>OY728125.1:609473361-610073361 GCA_963277665.1 Viscum album | reverse complement strand
TTTCTTCCCATCAAAGAATGAATTTCAATCTGGTTATTCATGAAATAATAGTTTTTACCTTCGATACTCCCATAGTTTTCTCCCATATTCTTCATCTCTCCCTCCATTCATCAGTTGAGACCAAAAAGGCTCAATAATGCCTTAACTTCTTTATCACCATTATCTTTGTCAATAGTCTATCATATTATTGGTTCCATGAATATTATGTAATGTTAGCAACCCATATAGTATCAATCCTATAAAAAAGTGGTATGTCAACTAAATATGATTCTTCCATGAATGAAATAATGGATATTTGTAATGTGTATGACACTATAACTCTCATAGTGAAATATATTTTCTTATCTCTTTATACCCATATAATCCAAAAAAAATCTTCATCCAAACCATCCCCTTCTCCATTTCTGTTATATAAATATGTTCTGCCTCTATGGTTAATAGTTCCAAAACATTTTATAGTTGATATATACAGCTCACTACAGTTCCTCTATAAGTAAACACATAACCTGAGTAATCCTCCTATTATTGATATCACCTCAAAGGTTATTATCCAGATTCACCTTCAATGAATTTCATTTCCCAAATAATATAGATACTTACTTTATCACTTTCAGATACAATAGTATCCACTTCAAATCTTCCCAATGTTGATTTCCATGGTTAGTCATGTACCTGATCACAACTCCCAATATATGAGAAATATTAAGTCGATTACAGACATTGGAATACATTAATATTCCAATAGATGATGTTCATGGACCCTTTTTCATGTACTCAACCTCTTTAGTTGTCTTTGGTTCTTTCTCATTTGAAATTTGGAAATGAATTTCCAAAGGAATAAAACAATCTTTTATTCCAGAATACTAAATCTTCTCAAAACCTTTCCAATGTATTAATCCTATGATGAAATCAAGGTTTAAGATATGCAGTGTCTCAGGATCTTTATCCCCAAAATCTTTCCACCTTCTCCTAGATATTTCACCTCTAACTCTTTAGCCAAATTCCATTTTATCGCATCAATCCTCTTCATACATGATTCTAAAATGATCATATCATCCATATACAAAATAAATATTATGTATACATCACCAAAATACTTGAAATAACATCATTTATCCATGAAACTCCATTTGTATGTATTTTTACTCATGAATGAATCAAACTTCTTGTTCCACTTCCTGGGTACCTACTTAACCCATACAAACTTTTCTAGAGTTTGTACACAAAGTCTTCTTTTCTTGACTCAATATATACTTTTGGATTATGTATATTAATTTACTCCTCTAGATATATATGATGGAATTAATTCTTTACATATAATTTCTCAATATATAAACTCTATGACGCAATAATACTGAGAAGAACCCATATGGTGGTAATATTCATTACTGGTGATAATATTTCAATGAAATCCACACCATCATTCTATTGAAATCCTTTCACCACTAGTATTTCCTTGTATATCTACTGACCAAAATATTCTTCCTTGACCCAATATACCCATTTTTTATACAATGCTATATTTACTTGTGGAAAATGTGTTATCTCCCAATTATTATTATCATGAAATGAAGAAATCCCCTACTTCATAGCTAGCTCGCACTTGTTTAACTCCTTAAGCTACATTGCCTCTTTAAAACATTATGGTTATCTACCATAAATTAATAAAAAAATAATTTAATAATGATGAATATTTATACATAGCCCTTTTAGCCCTTTTTGATCTCTTTAAATCCACTTTAGGGGTAGGATCCACTGGTTTTAATGTCACTTTCTCAGGTACACCTTCAAGCTCTACTTGCTCTTGGAACTCTGATAATTATTACCACTATAAAATTTAACTACACAATGATCCTTATAAATGACACCTTAATTAAATATCATGTTATATATTATTATTATCATTGTGTTCTTGTCATCCCAAAAATGATAACCAAACTCCTCAGCACCATAACTAATAAAGAAACATGAATTGGACTTAGCATCAAGCTTGTCCCTTGCATCAGCATCTATATGTACATATTCCAAAAAACCAAATACTTGTAAATTTTAGAGTCTTACCACCTTTCCAAGCCAAATATACTTGATTATAAATTCTCCCATTGGTATAGATAGACTCATATTGATAATATTTTCTTCCATGTTTTCATACTATTACTAGAAAGTCTTGGGTAACCATGAGTGCAATATCATTCTCATATAATGTTAATTAAGTGTCCCATTCATCCTTTCATCTATGAACTTTTTTTGTAGTGTACCTATAAGAGTCTTATCCCACTTAATTCCATTATTTGAGTAAAATTTCCTAGAATATTTACTTCCATACTCTCCTTTATCTTCATATATCAAGAATTTTAGTTTTGATCGTGAATCTTTCTCCACCATGGTCTTCTACTTATAAAACATGTTAAACACATAAAATTTTATTTTTAGAATGTAAAAACATACCTTCATTACTGGATCATCAATAAATATCACATAATATTATGACCCTCCATGAGAATATACTGGTCTAGGCCCCTAAACATTATTGTGTACTAGGTCCATCTTCCAAGACTTTAATGTTCAGCCGCCTTTCACAAAGGATACCTTATCCTTATTTCCAAATATAAAATCTTCACATAAGACTACTTCCACTAACTTAATCTCTAGTAGTATTCCTTTTCTTTCTAGAATCTTGATCCCCTTCTCACTCATGTTTTCTAAACTTTATCATTAAGATACTGGATAAAAATAAGATACCTTATTAGTCTATGAATATACCTCACATTTTCTAGAAAGAGAAAACTCCCACTATTGGTTTTAGTCCTTGATACTCTATTCCCCATGATATAAAAGGGTTCTTCATCAAAAAGATGTACCTTAACAAAATCTCCAGGAAAATAATTGTTCAGGAAACCCTTCTCCAAAGTGGAATGGAAATATTCCTTGATTCTAAAGTCTAAGACTCTATAAGTTTATACACACTCAACAAAAACACATCATCAGTTCCATAAACTACTGTGTTTTTCATATTGGTTCTAGGTTCCTTATATTTTTCTCTATAATCTTTATTAAAATGTAAAATCCTATAGGTAGGACCAGGCCCCTTTACCTTGTCTTAGCCCTTCCCCTTTTATTTTGATTGGCCTATTTAATCATCTCATTGCAAATATTTTCCTATTCCTTCCACATTCAAAATAGAACTAGATAATATTAATAATTATCTTATCTGAATATCCTCATTGATGATTTGGTCTCATAAATCATCCAACTTCAACTTTTTTCTTCCTAAATAACTCCTCACGACTATTAAAATAGCTTCCCAATTGTCAGGTTAAGAAAAAATTAAAACCAAAGCACATAACTTATCATCTAGAATAATTCCCACCAATGAAAAATGGCATGTGATGGTGTTGAATTAATTAATGAGATCAACAATAATACTCCATTCAATCATCTTTAGATTGAATAATCACCTCATTAGGTACACTTTTTTTGACACATAATTCTTATCATATATATTCATGAGAGCCTTCATAAACCCATTTGATGTCTTATCCTCTTTGATATTTAACACCATGTTTCTATACAACATAAGTTGAAAAAATACTAGAACTTTTCAATCCATTATATCCCACTCTATATTCTCCATATTTTTTTTCAACCATAATAAAGAAGTGAACATTTTATGATAAAGATAAATCTCAATTTGTATCCTCCAGTATCTAAAATCAGTTTTTTTTTAATTATTGATCTTTACCTTTCCTTCTCCCTTATCTATCATTAAATTAAAGAAAACCAAACTTGATATTCATAAATCACTCTTTAATACAAGTTTTTGTGAAAATTTCCAGACTAACAATGGAGAATGTTTCTATATACGAGAGTATAAGGAAGAAAAAAAGAAAAATAATAATAATATCACTTGACATAGTGCATTATGAGGTTTATAAAATGATCCATATGACTATGGAGTGGAAGAATGATTTTATTAATTTAGGAGAAAAGTTATAGGTAAATTTTAAAAAGAGTCATAGACAAAAAAACCCTAGATTGAATGATTACATAAAGCAATTTGGTGTTATAGTAACCCATGTTACTATAGTAATTCCAACTACATAGTAAGCCCACTCAACTATAGTAACTGATTGTAGGAAGTCTGCATAGCTACAGTGATTTATCAATGTCTCTAGTTACATTTTTATATAGTATTATGTTTAATTAAACACTAATATAGTGCCTTGATGGAGACCATGTGTGTTGTGGTCTTGTGTATAGTCAGGGCCACTAACAGTCAACCTAACTTCATTGAAATGATTGTGCTACACCATTCCAATAATAACTCTATATATGAATGAAACCAAAACCAAAAAAAGATATAATGAAATATAATAAACATGATATAGTCATCAATAAGGTCAAAAAAATTCTAAGACAAGTAAAATAAAAAGAATTAGTTGATGGACCAATTCATACTCTAACCAACTTGTAGACATCTACAACACCATAGTAGAGACTAAAATCACTCATATAACAATTATTCACAAAAAAACTATGTATACCAACAATCTATTTTCATTCTTATTTATACATAAAATATAATAAGTAATACTACATGTTCACCAGAGTGTAAATGTAGGCGGAGACATTATTTCTAGGGGGTATTGTAGTAGTACTGTAGCAGTACTGTAGCAATACTGTAGCAAGAACTGTGCAGGTACTATAGTGGGAACTGTAGCAGGTACTGTTTGTCACTATAGCAGCTAGGAATATGCCCCCGTTTGGGCCTTCGGGCCACCGATTTGGTCCCCGAGTCATTTAAGGCCTTAGGGCCACCCAGGACTTCAGTTTAGTGAGGCCTTCAGGCCACCTCAAGGCCTTCGGACCACCTTAAGTGCTGATGCAATCCAGATGACCTATGAGGAAAAATCTCTACAAGGAGGATGAGCAAGGAGCTTTCACCACAGCAGAAGCTAAATGGATTGCAAGAATGAGAGGGTATGACACCTACCATCGGGACAAGCTTGTGCATGCATGGGAATGCCTAGCTGAATAGCCATGCGAAGGTGGAGAGCTGATTTCACAATGAAGATGCTGGGGAGGAGCAGTTCCAAGTAGTTAGTCTGGGTTGTATGTAATGTTTGAAGCCTACGGGAAAATGAATTCCTCTAAGGCCTACGGTCCATTTAATAATTATGCCTACGGGCCTTGGTAGGGTTCCACCTCACCCCTTGAAAGGTGGATTATCAAAAATCAATAAAAAATGAAGTCCTTAGGGCCATTGGAGGAATAAATTAGTGTATACATTAACATGTCTATTTATTTACATACATAAATAGAAAAATTAAATTTTTAGACAATAATAAAAGTATGCAGCAATAGGAAAATAATAACTACTATATAAAATAATTATTATAACAAGTAACTCTGTACTAGGAATATCCATACCTAAATAAACCTTCTTTGATCCAAGCTCAAAATATAAATAGATAAGTCATACTATTAATTTATGGTGCAATACCCATCCCAAGGGAAAATAGATTTGTGTGTAACAATTCTGGGAAATCTTACAGCCCTTACCATCAAAAAAGGGGAAATTTTATACCAAGTTTGGACTCTGTGATCCCATCCCATTTCATCACTGGACAATATATATATTTAATAAATCTATAATAATAATATAACACTTTTTACATGATATGTATCAATAAATATACATTCACATGTGTACATTACCAACCCTAGTATTAACATGTTATATCAAACAAAATAACATACATGATCTTATATATATGGCCTTAGAATCATATTGACATGATAAAAATAATTATTGTATGTAAAGATGTAAAAACTAGTAATCTACTCCATGAATAAAGTACAACATGGAAAAAAATCAAGAAATCTAGTTTCAATTCAAATGATTCATAAGACATGGAATACCCAACATTTAAATCATACTAGTGGAAATCTAAATAAGGAAATAAATATGACATAAACATTAATATAGACATAATATTAACAAGCCAAAGGAGGTATTATAAAATTCATAAAAACAACATTATATGCAAACTATAAAGTAAGGTATAACCAAAAACCAAGAGAAAGTGTCTCTATAATGAACAATTTTTAGAATTAAAGTTCATTTCAAGAACCTTTTTATTTCCAATACACTATTGAGATATATATAACCATAATTTACTTGATTTAAAGTTTATTTTAAATACCAACATGGTTCTTAACACATTATAAAGACAATTTTACAATTTGTGTTTTTAATAGCTAAAAAGTATTTTGAAACCCATTCCCATGCTTACCATTTTATTAAAACAAATATAATTAATACTTATGGAACTATCATTTTAAAAGGAAAGTTAAGTTTTTACAAAAACATATTTTTCTATCTAATAATGTTGTAAAATAATTAAATTTCCCAGGAGAGTTTTTTTAAGAAACAATTTATAAACTAAAATTATTTACATAAAACTAATACTATGCTCATTCACTTATAAAAACATTTATAATTTATGTATATATGTTTAGTTTATATGTTGAAACCAAAAACTTTTAATACCCAAATCATTTACTCCCACTTGATCATCCCCACCATTATCTCATCACCTATGCAATTCTTAACCAAGGTTAAACATTATTCATAGACATACAATTTATTTGGGTTTTTATGGAAGGAAATGAGTTCATTTTAAATACAATATGATAAAGGATTCAAGAGAGTATACTTTACTTAATGCATAGTTATTCCATTAAAGTTTATTTTAAGAATAAAAGTTTCATATTAACTAAAAGTACTCAAAATAACTTATTAATGATTTCATGCTCTAACTGTACTTCTAGAATCAAACCCCATTTCAAGTGAACATGTATAATACCTTACCAAAATAAAATTGGGATTCATAACCCAAACATGAACTAATAACCCTTCCTTATACATTGGATAATTTATAGTATTTTGAAAACACTTTTAGACATGAACCTTTATAATAAAAATTAAATCTGTGAATGAATAACATATATCAACATTTAATGTTTATGATAAATATATAGTTATAATAATATAAAATGTTTCATAAACTTTACAATATAAACCATATAATTTAATATCCCTCCAATAATCAAAGTACAAAATCATTTAAAACTTTTGTAACCTCATGTATTTACCTCTAATCGATACATTTTCAAGTTAAGAAGGTTTATCAGGAGAATTACATGGGTTTGATGCATAGATCCATGGTTTTATCATGGTGTTACAGCACAACTAGTTAGTCTATGGCCAGGGCAGTATCCTAGGTGGGTTTTTGGGCTCACCGATGTCCTCCTAATAATATTTTAAGTAGGTATTCATAATTTATCCTAGGGTTACCCCCTTGTCTTCTAACTCTAGTGTTTATAACTTTTTAGGTATAGTAGTTCCCCATACATTCCTATATCCCTACCCTCTCCCCCTTTAAGGATATCCCTTGATCCTTGGTTGTTTGGAGTTCCACCAGATGTGAATTGAATCTTGTGGTGATTATACAACTCCTCATCCTCTTAATATTATTTTCTTTTATTGTCTTGTGTTGTTTATAATGATTTATCTAACATGGCCTATTTTATGGGTGTTTTTATATTTTCTTATTTTCTTTTAATTCAATTTGAACTAGAGAATGATATTGGATGTGTGGGATTGTCGAATAATAAGGTAGTTTGACCCTAATCCAAACTCATATTCTTGTCACCTTTTCTAGAGTGTATACATGATGCAGTCAAGACGGTCACACCATACTTTGACCTCTATTTAATTGAATGTTTTAATAGGAGTTTA
The DNA here is from genome assembly GCA_963277665.1 of Viscum album. Lineage (NCBI taxonomy): Eukaryota > Viridiplantae > Streptophyta > Magnoliopsida > Santalales > Viscaceae > Viscum > Viscum album. Next base: position 610,065,557 of record OY728125.1, on the reverse strand, counting down.
AATTAGTTAAATTTATTTGTTAGTATTAATTGAACTATAAAAAGGGATAGATCCATGTGGGATGACCCTAGTTGAGTTTTTATCCAGAATGGGCTTTGTGTGAAAAATGGTTAACTGAGTTTATAGGTTAAATGAGAAATTACGGTTTGAATTGATGGTTGTGAAATGGAATTTCAAACCATTGATGATTATAGATATATTTGACCATTTAATTGTATCTAATGGAATGGTAAATGGTGAATTGAAAATGATTTTATGTTTTTATCGGGACTTAGTAAAGTAAAATGGTAATTCCCTAGTATAAATTTAGATGAACTTTTTCAAACAATAAATGATATTATGTGAAATTAAATTGTACCTTGTTAATTTTAAAGCTTGATGAAACCTTTATATAAAGGTATGTGAATTATATAATGGATTAATTTTGATGATAGTTGGTAGTAAGGTTCTATAAAGTGGACTTTAGAATTTATTTCCTAAGTAATGAATTATGATATTGGATGAAGTGTTTTCTTATTAACCAATGAATGAGTTAAACTAGTTCCCTATTGAAATGATGATTAGTTTGGAAGATTTTGGAGGATTACATGGATTACATGTGAACATTTTTAGTGTGTAATTTCATGAAATAACATTGGATTTTATTAGGGGACTCATGTAAATTCCATGGTATAATGACGCCCTTTGATTCAATAAGGTCCGATGCTATGGAATGCCTTGATAAAATCATTTAATTTTTCATATATTCATTATTTTGAATTCCTTGAGGAAGTTTCCTCTTATATTTGGGTAATGTATATATTTATATAATTCCATAGATTAATATCATTGATTCTAACCAGTTATCTTTTTTAATATTGCAGGGTGAGATCCCAAGATTCAAATTGATTTCTTTTGGGTTGAACGCCTCAGTTGTAAGCTGAGGATTCCCATTAATTCATGATTTTGAATGTTAATTACGGTTCCTTGAGTTTAAAATGGTTGATTGATACTGAGGAATTCCAAGGGCCGGCCCCTTTGATTCCCTAAGGGATTTATTGAAAGAGAATTATCGTTTGAGCCATGCGGATTCCCTTGAGACTATTGTGATTGTCACTACTACAAATAGAGACTTTTATGGTACTAGTAAAATATATTTATTAGAAATATACAATAACTAAAAATGTGAGTTATGTTGAAGGTTTGAATTTAATAGTGCTCATAAAAATCGCTAATAAAGGTGGCCTTTATCAATGCTTTTTTTAGCATTGTTAAAGGCCCTGCTGATAAAGGGGATAATTTTTTTTGTTCCCATCCCACCTTTTCATAATAACCTCCCACCCCTCCCCCCTTTATCAGCACTTTAGATAATTCAACCCTCCCATGCATGCCTCTGCCTCTGGTGAGTTTTGAACATAAGACCTCCAACTCATACGCCAACACCTTTTCCACTCCTCTATATTGTTTTGTTTTCCATTTTATGATATATTTATATATTTATATATTTTTTGTTACATTTTTTTATCCATATATATATTTATTTATTTATTTATTTATTTAAATACATATATAAAATATGTTTTTGTGTGTGTTTATGTGTGTGTTTATAAATAAATACGTACATACATACATACATATGTGTGTGTGTGCATATATAAATATAATTATACATATTTATATTGATTTACATATATTATATATTAATATTTATATACATATATTAGAATATATAGATAAATATATATTTTTTTGTCAATATACACACATAAATATATATATATATATAAACATTATATATACACTAATTGTATAGGTATATAAATATTAATACATTTTTATTTTAAATAAAATAGATATTGGTTTTAATTTATATAACGTTTATATTTTTAGAAATATATTTTATATGTGAATATGTTTAAATATTTATTTATAAAATTAAATTTTTATGTCTGAATATATAAAAAATATATATATATTGTTATATATTTGATTATAAATAACAGTACAATATGAAAAATATTAAAATTTTAAAATAATAATATCAATATGAAATTAATCACTTGGAATAAATTCATTCACCACTGAAAAATGGAAAAACACCCCCTTAAAAGAGGCTACAACTTCATCTAATGTTAAAAAATTGGAGTATCCTGACTAAAAACTCAGTCTTGGAGGGCTTTTTTTCCACAAAAAGCATGATTGGGGTCCCCTTAAGTCTTTAGGGTGAATATATCATTGTAATATAAGATTTGAAATGTGGTAGATCCTAAACGGACACCCAGATCAAAATTTATGGTTGTTTTAAGTTTTAGTTATGTTTTCAACTTGTTTTATATCTTTTATTAATTTGTTTTTATTTATGTTCAAATTTTTATTAAATTACTATTACTTGATAATAATTAGCAAATTATTAATTAAAAACACTGATAAAGACCCCCCCCCCCCATCAGAACTTTTTAATAGCACTGATAAAGGGGATATTTATCATCAGTTTTTTACTACCACTGATAAAGGGGGGTCTTTATCAGCACTTCTAAAAAAGAACTAATAAAGACCCCCACCCCCCCCCCCCCATCATCTCTTTTTTAATAGCGCTGATAAAGGGGGGATTTATCATCAATTTCTTACTACCACTGATAAAGTTCCCCCTTTAATAGAACTTTTTTTACTGTTGTTAAAGACCCCCTTTAACAGCACTAAAAAAAGCATTGTTAAATACCCCCTTTAACAATGCTTTTTCAAGCATTGAAAAAGCGGGTTTTAACAAAGATTTTAACTAGAGCTGTTAAATACCTAGAATTGGATAATGCCAATTTTGAAGTAGTGTGTGGTTTTCTTGGTGGTATACCTTGGACCCAAATGATTCGTATTTTATATCAGGGATAGATACACAATAGAACTGATCAAAGTGGGTAGGTCTGACCTTAAGTGTCACCATGAATCCTGAGATCAAAATTTGTGTTATTTATTTTCTTTCTTGTAGTAGACTAATTTTGTTATTAGTATCACTTCTTTATGCACTTGTTATATAGATTGGTTTTTTTAGGGATGTCATTGGTGGTGGCCTAATGAGTTGTACTCACCCCCTGATTAAGCTGGTATGGAACTTGGGTACCCAAGAAGAAGACTGTCTTTTCTAGGTTCATGTATGAGAAAGTACCAAATTTTGATGATTGCTTCAGTTTGGAATGTCATTATAGGAGTAGGGTGTGGATTATATGACCAAATATGTCTTAGAAGAATCTTGGGTGGATTTTAGTTTTAGATATATTTTTCCCTTCTATTATAATTGTGTGTGATCCTCCCATGGGGGATTGTTTATGTAATGTATGTCATATTCTTGTTACAAAATTTTGATATTATAATTATTATCAACACTGAACATTTTTGGTCTGTAATGATTATTTGTCTTGATTTATATTATTAATTTTTATTTCCACTACTATTGTGACTCTGAATATAGGGTATGGTCTTGCCACTATATCCGTATAGAACTTCATTATTAGTTGACAACCACTATCATATGAGGAGGCGTACTTAATTCCATGTAGATCCACCAATATAACAACTATTTAGAATGATTCAGGGTAGGTAATTAAAAAATAGAATCATAGCATGTTTTTTTCCTTTGTCTTGCTATTTTTTGTGGTAGATAGGAGACTAGGAATGTGTCGAAACATGGTACTGATCTGATTTCTGGGAGTAATCAACCCACGTATGAGGAATACCCATGTTTCTAGGGTATGGGATGATTCTTTTTAGGATTTTCTTATTTTAGTTGATACTATTTCACCTTTATTGACTAAATTGATTTATGATGTTGTGATTTGTTGTATTTTTCTCTTGGACTAGTATGGAAAGAGAGGGTGTGTGTGTTCATGCATCATGCTAGGTGCATATGATTTTTATATCATCTATATACTTCATGTTATTTATATGTCTATTGTATGTGATTTATGTTATCTTGTGATTTGAGTGTCTGATTTATACCTTCCTATGATTTATATTACTTATTAATAAAAGGGGGTATGTTATTTAAAGTGCCAAAATCATTTTATATGGTGTATTCCCATATAATACTATGGTGGAATCTTACTTGTACAATTCTTAGGGTGATCCTTTGATAAATAAGAAGTTATAAATGGGATTTTAAATCATGGTCTTGATTAAATAAGGTTCTAGTAAGAAACCTGTAATTTTTTTCCCTCATAGATTGTGAATGACACTTTATTCAATCAAGATTTGTAAACATGATAACTTGATAGAGCCTGAATAGAAACAAAGTATAACTTTTGTAAGGTTATAAGTGAATTTTTAAATAATGGTTTTGGTTAAATAGTGTACCAATAAGTAAACTATATGGAATTTTCCTTTATATCATGTGAATGAAACCCTATTTAATCAAGCCTTGTAAATGTGGAAATCATGATAAATCCTATAAATACTAAGTATAAATCTTGGAATTTAAATATCATGAATCATGTTGAATATGTGAACTCTATATATTAAATAATAAAAAAATACCTTGAGAATTATGTAAAGTCTTATTGACCATAGTGACTTGGAACCCTTATATATATGCGGTTTGACCAGTGTATGTGTTGTTGAGGCTCTTGTGAGCACTCAAGTTACTATATCCTAGTGATATGTGTTTAGGTAGACCATATGTGGGAGGTGTGACCTTATATAGGTGTTTTTTATTGATCCTAGTGAGGGTAATTGGGCTATATAGAGAGCTCAGGATCATAAAACCTTAGTTATGTGTTGTGTGTTAGGTAGTAGGGTGTTATACCTTGATGACCTCCTTTTGAGTTTGACCTTGAAGTGGGTATTATAAATGCTAGATGTGGTGTGACCTTAACAAGGGGATGATTTTTATCCCATGAATGGTGACCCTTGTGAGTCTTGGTTTATAGGATAGGTGGTACGAACTAGCGACCCTTGATAGAGGCACAATATTAGTAAGTTTCTACCATACGACATGTGAGAGTATCCTACGATAGGGGTTATCCCAGTTTTGTGAGTGTCTTATAAGTGAAAATAATGGGTGAATTCCTACATTATGTTTCAATCATAGTAAGTTCCTTAGGTTATGTGGCATAATCATAGAGAAATTCTTTGAGGATTTTGGTGTGAGAGGGGGTGGTTTTGAGAGGTTTGTCCCAATCTTATAGAATTCCTTTAGATGTGTGAAGTGTGGGTAGATGATTTATCTTATATGATCAGTACATTTTTGGTATTTCCAAGTTTATATTTAGTCATGGTTAATCACCATGAGTGTTATTGCCTTGTATCTAGGAAAATTTTTAAGGGAAAGATCCTTTAGATTCCTAACCATGTAAATTGTGGATATGCTTTTGGTACATGGTGTCCACATAGGTAAACTCCTTGGGTTCTAGAAATGAAAACCAAGATGATGAGTGGTTTTGTGCTTATCCTTGACACATGTAAGGTGTTAGGACTATTATAAGAGAGAATCTATGATACATATGGTTTGTTAAAGTGACATGTATGGAGTATGATCAATTTCTTTACCAAGTGTGTGAACTTAGGATCGGTGTTCTTGACTCACAGGATGATGAATTGGGTCCTATTAATTGTCCTCAACAGAGTATTCAACCCTTGGGTTTCATAATATTGGGTGGTGTGAGAGTGAGAACCTATTTTTTATAATGAAACTGAGCTAGTACATGTAAATCCTATTGATATTGGATCAATGGAACAGGATATGTGTTGTTCCAATAGGAATCATTTGGGTATTGTAAAAGCATAAGTGATCTGATGGTGGTAGTACCATTATGATAAGTGTTTCACGAAGCTTAGTAGAGGGTCATGGAGCCCTGGTGTATTTTTAATGTTAGATCCCTCTTAGGATGAGATGTCTAGGAATTGGTGGATTCTTGTGGATTGATGGCCTAGATATTTTGGTGATAATTGTGAGATCCTGGTGGTAAGGGATGATGTTGGTGGATAGACCAAGATGTGGTGAGATGGTCAATCCCAGGTTGACCCATGATACTAGTATCAGTGGTTGATGGGTTACCATGGTTCAAAAGGAGCAGCACGCATTCCTTGGAAAATGTAACATGTTTAGTTTATTCTCTAAAATATGAATATAGTAAATATACATGAAGGGTGCCCCATCATAAGCCATTGGAGGGTGTGACCCTCATTAGGATCAATTTTGAAAATTACTAAGGATGGAATTATGGGGTCTGGGAATGAGAAACATTTTATTCCTAGATTGGCACTCGGTTATAAGTGGGTTGGACACATCTGACCATTGTGTTTGGTGATGGATGAGATGTGGGCCACTAAGATTGGATTTTTGACCTAGTGGAGTGATGATAAGGACACTCATATGGTGTTAAGTGTCATGTTAGTCATAGTGTATGTCCCTTATGATTAGAATGTATGTTGATTCTATGAATCATTCATGGGTATGGACTTCATAAGGTCATGAAAACACCAGATTTCGGTACACATGTAGTTTCGATACAATATAAATTCATTTGGGAATGCCATAAATTAATCTTTGTTTAGTGCTAGTTAGAGTATGAGTGGTTGTTCTAGGATTGGGATGAAATGATATGATCCAAGTTTTTTTGTAGAAGGCTAGTGCTTATATGTTATCATAGTGATTAATGATTTTTATTAGTGATTCAACCATGAAATCACATAGGGGGTTAGGATTAGACCACAGTGTGTGTCTGGATGATCATGGGATGCCTTTGATGATTAAGGAATCATGATTTAGTAACTTAATGGTGAATTAGCAGTGGAAGCTAAGATTTTTGGTGATAAGTTATCATGAAGAGGTTTGACTAGATTTTTATTTGGGATTCAATGTTGTGGGTTTAAAACCACACTAAGCATGTCCATGGGGATCAAATAGATGTTGTTTGGGGTTCTTGTAAATTATTTTATTAAAAAATTAGTGTTCAGGGTCATCTATTGGGTGATGAATACTATAGAGGTATCAAGTTCATGATACTCATTTTAAGTATTTTGGTGTAAATCAGAAGGAATGTGGTAATGGACCCATCTTAGGAGTGATTTTGGGTTTACGAAACCACTTGGATACGAGTAGACATGTTAAAGGGTGATATGGTGAATTACTAAGTCCGAGTATTGGTTATAGGTTTTTGGTTAGATTTTTTATGGACAGTAATTTTGATAATCACTTGTTCAGGATGATGGTCAGAAGGTATGACCAGGTGAGATCATTAGGAAACATGGTGATGGAGTAACTGAGATTGTGTAACTTTGGTGTTCTATAGTGGTGTTTCTACATGAATGTTGAGGTAAGGCCTTGTGTTGTGGATGGTTTTAGGAGTTATACTAGTTGTTTCGAGAAGTGTGGTTAGATTGGGAAATGATTGGAGTATACTGATGGAAAAAACCAATGAAGTGTAATGTTGGTTGTTGAAAGCTTGAAGTTATATTTAGAGTAAGTGGTGTGGTGGATTTGGTTTGAATAGATCATTTATGTGATGATTAAGTTAATGTGTTTTCAAATAGTGGATCTGGTTGTGTGTGTTAAAGGCACAACCATGACTAGTAGGATTCATATGATTGCTTTTTAAATCGAGGCTCAATGATTCTTGGGAGGAAATATTAGGGTTTAACTATTATATGGTGGAGATATTGTAAGATCCTATTTTTCCCCGAAGTATGGACCCATTAAAAACTTTTGTAACCTTGTGTATTTACCCTTGATCAATTCATTTTTAGGGGTATAAAGCATATTTGGGTTATTTCAATGGTTTGGGACACATGTCTAGTGTTGTACCATAGTACCAAAACACCACCGGCTAGTTATTATAGGATCACTGGCTAGCTAGTGGCCAATTTAGTAGCCCATGGGGGCTGGTGGGATTACTAACTAGCCAGTGAGCCATCCCCATCTAGACGATGGCATCTTGGGAAGATTTTAAGTGGTGGAATCCTTTTAATTTCACCCAGGGACACTGTAACAGCCCGAGATTTTATGAAAAATATTCTTTTTAATTTTATTAATGTCTTGTGTTGTACGCTACACCAAAAGGAGCTTGCACAACACGCATCCTTGACTTGCCTTTCATTACACGCAATCACAACCTTCCTCAATAGCGTGTGTAGTACGCAATACTGAGTTTCACGAAACAACGATATGCTATTAAAATATTATTAAAACTAGCCGTTATGAATGGTAATAACAACTTTTTAAATTTTAGAAAATTTAGCTCTCAAAATGGACTTCATTTTTGGATTCGGAGTATCGAATTTAGCCTAAGGTGAAATTTTGGTACTTTTCGGATAACTTTCATATTCTGATGAATAGTGAAAATTACTAAATTATAATTAAAAACAACTTTTTTAATCGAAATAATTAATAGTGATAAATTATTAATTTGAGTGGTTTTAAAGTATATTTAGAATATATTTTTACAATTTAATACAATGTTGGTCATTGGTTTTAATTTCACATTTAAACCAGACATAATCAAGTGTCAATCTTTTGATAGATATTGTTTCTTAAAAACACGCTATTTTTTTAACAGCGGGATTTAATTATAAAATTAATTAATGCAACTTCTATGTTATGAATTTGGTAAAATAGACTTCATTTTTGAATTCGGAATATGAAATATAGCTTAGGATGAAATTTTGGCATTGTTCTGAAAAACATCAATTTTTTATGAATAGTGAAACTACTAAGTGGTAGTTAAAAAACTGAATTTTTCATAAAACTTAATTTTACCGCTTCTGTGAATGGAATTTCAAAAATCCGAGAGACACGGTTGATGTCAGTAAGTAAAATGTGGTTCAATGAGATGAAAATAATTTTTGGTGAATAGTAACTTTTTACTTTTATTTACCACGGTTAAAAGTAAATAGGGTAATTAAGGGTAAGAATGATATTAATATTACCCTAACACATGTCCTAATTCTATTGGACAAGTGTATCTCGACCAAAAACAACCTTAAGTGTAAAATATTATCATTTAGGCCCACTTGGATTAGATTAGGACATTTATTATTATTTAATTCAAAGAAGAGTTAAAAGAGTTAAAATCAATGTTTATTTACTAAAACATTTTTAATATAGGGTTTTACATAAGATATATTCGATTGTAAATATTAATTAGAAAGATAAAAAGATTTCCTACATAATGGTATTTTATTTGTAATTTTTAGACATCAAATAATTTAATTTATTTATAACACAAAGATGATGCAGTAATTATCTTATTTATGAAATATTGACATAATTGATGTTATAAACACCAAACTAAATGTAATATGAAACTTTTTATGAATTCCACTAATTTTCTAGGTTACTATGATATATTAGTGTTTATTTAATCAACTTAGTTTGAATATATAATTCTGTTATGACTTTCACAAAAATCATATATCAAATAGTGTCAAAATTGACACAAAATAGTTTTTAAATCAAATATTATATTATTAATTGTTATTTTATTCCTAAAAATCTGAGGTTAGGCCAAATGACTTATATAAGGATATATATATTAATAATAAACAATTTGGGGTTCGTTTGGCATGTTATAGTAAGTGTATTAACCATATAGGGAAAGAAAACAAAAAGACACGATAAAAGTTAAATTATTTAACTTAGAGTTAAATCTAATTGATAAGGTTAAAATAATACCCTAAACTTGTCTAACTCCTATTGGTTGATAGGAGTTTGACCCATCCCCACTTTAGCTTCGAAATAAGACCCTTTGGAACCATTATAAACCGATTTTGACTTTAATATAAAATAATATTTTGAGATATTCCTAAGGTGCCCCTCTCCTCCCTTATAAAAGGGCACCTCCTCCCCCTCCTCCTCACACCAATTTGAGCACTCAAGCTCGGAAAACCCCTGCCATTTTCTCCTATCCACTTCCCTAGAATAATCCTATAGGTCCTGGTCTTCTTCAAAGACCAATATTAGTTCCCTAAGTGGAGGATTCAAAGAGGCGTTCCAAAGAAGAGGAGCTTCGGACACGTACAAAGCAAATCGGACCTAAGGTAGGGGAAATATCACAATCTCATTTTTATCCGAGATTGTTTATTATTAAGTATTTACTGGGGTGTATTGTATCATCCACATCCATGTTCCCTCAATATGTAATATTGTTTCCATCCACTTAAAATTGTTTAAATCCAATTTTACCCTTCGGTGAGTTTTTAGTAAAGGATATGAAAGGAATCTTTTGTCGTTTTTCGTACGAGGTACTTTTTGACTTTTCCGAAAAAAGTACAAAGATTGTTTTTTAACTTATACGGAAAGAATGGATTTTTAAAACATTATTTCCAAGAATCATCCTTTATAAGTTTTCAATTTTATTTTTAATCAACTTATTTTAGTTTATAATTGTATGACATGTTAAGAAAAGAAAAGTGTTTTTTAATAAGAAAGGATATTTTCCTCAAGAATGGAGTTCAAGTGTTTTATCAAAATTATTTTCCATCTAAGATAATAAAGGGTTCTGTTTTATCCCTATTATTACATTGATTTGATTATGTTTTGAGGGAATTATTTTTATGAAGTCATTTACCTTATATGATTTGTTTTATGATGTCATGATGTTTCAAGAATCCCATTTTTGTTACATGTGTTATGTGATGATGTATGATTTATGATTATGTGGCACCCATAAGAAAGGATTCATTATAATATGGGTGGGACCTATATCTCCCTCCAATGCATTGGGTAAAGATTTTATATCTCATGAGATAGACATGGCTGGAATGGTAGGTTATACCGGTTCAGTGAAACAGGACTGAAACGAGGGTCACTCGATTCAGAAATGGACTTTGTCCACTAAGATAGTCTTGGCAATGAGTATTGACTAACAAGAAATGATTCTCTATGATTATGTGTGTATGCCACAAAGTTTAATGTTTTCAGTTATGATTATTGTGAATACATTTCACTGCCATGAGTTATCCCAGGTTATGAAATTATGATCTCTTTTGCAGGTTATGATTTCCAAAAGTTATGTTCTTATATATATGATGTGATTTATATTTCTTTTGTTTACCCTTACTGGGCATTTGAGCTCACCCTTTTATGTTTTCTTTTCCCCAGGATATAAAGAAAGGTTTTAGGTAAAAAAAAGGGAAGATCTTTATGGGAGATATTGAAGATCTTTCACCAGGATTAGAATATTATATTCCGAGTTTCCAAAGACACTAAACTATTACGGTCCTTGTGTGTGTGTTTTTGTAATGTACTAAGTATTCCGCAAATGTAATGTAATGTCCATGTACGTCAAGCTTCGGGTCGTTACAGTTGGTATCAGAGGAAAGGTTTAGTCAACCTTTGGAAACTAGGATGTGAGAACGTTAGTGAGATCCCTAGAGATATTTCTAAGGTATGTCTAGGGATGTCCCTAAGGATAAGTATACATATAGGATATAGTCCTAGAACTACGGTAACGATCTTAGAATTTAACCTAAGATGTTAGATGTTGAGGTTACTCCCCCTTTACTATGTTGTTTTCTCTAGCATGATTTTTTCCTCTCAACGAATTCTTTTTGTGTTTTAGTTAATGGAGGGAACCAGGCGGAATTCGGTTAACATTGAATCCAATTGACAAATTGGTGACTATAAGCAACAAAATTATGTAATGCCTAGAGAGAAAGATATTGTTATTATGCCGAATCGGTCATCGTGATATATGATTAACAAGGTGAAATTTTGTGGTATACCTAATTCATCAAAGAAGAGGAAGATAGACTATTATGCATGTTCGCATGTTGAGCAACATAAATAAAGGAAGATTGAGATTTCTAAAGAAGGTAAGAAGAACCTTGAAGAATACCTCAAATGGAGGGACCAATGTTATTTGTGTGTATATAAGGGTCATAGAGTGACAGACTGTTATGGAGTTCAATGTATTATTTGTGGAGAACATGGGCATTACCAAACTCAATGCCCTGACCAAAAAAGTTACTTCTAAATCACGGTAGGACTTATTCCAGGACAATAATTGAAGAGGATGGATTGAAGTGTTTATGTATTGGTATTCAAGAATAATGTTGTTGAGGTACTTTTATTGTTTATTATAATATTTTTGTATTATTGTGGTTTTCAATAATTTTAAGGTACCGGTAACCATGAAAAGTGATTCAAATATTTTGGAAAGCAGATGATATGCACATAATGAAGGGATAAGGAGAAAATGAAATGTTTGACAGTATTCATGAGCTCATGATTGATATAAGGACTAAGTGATATCATGGTTTGAGTATATAGAATTTTGAGGATTTTGGTATGTGGAAAGTGTTAAATTTTAACTGCATTCATGTTTTCACTAAGGTATTCAAGAGAATACATGATTAAGAACTTTGAATGTTTGGAATGTGACCAATAAAACATATCTTATGATATATGGGGATCGACGATGGTGTTAAATCTTTGGTAATCATTTTCACTATGTTATGAGAGTGGACAGCATTATTATGGATAAGCCTAAAGATTGGAATGGATTATGTTGGACATAAGTTAGTATTGTTTAAGGATAGAAGTTTTCTCGATATTATTGATGGGATGTTATAGTAATATAGTTTTAGAAAAAGGACAACCTGCAGGACGGGCGACAGCCCATCGCGTCGGACAAGGATGTGGGAATCGAACCCACAACCGAAGTGCGACTGGCCTTTATCGCCTACCACTGGCCTACAGGAAGTCCCTGTTTATTAGAAACTAGTTTTATTATATTAAGCGGTATGATATATGAAGTATAAAGTCCATTTTAGGGACCATATATGATTAATCTCACTATAGATCGACTTATGTATATAATTTTTGCTAACGTTTTGTTTGAGACAGATGGAATGACCCGTCATTCTATCACATGATCTGCTAACACTTCACGAATAACAAATTCTACTTCATTTATTTAAGAGATGAAGTGGAAATTGTTAAAGTCACGAACAACAGTGAGATTGTACCAAAATAAAGTAAGTATTTATTCTAATTCAAATTCTTTAACTTTAGGGAAACGATATTGAAAACCAAAAATGTTGTCCTAGTGATCTTATATCTGATGAATCAGATGGTAACTTAGATCGTCACAAATTTATGGCTTTGTGATTGCTGGCTTTTCCATAGCCATGTTCTCTACCACTCTCCATCAGAACATGATGGTTAGATTTCTCTTCCATATCCATATTTTCACCTAGGTGGAAACCCAGTGATTAGTTTATTTGGGTAACCGTTACGTTTCATACTTTTGTATTTAAAGATTGGTTTTGATATTCCTTTTTACGATGTGGGTTTCTATTAAAGAAACTTTCGAATAGTAAACCATTTATAACCCCGACGAATTTCGAGGGAGAAATTCATTTTAAGGGGGGTAGAATGTAACAGCCTGAGATTTTATGAAAAATATTCTTTTTAATTTTATTAATGTCTTGTGTTGTACGCTACACCAAAAGGAGCTTACACAACACGCATCCTTGACTTGCCTTGCATTACACGCAATCGCAACCTTCCTCGATAGCGTGTGTAGTACGCAATACTGAGTTTCACGAAACAACGATATGCTATTAAAATATTATTAAAACTAGCCATTATGAATGGTAATAACAACTTTTTAAATTTTAGAAAATTTAGCTCTCAAAATGGACTTCATTTTTGGATTCGGAGTATCGAATTTAGCCTAAGGTGAAATTTTGGTACTTTTCGGATAACTTTCATATTCTGATGAATAGTGAAAATTACTAAATTATAATTAAAAACAACTTTTTTAATCGAAATAATTAATAGTGATAAATTATTAATTTGAGTGGTTTTAAAGTATATTTAGAATATATTTTTACAATTTAATACAATGTTGGTCATTGGTTGTAATTTCACATTTAAACCAGACATAATCAAGTGTCAATCTTTTGATAGATATTGTTTCTTAAAAACACGCTATTTGTTTTAACAGCGGGATTTAATTATAAAATTAATTAATGCAACTTCTATGTTATGAATTTGGTAAAATAGACTTCATTTTTGAATTCGGAATATGAAATATAGCTTAGGATGAAATTTTGACATTGTTCTGAAAAACATCAATTTTTTATGAATAGTGAAACTACTAAGTGGTAGTTAAAAAACTGAATTTTTCATAAAACTTAATTTTACCGCTTCTGTGAATGGAATTTCAAAAATCCGAGAGACACGGTTGATGTCAGTAAGTAAAATGTGGTTCAATAAGATGAAAATAATTTTTGGTGAATAGTAACTTTTTACTTTTATTTACCACGGTTAAAAGTAAATAGGGTAATTAAGGGTAAGAATGATATTAATATTACCCTAACACATGTCCTAATTCTATTGGACAAGTGTATCTCGACCAAAAACAACCTTAAGTGTAAAATATTATCATTTAGGCCCACTTGGATTAGATTAGGACATTTATTATTATTTAATTCAAAGAAGAGTTAAAAGAGTTAAAATCAAAGTTTATTTACTAAAACATTTTTAATATAGGGTTTTACATAAGATAAATTCGATTGTAAATATTCATTAGAAAGATAAAAAGATTTCCTACATAATGGTAGTTTATTTGTAATTTATAGACATCAAATAATTTAATTTATTTATGACACAAAGATGATGCAGTAATTATCTTATTTATGAAATATTGACATAATTGATGTTATAAACACCAAAATAAATGTAATATGAAACTTTTTATGAATTCCACTAATTTTCTAGGTTACTATGATATATTAGTGTTTATTTAATCAACTTCGTTTGAACATATAATTCTGTTATGACTTTCACAAAAATCATATATCAAATAGTGTCAAAATTGACACAAAATAGTTTTTAAATCAAATATTATATTATTAATTGTTATTTTATTCCTAAAAATCTGAGGTTCGGCCAAATGACTTAGATAAGGATATATATATTAATAATAAACAATTTGGGGTTCGTTTGGCATGTTATAGTAAGTGTATTAACCATATAGTGAAAGAAAACAAAAAGGCACGTTAAAAGTTAAATTATTTAACTTAGAGTTAAATCTAATTGATAAGGTTAAAATAATACCCTAAACTTGTCTAAATCCTATTGGTTGATAGGAGTTCGACCCATCCCCACTTTAGCTTCAAAATAAGACCCTTTGGAACCATTATAAACCGATTTTGACTTTAATATAAAATAATATTTTGAGATATTCCTAAGGTGCCCCTCTCCTCCCTTATAAAAGGGCACCTCCTCCCCCTCCTCCTCACACCAATTTGAGCACTCAAGCTCAGCCAACCCCTACCATTTTCTCCTATCCACTTCCCTAGAATAATCCTAGAGGTCCTGGTCTTCTTCAAAGACCAATCTTAGTTCCCTAAGTGGAGGATTCAAAGAGGCGTTCCAAAGAAGAGGAGCTTCGGACACGTACAAAGCAAATCGGACCTAAGGTAAGGGAAATATCACAATCTCATTTTTATCTGAGATTTTTTATTCGTAAGTATTTACTGGGGTGTATTGTATCATCCACATCCATGTTCCCTCAATATGTAATATTGTTTCCATCCACTTAAAATTGTTTAAATCCAATTTTACCCTTCGGTGAGTTTTTAGTAAAGGATATGAAAGGAATCTTTTGTCATTTTTCGTATGAGGTACTTTTTGACTTTTCCGACAAAAGTACGAAGAATGTTTTTTAACTTATACGTCTAGAATGGATTTTTAAAACATTATTTCCAAGAATCATCCTTTATAAGTTTTCAATTTTATTTTAAATCAACTTATTTTAGTTTATAATTGTATGACATGTTAAGAAAAGAAAAGTGTTTTTGAAGAAGAAAGGATATTTTCCTCAAGAATGGAGTTCAAGTGTTTTATCAAAATTATTTTCCATCTAAGATAATAAAGGGTTCTGTTTTATCCCTATTATTACATTGATTTGATTATGTTTTGAGGGAATTATTTTTATGATGTCATTTACCTTATATGATTTGTTTTATGATGTCATGATGTTTCAAGAATCCCTTTTTTGTTACATGTGTTATGTGATGATGTATGATTTATGATTATGTGGAACACATAAGAAAGGATTCATTATAAGATGGGTGGGACCTATATCTCCCTCCAATGCATTGGGTAAAGATTTTATATCTCATGAGATAGACATGGCTGGAATGGTAGGTTATACCGGTTCAGTGAAACAGGACTGAAACGAGGGTCACTCGATTCAGAAATGGACTTTGTCCACTAAGATAGTCTTGGCAATGAGTATTGACTAACAAGAAATGATTCTCTATGATTATGTGTGTATGCCACAAAGTTTAATGTTTTAAGTTATGATTATTATGAATACATTTCACTACCATGAGTTATCCCATGTTATGAAATTATGATCTCTTTTGCAGGTTATGATTTCCAAAAGTTATGTTCTTATGTATATGATGTGATTTATATTTCTTTTGTTTACCCTTACTGAGCATTTGAGCTCACCCTTTTATGTTTTCTTTTCCCCAGGATATAAAGAAAGGTTTTAGGTAAAAAAAAGGGAAGATCTTTATGGGAGATATTGAAGATCTTTCACCAGGATTAGAAGATTATATTCTGAGTTTCCAAAGACACTAAACTATTACGGTCCTTGTTTGTGTGTTTTTGTAATGTACTAAGTATTCCGCAAATGTAATGTAATTTCCATGTACGTCAAGCTTCGGGTCGTTACAGACACCCCCTTGTCATTTAATATGTGACTTCCTCCCCTTTTTGGTTCAGTATCACACCATACGTGCCTCCCTTCCCCCACTATATCCTTTAAATTATATCTATTGATCCTTGTTTGTTTATAGTTTCATCAAATGTGAATTGAATATTTTAGTTGATAAGGCCCAACCAGGATCAATGTATCACTAAGAGGGGTAGGGGTGAATCAGTGATACCTGTTTCTTTTATGTTAACTTTATTGTGGAACAACCTTTTACTCCTGTTAAATAATTAACAATTTTCTGAAAACAAAACATTCACACATCTATAAGAACATAAGTATTTACAAGGTTCACTACTCAATAAGATTATATAGTCCTTTTAATGCTTTATAAATAATTCAATATCAAATAATCCACTAGAAAACTATCATTTTGTATAGATAAAACAAGTAGAAAATATCCTTACACTTGTTTTACACTATGATCAATACAATAGTTCATGTTCTTTTTCTATCATGAATGATGTAAAACAAGTTTTGTAACAAGCTTAAAAACTTTTGCTAGTTGGTTCCAAACATGTCACGTTCCATTTCAAGAACTTACAATTTTTTAATTCTTTAAAAAAAATTCTTCACTTTCCTACCCATCATTAGGTAGAAACAATATTTCTGTGCTTTTTACAAAAACTCAGTCCAATGGATCAATCTGATTCCCCAGTCTGATTCTTTGGTACAGAAAACAAGTATGAAAAGATACTTGAGAAAAAATTCTAAACTGATTCTTTCATTATCAAAACCTTAATTCTGATGACTTAGTCTAGTCCAGAAAACTCTTATCATTATTCTTTCTTATGCTTCTTCAATCCAGATATGTTTCTCAAGAAAACATTTTCTAAAAACCTTCTTCTCACTACTCAAAACATCAATGCTCCATCTCTCTCTTCCACATGTAAATAGTGTATTCCTCATCAGAAAGTATATTATACTTCCTTTTATTTATAGGATAACAAAATTTGTATGGGTGGGAAACCAATTTCACCTTCCCACCTAACTAAATTACCAAAAACTTGAATTTGAATTTCATTTTTACTTCATCTTTGACCACTTTAGTACTTCTCCACTATTCTTGATTATTATCAAAACTTCTCAAATATTCTCACAACTTCATCCTTATTAGAACTTATAAATATTTCTTAATTCCAATATGAATTTTTGTTCTAGTATAATTATTCATTATAATGAAACAATTGATAACTCTTATTTTCCTAACCCAATTGAAAACACAAAGGAATTGAAGATTTCTCATTCTGGTGCTTTGTACCAACTGAAATACATGAAACTATTCTGCCTTAAATATTGTTGGAACTTAATTGGAATTCAGTTACTTTATAATAAAAAACATCCCAACTTATAATGAATTTGAAACCGCTTTGACAACAATTTGAAAATATTTTCAAAAAAAATCTCCTTTTATTTACTTATTTAGAAAATCCTCAAACCGATGATCATGTATCTGATGAATTCCATTTTCCGATGACTTATCGGTGTCAGCATGTGTCTGGTGGATTAGTCTCTATTTCCTTATAGTGTATTAGTGTCACTTCTTGTTCGATGAATCTTGAACCAACTAAAAAATAAAAGGTTTTTAAAAATGTTCTACTACGTTGTTTTGATACATTTGATTGGTCAGTATCTGAAGCACTTTTCATTTATCGGTCCCAACAACATCAACTTTCTTAACCATTCTACCTCTGATATAACTCTACATCTAATACCCTTTTGTTATCGACACTATGTCTGAAATATCGGTGTCATAATTCCTTTGATGGATTGGTGGCATGCCATGTCCTATGGACTGGTGTCAATAGCGACTCATTTCTTCCAGATTTTCTATAACTAGCGATTGATCCTATGGATTGGTTTGTTCAGAGAATTGGTTAGTCTGATGAATTGGCTATTTAATGGATCAGTTGACTTGAACTTCATTAAAACTTCTGAATTTTGAATCTTTAAAATTCATAGCCTTTAGAAAAATTCTGCTTCCGATGATACTCACACTGAGGAACTGTGACTTAAAGACTTCAACTCCATAGCTTTTCTTCTTTCAAAAACTCCTTCTTACATCATGATGAATTCATGACTTTAAAAACATTAGGATCAGTATATCATCATCTAGAATAAAATAAATTATCCTCATTTCTTTCAAAGATATTGAATCACAAGTTTTGATTAAATTATGATGTTGAAGTCTTAAGAAATTTAAAATCATCATTAGATTTAGTATCAAATATCTTGAAATACATTCAGACTCTGGTACATCTTCTCACTCTGATCAGTAACTTTATTTTGGACACAATGTGAGTCCAAAAACCAATTCACCCAGAAAACATCTCTAGAACTTTCTTATCATGTGTGTGTCCTATTTCCTTATTATGATACTCATTCCATATGAACATAAAAACTTAAAAAGTTAATTAATTTGTCTTAATGAGAAAAAAATAAAAAATAAACATCTTTCAGCATCCAAAAAAATCCATCCGACTTGGTCCTAACAATATCCCCCTTTGGATTTTTTTGTCAACGAAGGTTCATAAATAACTAAAATTTATAACCTCAAACAATGGTTCACTAATAAATAATTATAATACTATGTGAGTGAACTAATTATAGGAAATAAGAATCATTGATATCAAAGCCAAGTTATCCATAAGTAGTGACTTAAGAAACATCTTCTTGAAACTTAAAAACCTTTCAAACTTTTAATCTCATCACAAATTATTTCTTCCAAAAAAATAAACAAGTTTCCTACAACCACTTCAACAAAATTTTAGAAAATTTTACACAATTACATGTTGAGTTCACATCTTACCAACAAATCCCCCAAAATACATGATTCCTTAAAAGGTTTAGCACATATCAATGGATATATTTATGAAACATCATTTCTCTTCCCCTTTGAAATAACTATCCAAAGACAAGATGAGATAGAGGAAAAATATATATACCTTAACCTTAGAGAGTAATAGGTTGGACACCCATGTTCAACCTCAGTTTATAAAAGGCTTCCAATAGTAAAGGTTTTTTGAAAATGAAAAAAACTTGTTTTGGTGTAGGAACATAATCCAGATTGAGTTCCTTATTCTCTATGTGATCTTTGATGAAGTGATATTTGAAATCAATATGTTTTGAATGAAAATTTTTTGTTGGATTTCTTGTAAGTTTTATAGTGATATAATTATAAAAACCCAAGAGAATATGTGACATCACTTTAATAAGTAAGTCTTCCAACTAATTATTCATCCATATAAGTTGAGTTGCATCTTGAGTTACAGCAATATATTCACCATTAGTCATGATAAGAGTTACTGAATTCTTTTTTCTTAGTATTTCAAAATACACAACTTTCCCTCAGAAAGAAAACTCCACCAAATTTTTATCTTATATCATAAAAACATCCTATCCAATCAACATTTGTATATCCAAACAAATCAATTCTTCCTAATCTATCATATCTGATTCCAAAATATATTGTGCCTTTGATATATCTGAGAATTATTTTTCTAGATAATATATGTGATTCTTGTGGATCACTTTGTGTAGGTTCCGGGTGCAGCGGAAGCGTGTTGGTGGGTTTTCCCAACTTCAATTTTAGCGTTAAACAACATTCAAACTAAGATCTTTCACGATATAAAATGATGGATCTTCAGAATAGAACGAAGAACGAAAAACAAAAGAGGGAATCCTGGAACCATAGAGATTGGATCATCATATGTTGGTTATAATTAATTTAATTAATTCACAAGAATTACCTTGGTGGAATTATTTCTTTGTTGATGTGTCTGGTCATGATTCGGTGATCCTTTGTTGCGTCGTAGAATCCAAGTGTAGGATTCCTATAGCAGTGATCCACACGTGTGCCACGTATCTCCAGATGTCGCTGAAGGGATCTCTGGGTGCTAGCGTGGAAGAACCTTCGCATGTGATGTCCGCTTTCGATCGCCTTGATCTCTCAGTCTTGAGAGCATTCTTGGAGGAAGGAGTTATTTCGGGCTTGAAAGAATTCTTTAGAATTGTTGTGCACAATGATTCTCTTGTGGAAAAGTGTTGGGGTTGTGAGGATATTTATAATCAGGTTTGAGGTTATAGAGTTATGACAATAAATAAACGAGTTACGCGTTTTATTTATTTCATTAACACTTATTGAAAACCCCCATGTCGAATTATTAATTCCTTGACATGCGCCCATGCTGATTATAAAAAACAATATTATATCCTCAAAATCCTGACTGGAAAAACTACATGGCGTGTAATCATTAATACACAGTGTGTACTCATTTTCCATAAAACTACACGGCGTGTTTATTTAATATACAGGGCGTGTACTTTTATTTTCCACTTTTCTTTATTTCCTCCACCACATTTATTAGACCTTGAGTAATGGCTATTTATTTCTTAAATAAATATAACTGCATCACTCACTAATAAATATTATTTTGTCCACAATATATTCTCTCGAATAACTAGTGTTAAAATAAATGTGATCAGTCATCCTTAAATAATTATTAAACCACAGTCAGGAATAATCTTTATTTAACTTGTTAAATTAATATTTAACTGAGATACATGGACACACTTAGTGTGTGACCCTCTAGGTCTCTTTCTCAGTGGCATTAGGCAGAGCCTGCCTAAAGTCCAAGGTTAACGTCTAGCAACATGCCAAGGCACCCATAGAGAAAGAAGTTAGCGTCGCAATGACGTGTCACCTCATACGAACGCTTACCATGTAATATAATCCCTTTGTCATGATATCTCAAATCAAATGGGTTGCATGCTAGTGTCATTAACCCACGTGCTTGATTATTCTTTCTTTGAATTTCTGGAATCGAACTCTCCCATACCTTACCATGGCCATGGATTTATTTAGGCTATATCAATTCCATCAAAGGGCCTGAGATATCTACTTCTGTTATGGAACAGAAGGGGAAAGTCCTTTCTCGCATTATCTATTAATGCAGTATTACTCGTGACGCACCCAACATATCCTACCTCACTGTGAATAGTGTGTCATCACAGTTTTCATCAATACATCTAAGTGTGTGAGTTGTATTACCCATTAATAATAATCTTAAATTCTAAGGATCAATACACGCATCTACAGATAGGAACATCCAATGACACTATAAAATGTTTATTTCCTACTGGCGGGCCTCATTCTCATAATATCCTCCTGGATATTACCAAGGACACACACCATGAGAAGGTGCCTCAAAGTTTTATGAGTCATCACCCCTAATGACCTGTATTATTTGTGCCCCTCAAATAATTTCATCTGGCCATATAACATATATTCAAGAATAGTGTTGTGGCACTTCTGGGTTCTCATCATAGAAGGGATCCTCTATGAACCTTTAATGAAACAGCTGTCCTTATGAAATTATCACATGAATTGTCACGCAGAAGAACAATCAAGATGTGATAAGTCTTTTATAAATGAATAAAGTACAAAGTAGTTGGTTCTAGGCCACCAACTCCAACAGACTCCCACTTGGACTAGATCCAACTTCTAACAACCTTTAACCCGCTAGCTCTCACATGATATTCATGCTTCTGCTGAGATAGGCCTTTATTCATGGGTTCTGACACGTTCTCTTCTGTGGACACTCATCTCACTACAACTTCACCCCTTTGATAGAAATCCCTCAAGAGGTGATACTTCCGTAGTATGTGCTTTGTCCATTGGTGTGACCTTGGTTCTTTTGCAAGAGCCACCGTTGCAGTATTATCACAATACAATGTAATGGGGTCTTTACTGCTAGGCACCACATCAAGCTCCTTAACAAAGTTATAAATCCAGCCGGCTTTCTTGGCTACATCATAAGCCGCTATATATTCAGACTCCACTGTAGAATCGGTGACAACTAGCTGCTTTGAACTCTTCCAGCTCATAGCTCCTCCATTGAGGCAGAAAACATATCCAGATTGTGACTTCATATCGTTCTGATCTGTCTGAAAACCAGCATCAGCATACCCTCTGATGACAAGCTCATCATCTCCTCCATACACCAGGAACATATTCTTAGTTCTTCTCAGATACTTAAGAATAGTCTTAACAGCAGTACAATTTTGTTCTCCTGTATCTTCTTGATATCTGCCTACCATGCTCAGTTCATAGGCAACATAAAACCTAGTACATAACATGGAATACATGATGGATCCTATAGCCTAAGCATATGGGATCTTACTCATTATATCTTTCTCTTGTTGTGTTTGAGGACACATTTTCTTAGAAAGATGTAGGCCATGTGACACTATAACTAATCCCCTCTTGGATTGTTATATACTAAATCTCTTTAGTATCTGGTCAATGTATGTACCCTAACTTAGTCCAAGCAGTCTCTTGGATCTATCACGAATGATCTTGATCCCTAGAATGTAGGCTGCTTCTCCTAAGTCCTTCATGGAGAAACACTTTTTCAACCAGTCCTTAACTGACTGTAAGACTGGTACATCATTTCTAATAAGCAATATTTCATCAACATATACTACTAGGATAACGATCTCATTCCCATTAAACCGCTTATAAAAACATGGCTCACATTCCTTCTTAATGAACCCAAATTCCTTTATGGCTTCATAAAATTGAATGTTCCATGACCTGGATGCTTGCTTTAATCCATAAATGGATTTATGAAACTTGAAAACATGTTTGGCTTCACCTTGTGTCATAAAACCTTCTGGTTGTGTCATATAGACATATTCCTGAAGGTTCCCATTAAGGAATGTTGTTTTTACATCCATCTTCCAAACCTCGTAGTCATGGTAAGCTACTACGGCAAGTATGATTCTTATGGATTTAAACATGGAAACTGGTGAGAAGGTTTCATCATAGTCAATTCATTGACGCTGTCTGAATCCTTTAGCCACTAGCCTCACTTTATAGGTGCTAACTTGACCTTCCATGTCCAGTTTTCTCTTGAATACCCATTTGCATCCAACAGGCTTTACATTAACTGGCTCATCGACCCGAACCCAGACTTGGTTCTGATACATGGAATCCATATCATAATTCATAGCTTCTATCCATCTTGAAGCTTCTGATATTTCTACTGCTTTCTTATAGGAGAGAGGTTCATCATTGTCCAATAATAATGATTCACCATCCTCAGTGACTAGGAAACCAAATCTCTCTAGTTCCCTTACCTCTCTTGAGCTCCTACGTAGTACTTGTGTTTCTA
The DNA here is from genome assembly GCA_963277665.1 of Viscum album. Lineage (NCBI taxonomy): Eukaryota > Viridiplantae > Streptophyta > Magnoliopsida > Santalales > Viscaceae > Viscum > Viscum album. The sequence goes on along the minus strand of OY728125.1, from coordinate 610,041,682 downwards.
GAACCTCTTCTATGGGGACCTGTGGAACTTGTTCCTATACAAAATCTTGTGTATCTTGAGAATTAACTTCGTCGAAGTCAATCTTGCTCCCACTATCCTTTTTGAGGATGTGCGCCCTCTCAATAAAGACGCCTTGTCTAGCGACAGTCACTTTCTTGTCTTGAGGGTTATATAGGTAATATCCTTTTATTTCCATAGGATATCCTATAAAGATACACTTCGTACCACGGGGTGCTAGTTTGTTTCCTGAGAAGGCCTTAAAAAATGTCTCGCATCCCCATACACATGTATGTGACAAAATGGGTTTCTTTCCATTCCATAACTCAAAGGGAATTCCATTTTCCACCTTATTTGGTACTCAGTTTAATGTTTATGATGTAGTTTGTAATGCATATCCTCAAAAGGATAATAGAAGATCTGCATGACTCATCATCGACCTCACCATGTCCAATAAGGTGCGGTTCCTCCTTATACTAACACCATTCCACTATGGTGTATAAGGAGGAGTGAGCTGAGATAGAATCCCAGACTCCCGTAGAAGATCGATGAACTCTTGGGTCAGATATTCTCCACCTCGATCTGATCGAAGCTTCTTTATCTTCCTACCAAGCTGATTCTCTACTTCATTCTTGAATTCCTTAAGTTTCTCTAAGGACTCTGACTTATACCTCATTAAGTAGACATAGCCATATCTACTCAAATCATCAGTAAAAGTAATGAAGTAATAATATCCACCTCTAGCTTCTACTGGAAATGGTCCACACACATCCATGTGTACCAATCCTAGAAGCTCTGTGGCCCTTTCACCTTGTCCACCAAAAGGTGTCTTTGTTATTTTTCCTTGGAAACAAGTGTGACATCTATCAAGTGGTTTTAGCTCATTAGAGTCTAAATAGCCATCTTGGAAGAGCTTAGTCAAGAGATTCTTGTTTACATGACCAAGATGGTGATTCCACAACTGGGTGATGTATGAGTCATGTGAGTTTGTTTCGTTATCGATTTCCAACACTTGGTTTTCATAATTTAATACATATAAACCATTATTTAAATGTGCCATAACATAACATACGTTGTTATTATAAAAGAGACAACCCTTATTTCCAAACTTGAAAATAAATCCATCCATATCCAAACAAGATACATAAATTATGTTATTGGTAACACTAGGCACATAATAACAGTTATGTAAAACCAAAATCATTCCAGTCGGCAATGAGAGGTGGTAATCTCCAATAGCCAGCATAGCCATCCTTGCGCCATTGGCATCTCAAAGATCCACCTATCCTCTGGCAATCTTTATAAATCTACTTGGTTCCTGCATTTGAATACAGATGTGAGACCCACAAGCTGTATCTAATACCCAATGTGTAGAAATGGAAAGATTACACTCGATAACGAACGCACCTTTAGCATCCCCATGCTTCTGGGTGCAGTTCCTCTTCTAGTGGCCCTGCTTGCCACATGAAAAACACACCACCTCTGGTTCCTTTACCTACCTCTGGATCTTCTCCTTCTTGGAGGGACGGTTCTCAGGGGCTTCAGGCCGTTTAGAAGTCTTTGGTCCCTTTGCCTTGTCCTTCCTTTTCTTGTTCACCATAAGGAATGCGGGTTTGTCACACCCCATGTCCTTGTCTACCTAACGAATCAAGGTCAGAAGATCTGATAGACTCTTCTCATTTTCGCTCATGCTATAATTGACAATGAAGCTAGAGAAGGTCTTGGGAAGTGATGATAAGATGAGATCTGTAGGAAACTCATCCGGGAATTTAATCCCTAAGATGTACGGGCGTTCAATGTAGCCAATAAGCTTGACTACATGAGGCCCAGCTGACGTAGACTCTCCAAGCTTAGTTGTAAACAAAGCATTGGAGATATCATATATCTCTTGTCTCGCCTTCTCTTGGTAGAGATCCTTAAGGTGAGACATCATGCTATACGCGTCCATGTTTTCATGTTGCTTCAAGAGCTCATTAGACATGGTCGATAGCATGAAACACTGGACATTTGTGGCATCATCCATGTGTTTCACGTAGAGAGATATTTCATCATCACTGGCCTCTTCCCTAGGCGCAACTAGAATAGGCTCTTCTAGCACATACAATTTCCTTTCGTGGCGAAGGATGACACGTAAACGCCTCTGCCACTCTTGGAAATTGGGGCCGATGAGAAGGTTTTCCTTATCAAGTATGGTGCTCAATGATATGTTTGAAGTAATTTTATTTTCATTTCTAAAAAGTAATATGAGAAAAGTTTTAGTACTTTATTACAAAACTGAGACAAATAAACAAATTAATACTTATTAGTCCCCCACTATTTTATTGAAATCCAATAGCCCTCACCGTTGACTTCGGAATATTCTGTAGCTTGAATATTCTAGTGGCAAGGATCCATATTGCCCTTTGCATTACCACAACTAGGGTTGGTCAAGAAACTTGAAGGGTTTTAGGTAGGCATTCCAAATGCCAACTTCATTAACTCGCAGCTCCTTGATCCACCGAGTGGACTCCCCAATCCTGAAATCCTTTTATTTTGGATTTCCTCAACCTTTGCCTCTTGGTCACACCAAGTCCTGTTGTGGCAGTCAACCCTTGATGCGAACCAAGTCAAGTCAACCCAAACCCTTGAATTAGAATTCCCCGGTAATTGAAATCACCCCAACTAGGGTTGATCAAGCACTTTGAACTATGGTTCGATTCTAACCAAGATTATGGAAGGCTATACCGACTTAATATTTCTTTTGAGGGATTTTATCCTTATACGTAAATTTCCATTTTATTATCTTTGATTAAATGTTTGTTAATATTAAGTGGGATATACTTAAGTGATTAACCATGTCTAAGATAATATTTACGTATAAGATGGTTTTATTTTAGTTTCATCTTGCATGCTCATTTAATTCATTAATTGTGTGATCATGACAACACACCCACAATAAACAAACCATGCAACTGACAGAAATAATATAAATGGTATGATCATGATCTTCTTCTATTGGTTAGTTTATCTAGCGGTTGATAAACTAACCCAAGACCTAGGGGAGAAACACCTTGAACCTTGTGGGTTCATGTTTACAGCTTTCCACCTATCCACCTTTGTATCTCCTTGGATTGGTTTCACCTTGGCTCCTGACTTGAGCTTCCTCCACTAGCTTAGGAGCTCCATACATTACATATGCATTTATATCACACGCAGGTGAGGGGTAAAAATGGGGTTTTACATAAAATAATCCTTGGGTGTGTAGGCCCTACATATTAATGAGGATATGGCTCGTAGGCCAATAAATTTAATTTAAATAAGTAAATTAAAAGAAACCATTCACATACAAAGGTTTTAGTCTAGCTCATGATCATCCATACATGCAACTATATTTACACATAAATAAAACTAGCATTCAATTCTTTAATCGTTCTTGTTTAAGATAAATCATGCACTAATTAATTAATTATCTTTAATTGATAAATCCTTTTATCTTAAACCCTTTTTCTAAATTTCCTTGAGATTCTCATCCATCATAATTTTAAATAAATAAATTCATTTAAAATTATCCTTGTACGTAACTTGTACCTTGGAGGAAACCTGGTGAATTCTCGTTCATTGTGCAGATGTTAAATTAAACACATATATATAAGACACCTATCACATGTTGTGCCTCAGCTTTACGCCTACAACATGGTACATGTCTCAAGGTTTTGTATAATATAATAATAAATTTTAATAAATCTGTGTAATTTGGGTGAGTAAACGGTGTGTAGTTCCTACTACACAGCGTGTACTTTTCTTCACCGTCCATCCGAAGTACACGCCCGGGGACAGGGCGTGTTAATGTACTTCAGAAATTTTCGGAGTACACGGCGTGCTCTATGGTACATAGGCCGTGTAGTTTCCACGTTACACGGTTTCCAACCAGGAAAGCCGTGTACGGGGTACATGGTCCAACCCGAACCCGAAGGGACTACACGCCGTGTTCAGTTGGACCGCATGGCATGTAATCTGGAAACTGTGTGCCACTTGTTCTTGGTCAACACAAGGTGTCAAACATGACATAGGTATACTCCAATACACGGCCTGATTTGGTGGATCAGTCAATGCATTGAACCTAGACTACACGGCGTGTACTTCCGAATACACGTCGTGTATTCTGGTGTTGTACGGCTAGAAACGTTTGGCTCCTATGGATGAGTTCCTCTATTTTAATTTAACCAAAATTAAAAGAAATATTTGTTTCTGTGAGGTGAATGAGAAACGATGGAGGAGGAATAGATCTTGAGATTCATATTTCCAGAACGATTAAACTTGAATTGAAACAACTAAATTATTAAATGCATAAAACATCAATGAAAAACTAAATAATTATAATCAACGATATGACCACTCTGATACCACTTATAGGTTCCGGGCGCAGCAGAAACGCATTGGTGGGTTTGCCCAACTTTAATTTTAGCGTTAAACAACGTTCAAACTGAGATCCGTCACGATATAAAACACCAGATCTTCGGAATAGAACAAAGAACAAAAAACAAAAGAGGGAATCCTGGAACCATAGAGATAGGATCATCATATGTTGGTTATAATTAATTTAATTAATTCACAAGAATTACCTTGGTGGAATTCTTTTTTTGTTGATGTGTCCGGTCACGATTCAGTGATCCGTTGTTGTGTTGTATAATCCAAGTGTAGGATTCCTCTAGTGGTGATCCACACGTGTGCCACGTATCTCCGAACGTCACCGAAGGGATCTCCAGGTGCTAGCGCGGAAGAACCTTCGCTTACAATGTCCACCTTCGATCGCCATGATCTCTCGGTCTTGAGAGCATTCTTGGAGGAAGGAGTTCTTTCGGGCTTGAAATAATTCTTCAGAATTGTTGTGTACAACGATTCTCTTGTGGAAAAGTGTTGGGGTTGTAAGGATATTTATAATCGGGTTTGAGGTTATAGATTTATGAAAATAAATAAACGCGTTATGTGTTTTATTTATTTCATTAACTCTTATTGAAAACCCCCATGTCGAATTATTAATTCCGTGACATGCACCCACACTTATTATAAAAAACAATATTATATCCTCAAAATCCTGACTGGAAAAACTACACGGTGTGTACTCGTTTTCCATAAAACTACATGGCGTGTATATTTAATATACATCGCATGTACTTTTATTTTCAACTTTCCTCTATTTCCTCCACCACATTTATTAGACCTTGAGTAATGGCTATTTATTTCTTAAATAAATATAACTGCATCACTCTCTAATAAATATTTTTTGTCCACAATATATTCTCTCGAATAACTAGTGTCGAAATAAATATGATCAGGAATCCTTAAATAATTATTAAACAATAGTCGGGAATAATCTTTATTTAACTTGTTAAATTAATATTTAACTGAGATACATGGACACACTTAGTGTGTGACCCTCTAGGCCTCTTTCTCAGTGGCATTAGGCGGAGCCTGCCTAAAGTCCAAGGTTAGCGTTTAGCAACACGCCAAGGCACCAATAGAGAAAGAAGTTAAAACTACAATGAAGTCTCACCTCATACGAATGCTTACCGTGTAATATAATCCCTTTGTTATGATATCTCTAATCAAGCGGGTTTCATGCTAGTGTCATCAACCCACGTGCTCGATTATTCTTTCTTTGACTTTCTGTAATCGAACTCGCCCATACCTTACCATGGCCATGGATTAATTTAGGCTATATCAATTCCATTAAAGGGCATGAGATATCTACTTCTGTTATGGAACAGAAGGGAAAAATCTTTTCTCTCATTATCTATTAATGCAGTATTACTAGTGACGCACCCAACGTATCCTACCTCACTGCGAATAGTGTGTTGTCACAGTTTTCATCAATACATCTAAGTGTGCGAGTTTTAATACCCATTAATAATAATATTAAAGTCTAAGGATCAATACACACGTCCGCAGATAGGAACATCCAATGACACTATGAAATGTGGATTTCCTACTAGCGGGCCTCGTTCTCATAATATCCTCCTGGATATTACCAAGGGCGCACACCATGAGAAGGTGCCTCAAAGTTTTATGAGTCCTCACCCCTAATGACCTGTATTACTTGTGCCCCACAAATAATATCATCCGGTCATAGAACATATATTCAAGAATAGTGTTATGGAACTTCTAGGTTCTCATCATAGCAGGGATCTACTATGACCCTTTAATGTGACAGCTGTCCTTAGGACATTATCACATGCATTGTCACGCAGAAGAACAATCAAGATGTGATAAGGATTTTATTAATGAATAAATTACAAAGTAGTTGGTTATAGGCCACCAACTCCAACACTTTGGAATATTGAAGATAAGTTAATAGCATAAACAACGTCTGGTCTTGAGGGATCCATATATAAAAAAACCCCAATAAGATTCTGAAACTCTTTAGAGTCAACTTCCTTGCCTTCTCCATCTTTAGTCAACTTGGTTCCCACTGAAATTGGTGTGGAAATGGGTTTTTAATTTTCCATTACAAACTTCTTAAGAAGTTCTTTTTCATACTTTTTTTTGAGAAATAAAAATTAATTTCTTCTTTTCTTACATTTTTTACCCAAGAAATTATTTTATTTCACCAAGCATGGACATTTCAAACAAATTTTTCATTTATTCAGAAAACCTTTCGCAAGTTCTTTCATTATTCCCAAAAAAGATAATTTCATCAACATATATAATGAAAATGAGGTAAATATCTTATATTTATTTGATGTATAGATTAATATCAACTCTTCATTTCTTGAAGTTCAACTTCCTTAAGCAAGCATCCAATTTGTAACACCATTCCCTCTAAGATTTCTTTATCCCATACAAGGATTTCCTAAAATTTCACACATAAATTTCATCCTTATTAATAATAAAACCACGTGGTTATTCAATGTAAACTTCTTCATTAAGTTCTCCATTCATAAATGTTGACTTTTCATCCATTTGAATGATTTATAACTTCATTATACAGTAATTTCATGAAAGATTATAATTGTTTCTAACCATTCCACTAAAGAAAAAGTCTCATCAAAATAAATGCATTCAATTTTTGAGTAACATTTGGAAACCAATATTGATTTGTTTCTTATTACTTCATCAACTTTATTCAACATGTTCTGAAGCACCCATTTTGTACCAATAACATTTTTATCATTTGGTTTATGTACAAGTTCCCAAGTATTATTCTTCTCAATTTAATCCAACTTACCAAGATTTCTACCTTTATTCTTTATGATGAGGAGACTCACAAAAACTCTTAAGTGTTGAAAACTTAGAGTTTTATCATAAAACATTTCATAGGGAATCATATCATAACTTGGCCTATAGTAACAAAAAATTTGAATATAAACAGTTGTGCTCATTGATTTCCTCCAGAAATAGTAAGGAAGACCATGTTCAATCAACATTGTATGTCCCATCTCAACTAAAACTATATTCTTTATCTCAACAACACCATTTTTTAAGGTGTGTATAGTGTACTAAAATCATATTGAATTCCATGTTTTTAAAAGTTAACTTATGAACTCTTCATTATTACACTCACCAGCATTATTAGTTCCCAACTTCTTCATATAATACCCATATTCCTTCCCATCTCTTCTCCTGAAACTCTTAAACATATTAAGAGCTTCTGATTTATGTTTAAAATACATAACACAAGTAATGCGATTAAAATCATCAATGAAATAAATGAATTACTTTTCTCCAAATTTTTATTGTTTTCTCATTGGACCACAAATATTAGAGTGAATATGTTCCATGGGTTTAGTTGAATGAATATCAACTTTATTATGCATAGAATTTGTAATCTTCCCTTTCTGAACAATTGTACAACACCAATCTTTTCTTCTTGAAATATAAAGAATACCATGGACATTGTCTTACTTTGATAACTTGCTCATGTTTCTCTAACACATATATCAAAACCTTTTATGCCACAACTGATTTCCTTTCATCATGGTTAGATAGCATGAATTTTGTACTTAACCAATTTGAAAAATGTTTGATTATGAATGTTGGCCTTTTGTAATAAGTTTTCCATCCTCCACTCTTTTCACAAAAAAAACCATATTTTTAAAACACAGTTTTATTTCCTCCATCAAAAATTTAATCAAAAATAAATACATTTTGTTTCAACCCATCAACAAATAAATATTTCTTGAATTTCAACTTTTCTTCCCCAATAATAGTGGATCTAACACCTTTAATTTTGAGGGATTCATCATTACTAAGAATTATTATTCCTTATTTTAAATATTTCACATTCTTAAACAATTTCAAATATCTTTTAATATAATAATAACACCCATTATCCAAAATCCATGTTCGTTTTCCTTTTGTAGCTTTGAGAATAGTTTCTATAACAAAATATTTTTCTTTCCATTTATCTTTATTCACATCCATCTTATGATAATTCTTAAAAACATGTTTTTGTGTTGATAAAAAAACAAGACATCTTTTTCCAATATGTCTAGGTTGTTCACATCTTTCACAAATAGTTTCCAAAGGTTGGAATATTTTCTCAACTTTCAAAACATATTTCTAATAATTCTTTCTTTGAGAGGATTGACTCCCCACAGGATATTTTCCTTTTTTGACCCATGGGATAATTTTAATGTCATTGGTTAAACAAACACATTTTTACCGTATACCTAAAACCACTATAATACTAGTAGTAACCATCGAATGAATATTTACCTCTATAAATTTACTATTTTCCATAATTGTGAACATTTTTTCTAGAAACTTTATTATCTTTCATATCAAAACTATGTTGAGATCCATACTTTCTATTATCACCCAAAATATTCTTTCTCAATTCATATTTCTTACTAACTTTATCGAAATTAGAAGTGGTAGAAACTTTTGTATCCAACTCATAATTTTTAAAAACTTATGAACTTACAACTTTGTTTGTTTTGGAAACATACATGATTTCTTCAAAATTATTTTTCTTATGCACATTTTTATCTTTATTTACATCCTTTTAAGGTAATTATTATAGTTACTTCTCAAGTTTTCCCTTCCCATAACTTTCTACAACATTATAAATAGATTTATTGAAACTTTTAAATCCCTACTCAACTTTAGAAAACTATTTTTGAATAAGTTTCAACTCTTCCTCATTTATTTCAACTTTACTTTAAGATGTTCATTATAATTCTTTTATTTTCTAATAGAATTATTTATATAGTCAATCTCTTCCAAAAACATGGATTTCTCTTCAATAATACATTCTTGATTATTTTATATAGGAGTTTTCATCTTCAAATTTTTTTTATTTCTTTTTAAAGTATTACAATCTTTCTTAGACATCTTTCAACTTCTTTTTTAGATGAATTTATAACTTAGTATATTCTTCTTCATAACTTATACTTCCAAACTCTTCATCATTAATAATTACAATAACTATATTTACTCTATAAACTTCAGTGAACCTTTTAGCCTCAACCTCAATTTCTTTTTCTTCATCTTCTTTAGAGAAAAAACTTCTCCTTATGGATTCGGAGGAATTTTAATATTTTCCCTTGGAAAAAGATTTTTATTTATCTCTATGTTTCTTCCAATATATTTTTATCCTTCTATAATCTTTATCAAATTAATATTTATTCTTTATTCAAGGAAAATTCACATAAAAATTCCCAACAACACCACATTCAAAACATTTTATGGGTAGCTTCTCTTTTTACTTACTTATACCTCTTTTTACATTATTAGAAAATAGGGATAATAATTCATCAAGATTTTTACTAAACTCATTTTTTGATTCAGAATCACCACCTTTTTCTTCTTCAAGAATCGTCTTAGAATTTCCTTACTTGGAAACCTTTAAGGGAATTTCTCGATCATATTTTTTTTCTTTCATAAATTTATCCCTTATCATTTCATAAGTAATGAGAGTACTATGAAGATTATAAAAAGATAGAGTTTCAGGATATCTATCCTCTAAAGATGAAAATTTTATACCAAACTTATCAAGAATAATTCTCAAGATATTTTCAACAATATTTGAATCACCCATCTTCTCACCAATACATATTATGGTGCTAAAAATATCATTCACACTTGTAAAGAAGTCACTAATAGATTCATAATCACCCATTTTGAGATCTTCATACTTTAGCCTCTAGATTTGTAACTTTTATTTCTTCACATTTTTATTTCATTAATAAATGTTTTTCAACTTCTCCCAAATACCTTTATCAGTTGAAACCTCCTTCACTCATAGAAAATCACTTTTATAAAGTGATGAGAGTAAAAAATCTTATCTCTTCCATAATTCTATAGATTCTTCTTGTCCATAGATGTTAGAGGAAAATTTTCATCAAGAGGGGGAAAACCATCTTTAGCTACTTCCAAAACATCGTACTGAATAGATATAATAAATTGTCCAGATATGATAGTTCTTTCTATTGAAGACCAGAATCCCCTTACTGTTCACACAATTCAAATTGTCTATAAAAAATTCTCTTAAAAACTTTAGTAAACAGTAAATGAAGGGAACCTTATATCAGATGCAGCTGATAGGGGGAGGGGTGAATCAGTAATACCTTTTTATTTTATGTTAACTTTCTTGTGTAAAAACCTTCACCTCGTATTAAATAATTATCACTTCTATGAAGAAAAAACATGCACACATCTATATAAACATAATTATTTACAAGGTTCACTACTCAATAAGAGTATCTAGTCCTTAGCATGGTTTGGAAATAATCCAATACCACACAATCCACTAAAAAAATTCTTTTGTATGGATATAATAAGTAGGAAATACCATTACACTTGTGTAGCACTATAATCAACACAATGGTTCATGTGATTTTTCTAGCATGGATGATGTAAAACAAGATTTGTGACAAGTTTAGAAAATTTCACCAATTGGTTCCAAACATTTTATTATGTTGATTTAATAACTTATAATTTTTTAATTCTTCAAAACAAAATTCTTCACTTTCCTACCCAGAAATAGGTAGAAACAACCATTCTAGACTTTGTGGGAAAACTTAATATAATGGCTCAGTCTGATGTCTCAGTATAATTTCCCAGTATGATTATTCAGTTCAGAAAACAAGTAAGAAAAGATACTCCTGAAGCAATTCTGAACCACTTATTTCTATCTTAGAACCTTCAGTCTAATGACTCGGTCTAATTGGGAAAACTATGATAACTATTATTTCTTATGCTTCCTCTATCCAGAGATGTTTCTCAATAAAACTTTTTCTGGAAGCCTTCTTCCCTCTATACAAATTTTTAGTGCTCTCACTCTCTCTCCCACTTTTAAACATTGTATTCCTCATCAGAAAGTATATTATACTTCATTCTATTTATAGATGATCCAAAATTGGTATGGTTGAGAAACTAATTTCATTTTTCCTCTTAACCAAATTACCAAAAACCCAAATTTGACTTTCATTTCGACTTCATCTTTGATCACTTCAGCTCTTCTTAACTCTTCTTGAATATTCTCAAAACTTATCAAATATTATCACAACTTCAGCCTACATCAAACATACAAACATTTCATTAGTACATTAGAAATTTTCATTCCAATACAATTCTTCATTATGATGAAACATTTGATCACTCATATTTTCCTAATCCAATGGAAAACACATATGAACTGAATATTTCTTATTCGAATGTTTTGTACCAACTGAAATACATGAAACTATTCTACCTTAAATATGGTTGAAACTTTATTAGACTTAAATTTATTTATTATAAAAATCATCTCAACTTCTAGATACTTTGAAACCCCCTTGACAAAAATTGGCAATATCTTTAAAACTGTAACGACCCCCTCCCCACAAAGTGTACCCCTCCTGGGCCGGCAATGTGAGAAGGGAGATAATGACCCCCGAGTCCCGCCTTCAGTAGGCCCTGGGTTGGCGACTAGCACCGAGGGTATAATACACACACAAATGGGAGGCATTACCCTCTAAGAGAACACATGCAGAAGAGAGAGATAGAATAGACTCCAATCAACTCCAACATGGAACTGAGATATAAAAGGAAACTAAGTACATATATGAAATGTCATGAAAAAGTACTACAACTGAAAGGGAAAACTAAAAGTACCCAAAAGAAAGTAAAACGGCAGCGACCAAAAGCCCGAACAACTCCTCCTCCAACCGCAAGCTAGTAGTAACCAGCTTGATCTCCAACCTGCTCCAAGTGACCTGAAAAACAGTTTATACATACATAGGGTGAGTATAACAGTATACTCAGTAGGATCCTCCCCAAGCCTCTTGTGCAAAAGTAAAGAAAGCATGCTAAAGCCCAGTGAACAACAAGTGAAACTAACTCGTCACCTAAACAGGTATACTATGTTCCCAACCTCACCATGGCTACTCTCACCAAGTAATGCATAAAAGAATATGGAATATAGTAAAGAATATCAAGGGTACCCCGCTACTACTTCCCCACTGGTTTTCCGCTTTTCCCCAACGACATACGTCCTGTGCATCTCTCTCCAAAGGTTTGCCCGCAGACACCTGGGCTAAGCTCCACAATCTGCACCTCGTGCACCACATAGGCTTGCCCGCAGACACCTGGGCGAAGCACCACACCGTCCTCACAACCAAAAGTAAACAGGTAATTTCCGGGAGCCAGCACAGCTCGCATAACATGTATCATACGTCAGATATAATACCTCAAGCCATTACAGCCCATACGCCGAGTAAGGATCCTCAATCCATCATAGCCTATAAACGTTACACCTATAGTAGTCCATAGGATACTATATACAGAATATATGTGTGTGAATAACCACAAGCCATTACAGCCGTCTACACACATATATGGGGTAACTAACCGTTGTGCCTCATGGCACAAGTATCTACCAAGAGAAGAGAGCGAGGCTAAAGGGGGTAGTCAGCCATTCAACCTCCCATCAGAATATTGGGGAAAACACCCCCCCTACGGCTCAGAATCCTCGGGGTGTCAGTTGCCCTTACCGACAGGGTGGTTTAGCGTATAGAAACACAAAAAGTACAGAATATATAAGTAACTCACATACACACTATAGGCATTACCTAGTCTTAGATACAAATGCAGCTAACGTCTCTTAGACTCCAGGCTGCTACTTCTAAGACTAGGTATCCTATAAGCACACAAACATTTGAAGAGATTTATTAGATTACTCCGTTCTCATTTTATCAGTTCCACTGTAAATTAATTAATTCTTTAAACATTAATTAAGAATGAACAATTCCACATTAAAATGAATTGGCATCACTTTCAAAAACAACTGCTCCTTTTTAAGATTCACATCACCTTTAAATTCCAGCATCTCCATCCCCGTGGATTTTCACCATTTAATCAAACATTCATTACCGAATTACTTTTCCACATTCCCAGGAATTCTAGAAAAACATCATATGCTTCTAAACACAAAGGAGGCTCAACACGGTGAGTAGATATACTACCCGTCGAGTCTTTGCCGCCTATAGAAAGAGCATATACCCATTCTCCCTCGGGAGGCTAAACACGGAAAGCACATGGCATACCCTGCGCGTCTTCGCCTCCTTCGGAAGAAGGGTAGAAAGACCAGCTTCCTTGAGCAGTGGGGAAAAGCAAAGAAGATTAACATTCAAGAAAACCGTAAGCAACCAGCAACCACATCCATCCCATTCCATCACCCCCGGTGTCCTCCCCGACACCCACATGCATAAACTGATGCATCTCGCCACTCTAGGCGTCATCTGCTGCCATAACCACAAGGCCTCCATGCCTCCACATATCACAACAACCATCCAGGCTCACATCACAGCACAAGTAGCAGGAAAACAAACATCACATCATGGTCTCTTGACCCTTTAACAAACAAGAGGGTAACTCAGAACCCTTTTAGAAATTCCCACATAATCTGTTCTCTAATCCATATTGAATTAACAGATTTGTTATTCGTAGGTTCCAATCATGGATACCTAATCAGTAAGATATCACAATTAAACAACCATGATTCCTTCCCTAATTTGATTATCCTCAAATTATAACAACTACAACAATGGCAAAACAAGATTAATTTACATGCCTCTTTATCTTTCCAATTAATTAACAATTAATTCCGGCTTTACGTTCATTATCAATTTCAATCATGAATGAACAACAAATAAAAGAAAACATAGATATCACTATATCTAGGAAAACATGAGGCAAACCGTTATCACGGTATAAAGAAACAACATGCGATCAACCAATTCTTTTAATTCGGTTCAAGTATTTGATTAGGTCAATTTCATTGTGATCCAAAGGGATAAATCATGCTAATTCTACGATTTCACATATACAATTAGGGAATCCATGAATCCCCTACCTCAAACAGTTCCTCACGTTCTTTATCCACACAACAGGTCACGATCCTCCCCTCGCGACAACTGCATCCACTGGAGTATGCTTATATCGAAGATTGATCGACACAGCTTGGTTGCATCAAAACAAAGCGGAACCAATCCTAGGAGTAAAGATTGATTGTGAAACTCCTACGGAAAGGATTGAAAGGTTCTAGTGCCTCTTAATCGAGAACAAAGGGAAATAACAAGGAAGAATGATATCTCGTCCCTTTTTAAGATTTAATGGGGCGACGGTTTAAGATCTGGTTAATTATCCATTAAAAACGGATCGCATTAACCCACGCGGTTGACCAACTAAAACATTACAAGCCTTAGGAATAATTAATATAGGATTTATGGCATTTTAAACGGCCTTAAGAGCCCTTAAAATAAGGCTTTAAATGTATTTTACGTCAAAGGAAACGTCAAAAGGGGCAAAACTGTAGGAGTCTGGAAACATTGTTCACCCACTGTTACTGTACATGAAACCGATCTGTGAAACCGATCTGTGAAACTGATCTGTCACACCGATCTGTGAAACCGATCTGTCACACCGATCTGTGAAACCGATCTGTAAAAACGATCTGTGAAACTGATCTGTCACATCGATCTATGAAACCGATCTGTGAAACTGATCTGTCACACCGATCTGTGAAACCGATCTGTGAAACTGATCTGTCACACCGATCTGTGAAACCGATCTGTCACACCGATCTGTGAAACCGATCTGTCAGACCGATCTGTGAAACCGATCTGTCACACCGATCTATGAAATCGATCTGTCACACCGATCTGTGAAACCGATCTGTGAAACTGATCTGTCACACCGATCTGTGAAACCAATCTGTGAAACCGATTTGTGAAACTGATCTGTCACTCCGATCTGTGAAACCGATCTGTCAGACCGATTTGTGAAACCGATCTGTCAGACCAATCTGTGAAACCGATCTGTAACACCGATCTGTGAAACCGATCTGTCAGACCGATATGTGAAACTGATCGGTGAGACCGATCTGTCAGACCGATCGGTGAGACAGATCTGTCAGACCGATCTGTGAAACCGATCTGTCAGACCAATCGGTGAGACCGATCTGTTACTGTTCATAAAACTGGAAACACTGCTCACAGAACTGGAAAATTGGAAAAGTGTTGGGGATATGTCCCCTTGGCCTCCCGGAACACCTCCAACACCAAAATTCCACAAAGTAATGGACCGGAGAGGTCCGGGCCATTACATTAGATACCTCTCAAAACATTCTCATCCTCGAGAATTAAAAACCAACCCAGAAGAAAAGAGGGGTCCGAACAACCACCCCATAAGATACCTCTCAGGGGAAAACCACCATGAGTTGTTCAAAAGCTAGAACAAAACTACGACATCCGAGAGTATGGAAACAAACAATTCATAACCAAACAATTCAAACATAACATCTCATCAAAGGTACATAAATAAAACATGAAAGGTCCAACCACAAAGAAAACATCATTAAATGAAAGGAGTTAAACATTAAACAACTCTGGGTACTGAGCACGTATCTGTGACTCACGCTCCCAGGTACTCTCCTCCATGGCACCGTGTCGCCACAAGACACGAACTAAGGGGATAGAACGCCCATGCAACACCTTCTCCTTGCGGTCTTGGATCTCCACAGGTCGCTCCTCGAAGTTTGCATCATCATCAATATCGATCTCTCCCCAATCGATAACATGATATTCATCATGAAGGTAACGACGGAGCTGCAATACATGGAAAACATCATGTATCCGACTCATATGAGGGGGAAGTGCTACTCGATACGCCACACCTCCAACACGATCTAACACCTCGAAAGGCCCAACAAAACGGGGAGAAAGCTTACTTCCGCGACCAAACCTTCGCTGCCCACGACGGGGAGTCACCTTTAGAAACACATGATCCCCAACATTAAACTCTAAGGGTCTCCTTCTTTGATCAGCATAAGATTTCTGACGATCTTGTGCTGTCTTCATCCTCTCACGAATCACTTGAACCATCCCTGTCGTATTCTGCACTAGTTCTGGTTCGAGAATTGCAGACTCTCCGACCCCAGTCCAGCACAACGGAGAACGGCATGGCCGGCCATACAAGGCTTCAAACGGCGCCATGCCGATGGTAGAGTGAAAACTATTATTGTAAGAGAACTCTACCAAAGGTAAGTGCTTTTTCCATGAACCTCCAAAATCAAGAACACAAGAGCGCAACATGTCTTCAAGAGTCTGGATTGTTCGCTCTTTCTGACCATCCATTTGAGGATGAAAAGCAGTGCTAAGGTATAGTTGAGATCCAAAATCATGCTGGAGACCTCTCCACACCCTAGAGGTAAAACGAGGATCTCGATCAGAAATGATCGTCTTAGGAACTCCGTGAAGCCTCACCACCTCCTCCAGATACTTCCTCGACAAAACTTCCACTGAGCTCGACTCCTTGATCGCTATGAAGTGGGATGATTTTTTTAAATGATCCACTACCACCCATATAGCATCATGTCCTCCCAAAGCTCGAGGTAAACCTGTAACAAAGTCCATTGAGATGTCCTCCCACTTCCACTGAGGGATCTCTAAGTGCTGGAGAAGACCACCAGGAACACGGTGTTCGGCCTTCACCTTCTGGCAGACTAAACATCGAGACACACATTCTGCAACTGTACGCTTCAGACCAGGCCACCAAAACTGACTCCTCAAGGATCGGTACATCTTCGTCACACCAGGATGTACCGCCAAGGGTGAACTATGGAACTCTCGGAGAACCGTCTCACGCATCGCCAAGGGAACAAAAAGCCTACCATGATACAACACTCGGTGTTATTCATCCTCCGACCAACCATCAGGGGCCTCACCACATACAACTCTGTCTCTCCAAACTTCCACCTCTAGATCACCCAACTGAGACTCTTCCACCTTCTGCATCAGGGATGACTACACCGTCATTTGGAAAAGACAACCTCTTCCCCCAACTTCTCCCATATCAAGATACAAAGCTGATAGCTCTTCCATCACTCTCCAAGAATCACCAGATTCACGCACAACATCATTACATGACTTTCGGCTTAGTGCATCAGCAACAACATTTCCCTTCCCAGGTGTATACGATATTTCGAAGTCGTATTCCTGCAAGAACTCCATCCACCGACGCTGCCGCAAGTTCAAATCCCGCTGAGAGAAAACATACCTCAAACTCTTATGATCAGTGAAAACCACAAAGCGCTCGCCAATGAGGTAATGTATCCACAACTTCAGCGCAAACACCACGGTTGCCAACTCAAGATCATGGGTGGCATAGTTGCATTCATGGGGACGCAACTGCCGAGACCCATAAGAAACAACATACCTCTGCTGCATGAGAACACAGCCTAGCCCCAGATGTGAAGCATCACAGAAAACATCAAACTGGACTCCCTCCGCTGGAAGACAAAGGACTGGAGCACTTAACAACTTCTCCTTTAGATACTCGAAAGCTGTCTGACACTGATCAGTCCATATGAACGCTTGATCCTTCCTGGTCAAATCTATTAGAGGAGTCGCAACTCAGGAGAAATTAGCCACAAACCTCCTATAATAGCATGCGAGACCAAGGAAACTTCGCACCTCTGACACGGTCTTGGGGGCTGGCCAAGACACCACTGCTTCTATCTTCGAAGGATCCACAGCTACTCCCTGTTGGGACACAACATGTCCCAAGAAATGAACTTCTCGAGCCCAGAACTCACACTTGGACAACTTCCCAAACAACCAATGTTGGTGAAGAACTCCCAAAACGGCTCGTAGATGCACTGCATGCTCCTCTTCAGATGTGGAGTACACAAGGATGTCGTCGATGAAAACCAGAACAAACTTGTCCAGGAATTCACGGAACACAGCATTCATCAACCCCATGAAAACAGCTGGAGCATTTGTCACGCCGAATGGCATTACAACAAACTCATAATGCCCATGACGACAGCGGAAAGCAGTCTTTGGGATATCCTCATCCTTTACACGCATCTGATGATATCCTGACCGCAAGTCTATCTTTGAAAACCAACTTGCACCCTTCAGTTGATCGAATAGGTCATCAATCCGCAGGAGAGGATAGCGGTTCTTTATTGTCACTTTGTTTAACCGACGATAATCGATGCACAACCGCAAACTGCCATCAGCCTTTTTCACAAACAAAACTAGTGCACCCCAAGGTGACACACTTGGCCGAACAAAACCACACTGCAATAGACCATCGAGCTGAATACGTAGCTCTCATAACTCAGAAGGGGCCATCCTATACGGAGACATAGAGATAGGAGACGCTCCTGGCTGTAGCTCGATCCCAAACTCGATCTCTCGTCGAGGGGTTAAGGATACAACCTCTTCTGGAAAGACATCAGGGTACTCCTCTACGACCCTAGGAAACGCCAACTGTTGAACCTCTGAAGAACTCAGCATCATCCCAGCCATCATGGATGATAAGGATAAAACTCGTCTATGACTCATCTGAGGATATCTCTCACCAACAAACACTACTTCCTCTCTATAATCATCAAAGAAAACGACCTTATTCCTGTATCAATCCACAATAGCCTGCATCGAATACAACCAATCCATGTCGAGGATGACATCATATGGTTGTATTCGTAAACATAGGAAATCTCCCCAAGAGCGGTGCTGCCCCAACACTAGCTCACAGTCTCTACATACTTCAAACAAGCTAGCTCGACCTCCAACTGGCGTAGTCAACGCCAAGGGCACTGGAAGCCTCTCTACCTCAAGTCACAAAGCATGGACAAGGGTAGGGGATATAAAGGAGTGTGTCGCTCCTGAATCAAACAAGGCATACACCAAGGTAGAAAGAAAGCAAAGGGTACCTCGGACGACGTCTGGCTCGTCTAGAGCTGGCAACGCTAGAGCATGAAGCTGACCACGACCACCTCCACGGCCTCTCTGACCCTGATGAAGACCACCACCACAGCCGCGCTCTGCTCTCTGAGGATGGGGAGCGTCATGGGGCTGTCCTCTGCCTGCTCCATCTACCCTCGGGTGATCTAAAGCTGGTGCAACCTACTGCTGCTGCCTCGGCTGGAACTGCCTCAACGGAGGAACCTGGAGTGGAGTGCCTGGTGCACAATGACTGCTCTGAAAAGTCGGGCACTCCCACTGCTGATGACCACAACCACCACAAGAAAAGCAAGCGCCTGATCCCTTGGCATAGGCCTGAGAGTTGCTGCCTCTGGAGAAACGTGATGGGAAGGGCTGGGACCTACCCTCAGGTGAACGGAAACTCTTCTGTCCTGAAAACTGGGAACCTCGGACCACAACTCTGCTTCGTGAGGAATCATGATGATTCCCCTCTCGTGATGATCCGGTCCTAGACAAAGTCCTCTCAACAACCTCTGCCCTCGCCAGCACCTCAAGATATGTCTTCAGCATAAATGGGGTGACCTGGCGCTGGATCTCTGGATGCAAAGCCTCCTCGAAATTCCTCGCCCTGGCCTCATCATCTGGTAACAGGTCTGAAGCATATCGTAGAAGGTTCCTGAAACGGATTCCAAACTCTCGAACACTGGAGCTCCCCTGTCGAAGGGTGAGTAGCTCCTGGCGACTGGATTCCTTCGCAGTCGATGAAAGAAAATCAACTCTAAACCTGTCTCGAAACTCCTCCCATGATATCGCTGACTCCTCACGATCCCCGAGGAACAAGAACCACCACTATCTCGCTGCTCCACGCAACATCGTCACAACCAAGGACACCCAGTGTTCCTTCCGAGCACGAATCGAACTGAAGCCTATCTCGACCTCCTCCAACCAGTCTTCTGTGACTGCATCTGAAACGGAGCCCTCGTACTTTTGTAGACTCTGGCGCTGGAACTCTCGGAGTGTCTTCCTCTAAGTGTCATCGTCGTCAACCTCTACCCGGCGGCGATCTACTGGAACAGCCTGCTGGGCATCTTCTGCGCAAACCTGACAAGGACGTCGACCTGGAGCCATACCTGTAAAATAACAACTGTTAGAGCTCCTAAGCCTGGAATATGGAAGACTCAACATTAATTAATTAATTGTTTTGTTTTATTAATTTTTAGGTTACCTATCCCAAGGTCTACCCATTCAAACACAAGTGAAAAGAATAATGATACATGATCCTTTCCTAGGTCTCTACCCTGCAATCGGTATCACTTGTTTAGAAGCCATTGTAAACTTAAAGGTCCATGCAACAGATCATAGGGGGCCCTGAACGCCTATGTCTCTGCCAGTCTCCAGTGTTTACCCCACTTGCTAAACATGAATGACACCGTTGCTCTACCATCCCATGCATCCTCACCTGTGCCTAACTCCAAACTCCATCCTATCCCTTGACCAGACCTCTGATACCACTCTGTCACGACCCCCTCCCCACAAAGTGTACCCCTCCTGGGCCGGTAATGTGATAAGGGAGATAATGACCCCCGAGTCCCGCCTTCAGTAGGCCCCAGGTTGGCAACTAGCGCCGAGGGTATAATACACACACAAATGGGAGGCATTACCCTCTAAGAGAACACATGCAGAAGAGAGAGATAGAATAGACTCCAATCAACTCCAACTTGGAACTGAGATATAAAAGGAAACCAAGTACATATATGAAATTTCATGAAAAAGTACTATAACTGAAAGGGAAAACTAAAAGTACCCAAAAGAAAGTAAAACGGCAGCGACCACAAGCCCGAACAGCTCCTCCTCCAACCGCAAGCTAGTAGTAACCAGCTTGATCTCCAACCTGCTCCAAGTGACCTGAAAAACAGTTTATACATACATAGGGTGAGTATAACAGTATACTCAGTAGGATCCTCCCCAAGCCTCTCGTGAAAAAGTAAAGAAAGCATGCTAAAGCCCAGTGAACAACAAGTGAAACTAACTAGTCACCTAAACAGGTATACTATGTTCCCAACCTCACCATGGCTACTCTCACCAAGTAACGCATACAATAATATGGAATATAGTAAAGAATATCAAGGGTACCCTACTACTACTTCCCCACTGGTTTTCCGCTTTGCCCCAACGACATATGTAACGCCCCGACCCCATCTACCCAGAGTCGGTGCATTACTTCGTAACATTGGCATGATCACAAAAGATCAAGTCTCGAAAGACCGATTAGTTTAGTAGCCTTGGAAACACTAGATACATTCATAAGTCTTACATTACATCATAAAGTGAAAAACTAATAACAAAGTCTTCATAGTCCACACTCATATCCTCTTCTGACTATCCCTGCAGGTCATTCATAAAATACTTCTTCACATCCTGGAAAATATTAAAACATTGAAAGGGGTGAGCTCAGATGCTCAATAAGGATAACAATATTGCGGAAGCTTTCATAAATAAACATAAAAATTTAAGGCAATGTATAACTAAAACAAAAGCCTTTTAAACTTGAACATCAACATAATATGGCAAAAGTAAAATGAGATAATGCCATTTACTTCTTCACATGGATATTCTACTGGTCGAATAATCACATGAAATATCATTAACCACTTTCATAATGTTGGAATGCATAATGCCAGACTATCATAACCACGTAGCCAAGGCCTCGTGCCAAGACCACAAATAAGATTTTGTCAAGGCCTCGTGCCAAGACACTAGTTTGTCTCATGAGACCTGCCGATGCATCGAGGAGCTATAGTGGGCTCTACCCGTCACTTATTAAGTCCAATGCATTCCTCATATGAATAGGTTTAAACATATCATAAACCATAACATAATTGTATCACATAAAACATGCATAAAGGAAACATAACATTTCCACATTTCAATCACAAGATATCAATACAGCACATTGATATAATAAAAACGCTTTCAAAACCATTTTCAATACCAAAATAAAAGAAAGTTAAAACTTTGTATTTTATTTTTCATTAAAAAAAAGATGGCTTATAGAGGAATCCGAAACTCAAATAATGGTCACGGCGGCGGAGAAGTCGTTCTCGCCGCATAAGTACGGAAAGAAAAACATTCCCTTTTGTCATTTAGCAAAACGCTTTGTATAAAAATATTCCTTTTGAATAACCGTAAAAGTCAAAGGGGTTTATACACCGTATAAAAGAAAATTGTGTATAAAACCAAATATTCCTCAATGAAAGGGGATTGAGACGAAGTCCTTAAAAGGATCATTTTTAAAATAAAATAGATCTATTATGTGTATTCACTATAGGTACACATGAAGAAAGTAAAAATACAAGATAATACATAATAATATCATGACATAATTTGAAAGTAGGAGATTAACCCAAAGAATGGAAATTGGGTTAAGAAGTTCCCTTACCTTGTGTCTGACTTGACTCAACCGTTCTTTAACCTCCTGAATAATAAACTAGAGTTAATATCTACCTTATTAAGAACCATTTTCAATTTCATTATCCTTTTTATATCACTTATTACAATGTTATGAACATTATGTAATTATTTAAGTTAATAACACTAGTGCAGAAAACGTTTTTTACGTCACCATTTTTTACGTCGGTTATATAAAACCGACGTCATAATATGTAAAACGAGGTTTTTTACGTCGGTTATTTCTTAACCGACGTAAAAACCTATGTTCGGTACACCTTTAACGTCGGTTATTTTTATAACCGACGTTATTAATCGCGCGGCTTCGTTTTTTACGTCGGTTATAAAAATAACCGACGTAAAAAACGCGGTTTTCGAAGGCCTTTTTACGTCGGTTATTGAATAACCGATGTAACAAACGCAGTTTTTGAAGGCTTTTTTACGTCGGTTATAAAATAACCGAAGTAAAAAAAGAATCCGCAGATGTTTTTGACGTCGGTTATTCCATAACCGACGTAAAAAAACACGGATTTTGAGCCCTTTATAACGTCGGTTATAAAATAACCGACGTAAAAAATGAATCGGAGGAAGGTTTTTACGTCGGTTATTGAAATAACCGACGTTATAAATGTTTTTAAAACAATTATCACGTCGGTTATTGAATAACCGACGTGATAACTCATTTAAAAATTTACCCAGACCCGTGGATTGTCATTCGCGAGTTTACCTTCGACAGTCGCGACTCGTCTCTCTCGCGCGTTAACCCGAATCGGCTCGTCCATTTCGTTGGTTTAGATTCGTTTTCCGATCATCGTTTCTCATATTTAATCTCCTCAGATCAATCATCTAAACTCACAGCACTCAGGTAATCCTCCCACTCGTTCGTTTTTTTTTCGCGGATAGTATATATATATGTGTTGTGATTTTTTTGTTGAAACTAGCTAAGATTCTTCGATTGCGAACCGTTTTAACTCGTTTTGGCACCATAATCTTATTTATCATCCCTAGATCTATTTGTTCGACTTGAAATATTGAGTAATTTTATGATTTCACTAATTTTTCATCGTTTTCTATAAATCCCCGAGAGGGTTGGGGCGTGTCCATTTGGATGGGTTGCCCTTTTACAGTTGTTACTACTTTATTCACACACAACCATGGCATAGGTGCATTGATTTGGGGTCGGGGGGTGTCCAGGGGGGTTTACAAGGGGGTGGGTGGGTGTGGGGGGCTGTCCAAGGGTGTGGGTGGGTGTTGGGGGTGTCCAGGGGGGTGTCCAAGGGGGTAGGGGGTGGGGGTGGTGTTTAGGAGGGGTGGGGGGCTGTCCAGAGGGTTGGGGGGTGTCCAGGGGGGTGTCCAAGCAGGTCGGGGGTGGGGGGTTGTGTCCAGGAGGGGTGGGGGTGCTTTCTAGAGGGGTCGGGGGCTGTCCAGAGGGGTCGGGGGGTGTCCAGGGTGGTGTCCAAGGGGATGGGTGGGTGTGGGGGGCTGTCCAATGGGGTGGAGGCCTGTCCAGAGGGGTCGGTGGGGTGTCCAGGGGGGTGTCCAAGGGGGTGGATGGGTGTGGGGGGCTGTCCAAGTGGGTGGCGGCCTCTCCAGAGGGTATTTGGGGTTGTCCGGGTGGGTGGGGGGTTGTCCAGAGGGTTGGGGGATGTCCAGGGGGGTGTCCAAGGGGGTAGGGGTGGGGGGTGGTGTCCAAGAGGGGAGGGGGCTGTCCAGAGGGGTCGGGGGTGTCCAGGGGGGTTTACAAGGGGGTGGGTGGGGGTGGGGGGCTGTCCAAGGGTGTGGGTGGGTGTGGGTGGGTGTTGGGGGGTGTCCAGGGGGGTGTCCAAGGGGGTAGGGGGTGGGTGGTGGTGTTTAGGAGGGGTGGGGGGGCTGTCCAGAGGGTTGGGGGTGTCCAGGGGGGTGTCCAAGCAGGTCGGGGGTGGGGGGTTGTGTCCAGGAGGGGTGGGGGTGCTTTCTAGAGGGGTTGAGGGCTGTCCAGAGGGGTCGGGGGGTGTCCAGGGTGGTGTCCAAGGGGATGGGTGGGTGTGGGGGGCTGTCCAAGTGGGTGGCGGCCTCTCCAGAGGGTATTTGGGGTTGTCCGGGTGGGTGGAGGGGCTGTCCAGAGGGTTGGGGGATGTCCAGGGGGGTGTCCAAGGGGGTAGGGGGTGGGGGTGGTGTCCAGGAGGGGCGGGGGGCTGTCCAGAGGGGTCGGGGGTGTCCAGGGGGGTTTACAAGGGGGTGGGTGGGTGTGGGGGGCTGTCCAAGGGTGTGGGTGGGTGTTGGAGGGTGTCCAGGGGGGTGTCCAAGGGGGTAGGTGGTGGGTGGTGGTGTTTAGGAGGGGTGGGGGGGCTGTCCAGAGGGTTGGGGGGTGTCCAGGGGGGTGTCCAAGCAGGTCGGGGGTGGGGGGTTGTGTCCAGGAGGGGTGGGGGTGCTTTCTAGAGGGGTCGGGGGCTGTCCAGAGGGGTCGGGGGGTGTCCAGGGTGGTGTCCAAGGGGATGGGTGGG
The DNA here is from genome assembly GCA_963277665.1 of Viscum album. NCBI lineage: Eukaryota > Viridiplantae > Streptophyta > Magnoliopsida > Santalales > Viscaceae > Viscum > Viscum album. Next base: position 610,016,580 of record OY728125.1, on the reverse strand, counting down.
TGTGGGGGGCTGTCCAAGGGGGTGGCGGCCTGTCCAGAGGGGTCGGTGGGGTGTCCAGGGGGGTGTCCAAGGGGGTGGATGGGTGTGGGGGGCTGTCCAAGGGGGTGGATGGGTGTGGGGGGCTGTCCAAGTGGGTGGAGGCCTCTCCAGAGGGTATTTGGGGTTGTCCGGGTGGGTGGGGGGGCTGCCCAGAGGGTTGGGGGATGTCCAGGGGGGTGTTCAAGGGGGTAGGGGGTGGGGGGTGGTGTCCAGGAGGGGTGGGGGGCTGTCCAGATGGGTCGGGGGGTGTCCAGGGGGGTTTACAAGGGGGTGGGTGGGTGTGGGGGGCTGTCCAGGGGTGTGGGTGGGCGTTGGGGGTGTCCAGGGGGTGTCCAAGGGGGTAGGGGGTGGGGGTGGTGTTTAGGAGGGGTGGGGGGGCTGTCCAGAGGGTTGGGGGGTGTCCAGGGGGGTGTCCAAGCAGGTCGGGGGTGGGGGGTTGTGTCCAGGAGGGGTGGGGGGCTGTCCAGAGGGGTCGGGGGGTGTCCAGGGGGGTTTACTCATCGATTTGTTTTATATTTCAAAATTGTTTACATTCAAATTATGATTTTTTTCATATAAACATATATTTGTCTTATCTAAAAAATATATATATTTTTGCTATTTGTTATAGGTAATAATGAGTCGAAGTTGGATTACGGCACATCGAATGAGCAATGAATATGAGGAAGGTGTTGATGCCTTTTTGGAATTTGCTAAACGAAATGTTCCAAGTAGTGACATTTTTTTCTGTCCATGCCTGAAATGTCTGAATATGAAGAAGTTGAAAAGTAGAGAGATAAAAGATCATCTGATTTGTCATGGTTTCAATCCGAGTTACAACCCTTGGATTTGGCATGGCGAAACTGGACAGAATGTCACTGATGATAATGAATCGCAAGATGGTAACTCCGATGGAATTGAAGAAATGATTCGCGATATTGTAGCAGAACAAATTGAGATAGAACCGACAGTTGCACGTCTATATGGTGATGCCGAAAAACCATTATATCCTGGTTGTACAGATTTTACGGTTTTTTCGGCGGTGTTAAGATTGATTAACCTGAAGGCGAAACATGGATGGAGTGACAGAAGTTTTACAGAGCTACTACAATTGATGAAAGACATTCTTCCAAAAGATAACGATCTTCCAGATTCACATTATAAGGCCAAAAAAATATTATGCCCGATGGGATTGGGATACAGGAAAATACATGCCTGTCCGAATGACTGCATTATATATAGGAAGGAATATGAATTTCTGAAAGAGTGTCCTAAATGTGGGACATCACGGTATAAGGTGAAAGAAAAATCACAAGCTGATGTAGAGATTACAAAGCTCCCTTCAAAGGTATTTTGGTATCTTTCTATAATTCCTTGTTTCAAACGTTTATTTGCTAATTCACATGATGCAAAAAGGTTAAGATGGCATGCTGATGAGCGGGTATGTGATGGAAAAATACGTCATCCAGCTGATTGTCCACAGTGGAAGAAAATTGATGCCCAGTACCCTACATTTGGAAATGAAATTAGAAATCTGAGACTAGGCTTGTGCACAGATGGAATGAATCCATACCGAACCCTCAGTAGCACACATAGTTCATGGCCTGTTTTATTGGTAATTTACAACCTCTCTCCTGAAGTTTGTATGAAGCGCAAATATGTCATGTTGAGTATCATGATCTCTGGTCCAAATGCTAAAGATTTTAAGGGTTTTGTAGCAACTCAGGCTAAGAGCAAAGTAAGCATTCTCTATGATGATTGGAGAAGTGTGGATAAGGCGATAATTTCTCAGCTGTGGGAGACCATTTTGGTAAGATCTTTTGCTATTGTTTGACTGTTCTTTAAATGTTTCTAGTATATATAATATTTTTAACCTCTTTTTTATCAGATGACATTTGATATTCCTGACACTGGAGGAGTCATGAAGAAATGTTTATCGTTGGCTGCTAGGAGATGGAGGGATTTCAAATCAACCCTCTCATCTGATTTCATTTATGGTCATAGGAGTTGTGAGAATCCATGTCGTATATATCCTTTTATAGATGAAGACACATGGAGACAATTTTTTGAAAGTAGAAGAAAAGAATCATTTTTGGTAAGGGCAATGTAAACTTTTATAAGCTTTCTTATATAAATGATCTTATTATTGTTTTGTTAATGATTACTTATTCTTAATTTACAGAAAACAAGGAAAGCTCATCAAGAGATCCAATCTAAAAATGTATACCCTCATAGTTTATCTCGGGGAGGGTATGCATTATTGGAAGAACAAATGATGGCAGAAAAATTTCAACAACTAAGAGCTGAGTCTTCAAGCTCTGGAGAGGTGGCCCCTCCATCCCCTCCATCTAGACATGAGAAATGGAAAAGAGCTCGGAAGGGCAAAAAATGACAATATCTTTCGGAAGAATCGAGACTCATAGTTGAGAGGATTGTAAGATATCTATTTTATTTATTTAAGTTTACTATTTTCGTCATATATTTCCAATCATTATAGAAATGTTCAATTAATTATTACAGGACTCTCTTGAGGAGCAGAGTTCACAGGGGACATTTACACCATCTGGGAGGGAAGATATTTTATCTGTGGCATTGGGAAAGCCCGAACATCCTGGCCGTGTAAGAGGATATCCGGCAGGTGTATCGGTAAGAAAAGTGTTACCACGTTCCTCAACTTCTAACGTTGAGGGAGTTTATAAAAAAAAAATAGAATCCTTGGAGGCTGAAGTCCATAATATTAATGCGACAATGGAGGACAAGATTAGAGCATCGGTGCAGTTAATGTTTACAGACTTGCAAAGACAATTTCAGGGTGCAGCTCCCACTCCACCTCTCCCAGTAGCTCCCACTCCCCCACCTCAGCCTGCGGACCCCATTTTTGATCCTCCTCCTCCGCCGCAGCTACCTACTTATTGTGAGTTGTATGTTGATGATCCTCAACATCATATAGTTGCATATGGGATGGTATATTGTATAGGAGATACAGTTCATCATCAACAGTTAGAGGTAGAGAATCAGAGGGTCACTGTACAGGATATTATAGATAGATCAGCTCGGATACCATTACCTACAGATGAGGTGACGACAGTTGGACATAGTATCGGCCATTTTTTACTTTGGCCATCCAGACTTCTTCGACTCATTACCATAGTGGTATGGATGTTATATCTTTTATTTTATATTTTTATTAATGTTTTATCATTTGAAAACTAATATATTTTTCAATTTATTTTTACAGGAATACTTCAAAGGTAAAGAAATACTGTATAGACAACAACAAAGACAGATAGCTATGACATCAGATGCAGATACTAGCAGTCTTGACAAATTGTCAAGATATTCAAATTTGTTGGCGGATCATTATGACTTTACAATGGAAGCTCATGTCTGTGGACGTGAACTATGTGTGGGGATTATGAAAACTGATATCATGGAGTTTGTCACTGGAGATAAGTTGGGCATCAACGTGGTGCAAATTTTTATCATGTAAGTCTTAACACCTTTTCCTTGCGTTATATTTATTAAAAATGTATACTTATGTCTGCTTTGTATTAGGTATCTGTATAAAATTTGTGAGAGGAATGAGCTGACAGATGTATATGGATTCGTGGACCCACAATTGATTTCCCCTGAAGCATGTGCATTGGATGAGAAACAAAGAATGATTTATATTGCTGATAGATTTGAAAAGAATGTAATCACACAGTGTTGGATGATGCCTTTTTGTGAGAGGTATGAAACACATCCCTCTCAAAGAGTTAATTATCTTTTAACATAAAAAACCACTAACGTTAAATTTCCTTTTATCAGGGATCATTGGATGTTAGGGGTTTTTTTCCCTAGGGAGAAAACACTTTATTGGATATGCTCTCTCCATGATGATGTGCGAGAAAGTTTTAAGAATATATTGGAAACGTAAGTTTCAATTTCACAATAGTTTTATATATTATAATGAATTTTAAATTTACCCCATTCGTATTATTTTCTAACAGGGCATGGGTCCACTTTCGAAAAAGCGCAAAGAAAAGGAATTTCAAGATCAAATATGTACATGCGAAGGTAAATATCCATTTATAATTTGTACATTTTGATTTATTACATAAAAATAATATATTGAATTTACACTCATTCAAACAGAAATGTCATGAGCAACAAGGCATCATCGAATGTGGATATTACATGTTAAGATTTATGTATGAAATAATAACAACTGGGACAGTTCTGAGTTTTGACCTGGTAAGATTTCCTCTTTCTCATAATATTTCAATTTGATTTATTCATTATACACGTTGACTACTATACTTTTCCTTTGTAGCTTTTTGATGACCCTCAACCCTTTACTGCTGAAGATATCAAACACTTACAAGTGGAGTGGTCAAATTATTTTACAGGTTTGATTGACTTTTAGTTGTTTGTAATGTAAAATGTAATTTTGAATATTGTCAATGTAATTGTGTATTTCGTAGTCGTTTAGGTTGGATTTAGTTTTTTTTGAAGTTGACAGTGTAAGTTTTGAATGTTATATAAGTGAATGTTTAATTTTTCTCTACTTCTTGTTTTGGTCTACTGTTGATGGTTTTTCTGGTCTGGATTTTGGTATGGGGGGAGAGGTTCCAAGGGGGTGGGTGGGTGTTTGGGGGGTGTAAAAGGGATATGGGAGGGGTGTCCAAGGTGTGTTTGGGGCTGTCCTAGGGGTCGGGGGGGTGTAAATGAGGGTGGGGGTGTCCAAGGGGTGGGGGGTGTCCAAGGGATATGGGAGGGGTGTCCAAGGTGTGTTTGGGGCTGTCCAAGGAGTCGGTTGGGTGTAAATGAGGGTGGGGGGGGGGGCTGTCCAAGGGGTGGGGGGTGTCAAAGTGGTGGGGGGTGTCCAAGGGATATAGGAGGGGTGTCCAAGGGGTGTTTGGGGCTGTCCAAGGGGATGGGGGGGTTTCCAAGGGGTAGGGGGTTTCCAAGGGGTCGGGGGGGTGTCCAGGGGGTGGGGGGCTGTCCAAGGGGTGGGGGTGTCCAAGGGGTGGGGGGTGTCCAAGGGATATGGGAGGGGTGTCCAAGGGGTGTTTGGGGATGTCCTAGTGTTCGGGGGGTGTAAATGAGGTTGGGGGGGCTGTCGAAGGGGTGGGGGGGTGTCCAAGGGGTGGGGGGTGTCCAAGGGGTGGGGGGTGTCCAAGGGGTGGGGGGTGTCCAAGGGATATGGGAGTGGTGTCCAAGGTGTCTGGGAGTTCTGTCCAAGGGGCCGGTTGGGTGTAAATGAGGGTGGGGGGGCTGTCCAAGGGGTGGGGGTGTCCAAGGGGTGGGGGGTGTCCAAGGGATATGGGAGTGGTGTCCAAGGTGTCTGGGAGTTCTGTCCAAGGGGCCGGTTGGGTGTAAATGAGGGTGGGGGGACTGTCCAAGGGGTGGGGGGTGTCCAAGGGGTGGGGGGTGTCCAAGGGATATGGGAGTTGTGTCCAAGGTGTCTGGGAGTTCTGTCCAAGGGGTCGGTTGGGTGTAAATGAGGGTGGGGGGGCTGTCCAAGGGGTGGGGGGTGTCCAAGGGATATGGGAGGGGTGTCCAAGGGGTGTTTGGGGCTGTCCAAGGGCTCGGGGGGGTGTCCAGGGGTCGGGGGGGTGTCCAAGGGGTCTGGGAGGGCTGTCAAGGTGTGGGGGGGGTGTCCAATGGGTGTTTGAGGCTGTACTAGGGGTCTTGGGGGTGTAAATGAGGGTGGGGGGGCTGTCCAAGGGGTGGGGGTGTCCAAGGGGTGGAGGGTGTCCAAGGGATATGGGAGGGGTGTCCAATGGGTGTTTGAGGCTGTACTAGGGGTCGTGGGGGTGTAAATGAGGGTGGGGGGGCTGTCCAAGGGGTGGGGGTGTCCAAGGGTTGTGGTGGGGCTCCAATGTGGTGGGGGAGGGCTGGCCAGGTTGTTAGGTGGGTATATATGAGGGTGGGGTTCAGTTGGGGCTTGGGGGAGGGCTGGCATGGTTATTTTTGTTTGGTTTCTAGTTGCTTTTTGGTGAGAGCAGTGCAATTATTTAAAAAAAAAATTCTTTCACGTCGGTTATTTTATAACCGACGTGGTAAATAAATCGGTAGGGGTTTATCACGTCGGGTTTTTCTAGAACCGACGTGATAAACCGTTCTCCGGGCTTTTATCACGTCGGTTCTTAATATAACCGACGTGCTAAAAGTCCTGGGAATCGATTTACCACGTCGGTTATTGGATAACCGACGTGCTAAAACGTTCCCCAGGCCTTTTTATCACGTCGGTTTCTTAAATAACCGACGTGATAATAGGCCAGGGGAAGGGTTTATCACATCGGTTATGACATAACCGACGTGATAAACGATATCCCAGGCGTTTTATCACGTCGGTTTAGGGAATAACCGACATGATAAAGCCCCCAGCGCATATTTATCACGTCGGTTATTATATGAACCGACGTGATAACCACCGTGATGTTAGGGATATTACGTCGGGTTTTAAATAACTGACGTAAAAACGTTATTTATAACGTCGTCCGTATTAACGTCGCCTAAAAACCGACGTAAATAATAAAAAATAACCGACGTAAAAAATGTTTTCTGCACTAGTGTAATGGTCGTTTTGTCGATCTTTGATAACTTGAGTCAACAATAAACTTATTATAATTACAAGTTGTTCATGTGGTAGAATATCCATTATATCCAGAATTATATTCATGATTTAGATGTCATATATATCTTATATATCCAGTATATACATTCATTTACAATATTACGTAACATTTAGAGGTAAGAAATGAAATGCACCGTTCATGGAGACGGTAAGCCGTACGTACGCATGAACGCTACTTTCATTTCAATTTCATGTTTAATGGAACTAAATCATAATGATATAAATGTATAATATAATTCCAGTATAATATAGTGTATAATACCATTTACTCCATCCTTTATACATCCCACATATGGCATTAACGATTCAAATCACTTTGAGGGGGCGGTAGTCCGCACTTCCTAAAATGAAATTATCGCCTTTTACCCATAATGGAAATAATAAAGTATGCCATAAATGAGAAATACAGAAGCATAAGTAAAACATAAACATATTATATATCATATATAAAAATAGTGACATCTTAATGGCCACCTTTGAAGGTGTTATATGAGTGTTGAACAATCATCGTTTCGTGAGGCCGAAATTTGCCATCCACAGAAACTGTATGTTCTTTAACCATTAGATGTATGTGTATGTAAGTGTAGCTCGAATCCTTCTGATAACAACATCCTAGTATATTGAGGATACTGGTGTTGTTACAAAATAAATGAATAAAAAGAGTTTAGGGGGTTGGAGAAGAAAAATAAAACAAAACAACATTAGAGAAGACATTACCTCAAAATCAGATAACTCTTTTTGATTTGAGACAAAGGCTTCCTTGGGAAGATTTCTGCCCAAAGTGAGGCTTCTAGGAGTAAGAGAGGGATGTTGGGAGAGTATTTGGGCAGAGTTTGGCCGAGCCAAATGGCTTTATGGTGTGAATAAGGTGGGAGAGGTGGGGGCCTTTTATAAGTGGAGAGGAGGGGCTCTTTTGGAAAGATTGAAATGTTACATTATTACACAATGATTTTCGGATTCTAAAGGTCCCACACTTATATAATTCGAGGCTAAGGTGATAAGTCTTCGAACTATCCTCATACAATTGGCTTTGGACAAGTGTAAGCCTTGGATTTTGCATTATCTTCCCATTTTATTTAAATCGTTAAATAATGAGGTCATCGCTGCATCATCATGATGTCATAAATAATTTAATTTATTTAATGTCTAAAAATTATAAACAAAATACTATGATTTAGGAAATCTTTTTAGCTTTCTAATGAATATTTATAATCAAAATTTTGACTTGTGTAACCCCACTTAAAAACTGTTTTAGTAAAACAACTCATGTTTGTGTCAAATTAATTTTAACATTAAATAAATATATATTAATGTCATTTTCCAACTAAAGTGGCTCCATGGGGTCCCCAAGTTGACCCATGGATTTTCTTTGTCGGCCATGACTCATCCAATAGTAGTAGGACAAGTGTCAAGCTCATCTCATATTATTAAAACATTATTTTTACCTTAAACTACACTAATTACCTCTAATCGCGATTAAGAACTTAAAAGTTACTATTCACCAAAAAATTATTTTAATCTCATTGAACCAAATTTTACTTCTTAATGACAACCATGTATGTAGGATTTTTGAAAATCAAATCACAGAAGTGGTAATATTTCATTTAAACGAAAAATCAGTTATTTAACTACCACTTAGTGGTTTCACTATTCATCAAAAATTGAAGTTTTTCAGAATAAGGCCAAAATTTCACCCTAAGCTATAATTGATATTCCGAATTCAAAAATGATGTCTATTTTACAAAATTACAAACATATAAGTTTCATTAATTAATTTTATAATTAATTCCAGCTGTTACAACAAATAGCGTGTTTTTAAGAAACAATTTATATCAAAAGATTGGCAATTATTTATGTCCAATTTCAATGTTAAATTAATTCAAATGACCACCATTGGATAAAATGGTAAAAATATATTCTAATTATAATTTAAAACCACTAAATAGTATAATTTATCACTATAAATTATTTTGATTAAAAAAGTTGTTTTTAAGTATTTTTCACTATTCATAAAAAATAGAAGTTCTCAGAAAAATATCAAAAATTCAACATAGGCTAATTTCGATATTCCGAATCCAAAAATGAAGTCCATTTTGATAAATAAAATTTATAAAATTTCAAAAAGTATGTATTACTATTCACAACGGCTAGTTTAATTCGTTGTGGTGTGTGTTAGAGCTCGAGGTTGCGTACAACACACGCTATTGCATTATTCGAAGTGAAACGTACCATGGAAGCTTGGGGTGTTACATTCTCCCGTCCATCAATAAATTGTGTCCTCGCAATTTGAAATTTATTTCTTTGAAAATAAAAGGTTGAAAAGAGAAAATACCTTTGAGGAAAACCCACATCGGAAATAAGGTTAATAAATATATAATATTAAAAGAAAGAAAGATAAGTACAAAGGTCACCTGATATAGCCCATTCTAGGATTCTATGAAAATATGGATATGGAGGAGAAACAAACCATCAAGGTCTGATGGAGAGTTATAGAAAACAGGATTAGGATAAAGTTTAACTACAAGAAAATCACAAACTTGTGATTGGTTAAACGGTCATTGAATCCCCAGTTGGAAAAGTTAACCGACAACATTTTTATTTTAAGTTACCTTTTATAATGTTGAGGAATTTATTTAGGAGATTTACTAAGAACGTAAGGGAATATACATACTTGTTATGTATACTTTCATTCGTTAATAAATTTTTACCACAAACCCATCTTTTACTCCAAATGGTAACGGAACTCAAAAATATTCTTTTTATCCTAATTGTATAAGGTTCCAAATATTAACACATACCATTTATATTAGTAAAACTATTTTGTAATAACCAGGGACTTCCTGTAGGCTAGTGGTAGGAAATAAAGGCTTGTCGCACTATGGTTGTGGGTTCGATTCCTGCAGCTTTGTCCGACGCGACGGGTTATTCCCCACCCTGCAGGTTGTCCTTTTCCTAAAACTATAGTACTATAATATTCCAAAAAATAATCTTCAGAAATGCTTTAACCTTAAACAATACTATCCATGGTTCAACTTAATCCATTCCAACCTTAATAGTTATCCAAAATACCTCCGTCCAGACTCTCTCAAAAAGGTCTCTAAATTCCAAAATCAATTTATCAGATTCCCCAAACAAAGTAAAGTTTCTCTTATTGTCACATACTAAAAATATGATTACATTAACCATATTAAAACCTTACTGAAATCAACAAGTACTGCAGTACAATCCTTATATATATATATCACATTATTCTTATAACCAGAATATAATCCTTGAGTCCAAAAGCACCAATACATTAGTTATTCTGCTTCAACTATAGTAACATCATAAGATTGTCCTTGATCCCTTGGCCTTTTCTGAGGTAAGTTTCCCTGACGCTTAGGACATTCATTTACATAATGACCCATTTCTCTATAATTGTAGCATTCAACTTTGATATCCTCTTTCTTTCCCTTGCAATCACGATCTTGGTGACCCTTTTCTCCACATTTATAACAAACTCCCATTCCTTTTAGGCAAGTACCAGGGTGATTCTTCCCACAATTATCACATAATGGAAAATACTTCTTTCCCTTTTTCCCTTTATCTGTCTCTTGTTCCACCGTTCTCTTCTTCTCTTGCTTTACTTTGTTGTCATAAGACTTAGAGAATTCCTTTTCTGTCTTGATAGCACATGAGACAATATCTTCGTATGATGAGAAGGATTGTGATACTAAAGCTCGACGGAGAAATGTTTTTAACCCATCAAAGAAATGATCAATCTTACTCCTTGGGTTACGTATATAATCGGCAGCATGCCTCGCTAACCTTGTAAAGTTAGCCTCATACTTTGCGACATTCTCATCCTCCTTCTGCCTCAGACTCAGAAATTGCCTTTCCATATCCGCTCGATGGTCTCGAGGAAAGTATTTTTCTAAGAACAGCTCTTTAAACTCTTGCCATTCCATGTTTGTTAATTCATCATCTTCCTTTGTGTTTTGAATTAGTGACCACCATTGATCGGCATCTCCAGTGAGGCGGTAAACTGCCATGACAACATTCTCCCTTTCACTACTCCCCAAGGCATGGAATATTTTCTCTAAGGAATTTATCCATTGCTCAGCTACTATAGGATTTGTACTCCCATTAAAGGTTGGTGGTTTTTGCCTCATGAAACGGTCTAGCATTGATCCTCCACGTTGCGGATCAGGGTGCTCCATACGAGTAAGGTTATTATTCATAACCTGCGTGAGTTGTCCCAGTACGGTGAGAAGCTGATCAGCACCAGTTGTATCACTAGCTCCACCAAAATTATCTTGAGAAGGAGGGCAATCCCTACACGGAGTTCGTGTATTGATACGGTTTCCATTCCTTCCACTAGGCGCCATTTCTAAATAATGGCATAAACTAGATTAGTTCATGAATCAAAATACATAATTCCATACTTGTAAAACACTTAACATAAATTGAACTAATTATGGATATAATCCATAATTATAAAAATGTTTTCTTTGAGGAAGTATATACTCGTCACCCTTCATAGTGGTTTGTAAAGAAAATGGGAATTATCCAAAGCATATCCCCCGGGAGTGTCGTAACCAAGAGTGCAGCAAGGCCCGTTGTCGTGCACTAGTTCCCGTTCGAGTCTAGCTCAAAGCGGTGTTTTCGGGTTTTACCCCTAGGTACATCTGTGCCAGAGCCTCCTCTACCTGCTCGTATCCAGACAGGGATGTATTGCTCGGAAAACTCACAACATCTCTACAATACCAAAATTCTAGGAAGTTCTTCTATACTAATCCTCAAAGTCTATCTTCAGGATATGTGCTCTAATCAGAGTTTATCTAAATCTAGCTTCCAAGGTTAGTACTAAACTACCTCTGATACCAATTGTAACGCCCCGCCCCCAGCTACCCAGAGTTGGTTCATTACTTCGTAACATTGGCATGATCACAAAAGATCAAGTCTCGAAAGACCGATTAGTTTAGTAGCCTTGGAAACACTAGATACATTCATAAGTCTTACATTACATCATAAAGTGAAAAACTAATAACAAAGTCTTCATAGTCCACACTCATATCCTCTTCTGACTATCCCTGCAGGTCATTCATAAAATACTTCTTCACATCCTGGAAAATATTAAAACATTGAAAGTGGTGAGCTCAGATGCTCAGTAAGGATAACAATATTGCGGAAGCTTTCATAAATAAACATAAAAATTTATGGCAATGTATAACTAAAACAAAAGCCTTTTAAACTTGAACATCAACATAATATGGCAAAAGTAAAATGAGATAATGCCATTTAATTCTTCACATGGATATTCTACTAGTCGAATAATCACATGAAATATCATTAACCACTTTCATAATGTTGGAATGCATAATGCCAGACTATCATAACCACGTAGCCAAGGCCTCGTGCCAAGACACTATTTTGTCTCATGAGACCTGCCGATGCATCGAGGAGCTATAGCGGGCTCCACCCGTCACTTATTAAGTCCAATGCATTCCTCATATGAATAGGTTTAAACATATCATAAACCATAACATAATTGTATCACATAAAACATGCATAAAGGAAACATAACATTTCCACATTTCAATCACAAGATATCAATACAGCACATTGATATAATAAAAACGCTTTCAAAACCATTTTCAATACCAAAATAAAAGAAAGTTAAAACTTTGTATTTTATTTTTCATTAAAAAAAAGATGGCTTATAGAGGAAGCTGAAACTCAAATAATGGTCACGGTGGTGGAGAAGTCGTTGTCGCCGCATAAGTACGGAAAGAAAAACATTCCCTTTTGTCATTTAGCAAAACGCTTTGTATAAAAATATTCCTTTTGAATAACCGTAAAAGTCAAAGGGGTTTATACACCGTATAAAAGAAAATTGTGTATAAAACCAAATATGCCTCAATGAAAGGGGATTGAGATGAAGTCCTTAAAAAGATCATTTTTAAAATAAAATAGATCTATTATGTGTATTCACTATAGGTACACATGAAGAAAGTAAAAATACAAGATAGGACATAATAATATCATGACATAATTTGAAAGTAGGAGATTAACCCAAAGAATGGAAATTGGGTTAAGAAGTTCCCTTACCTTGTGTCCGACTTGACTCAACCGTTCTTTAACCTCCTGAATAATAAACTAGAGTTAATATCTACCTTATTAAGAACCATTTTCAATTTCATTATCCTTTTTATATCACTTATTACAATGTTATGAACATTATGTAATTATTTAAGTTAATAACGGTCGTTTTGTCGATCTTTGATAACTTGAGTCAACAATAAACTTCTTATAATTACAAGTTGTTCATGTGGTAGAATATCCATTATATCCAGAATTATATTCATGATTTAGATGTAATATATATCTTATATATCCAGTATATATATTCATTTATAATATTACGTAACATTTAGAGGTAAGAAATGAAATGCACTGTTCATGGAGACGGTAAGCCGTACGTACGCATGAACGCTACTTTCATTTCAATTTCATGTTTAATGGAACTAAATCATAATGATATAAATGTATAATATAATTCCAGTATAATATAGTGTATAATACCATTTACTCCATCCTTTATACATCCCACATATGGCATTAACGATTCAAATCATTTTGAGGGGGCGGTAGTCCGCACTTCCTAAAATGAAATTATCGCGTTTTACCCATAATGGAAATCATAAAGTATGCCATAAATGAGAAATACAGAAGCATAAGTAAAAAATAAACATATTATATATCATATATAAAAATAGTTACATCTTAATGGCCACCTTTGAAGGTGTTATATGAGTGTTGAACAATCATCGTTTCGTGAGGCCGAAATTTTCCATCCACAGAAACTGTATGTTCTTTAACCATTAGATGTATGTGTGTGTAAGTGTAGCACGAATACTTATGATAACAACATCCTAGTATATTGAGGATACTTTTGTTGTTACAAAATAAATTAATAAAAAGAGTTTAGGGGGTTGGAGAAGAAAAATAAAACAAAACAACATTAGAGAAGACATTACCTCAAAATCGGATAACTCTTTTTGATTTGAGCCAAAGGCTTCCTTGGGAAGAGTTCTGCCCAAAGTGAGGCTTCTAGGAGTAAGAGAGGGATGTTGGGAGATTATTTGGTCAGAGTTTGGACGAGCCAAATGGCTTGAAGGTGTGAATAAGGTGGGAGAGGTGGGGGCCTTTTATAAGTGGAGAGGAGGGGCTCTTTTGGAAAGATTGAAATGTTACAATATTACACAATGATTTTCGGATTATAAAGGTACCACACTTATATAATTCGAGGATAAGGTGATAAGGGTTAAAAATATCTTCATACAATTGTCTTTGGACAAGTGTAAGCCTTGTATTTTGCATTATCTTCCCATTTTATTTAAATCGTTAAATAATGAGGTCATCGCTGCATCATCATGATGTCATAAATAATTTAATTTATTTAATGTATAAAAATTATAAAAAAAAATACTATGATGTAGGAAATCTTTTTAGATTTCTAATGAATATTTATAATCAAAATTTGGACTTGTGTAACCCCACTTAAAAACTGTTTTAGTAAAACAACTCATGTTTGTGTCAAATTAATTTTAACGTTAAATAAATATATATTAATGTCATTTTCCAACTAAAGTGGCTCCATGGGGTCCCCAATTTGACCCATTGATTGTATTGGTCGGCCATGACTCATCCAATAGGAGTAGGACAAGTGTCAAGATCATCTCATATTATTAAAACATTATTTTTACCTTAAACTACACTAATTACCTCTAATCGCGATTAAGAACTTAAAAGTTACTATTCACCAAAAAATTATTTTAATCTCATTGAACCACATTTTACTTCTTAATGACAACCATGTATGTAGGATTTTTGAAAATCAAATCACATAAGTGGTAATATTTCATTTAAACGAAAAATCAGTTATTTAACTACCACTTAGTGGTTTCACTATTCATCAAAAATTGAAGTTTTTCAGAATAAGGCCAAAATTTCACCCTAAGCTATAATTGATATTCCGAATTCAAAAATGATGTATATTTTAAAAAATTACAAACATATAAGTTGCATTAATTAATTTTATAATTAATTCCTGCTGTTACAACAAATAGCGTGTTTTTAAGAAACAATTTATATCAAAAGATTGGCAATTGTTTATGTCCAATTTCAATGTTAAATTAATTCTAATGACCACCATTGGATAAAATGGTAAAAATATATTCTAATTATAATTTAAAACCACTAAATAGTATAATTTATCACTATAAATTATTTTGATTAAAAAATTTGTTTTTAAGTATTTTTCACTATTCATAAAAAATAGAAGTTCTCAGAAAAATATCAAAAATTCAACATAGGCTAATTTCGATATTTCGAATCTAAAAATGAAGTCCATTTTGATAAATAAAATTTATAAAATTTCAAAAAGTAGGTATTACTATTCACAACGGCTAGTTTAATTCGTTGTGGTGTGTGTTAGAGCTCGAGGTTGCGTACAACACACGCTATTGCATTATTCGAAGTGAAACGTACCGTGGAAGCTTGGGGTGTTACAACATACGTCATGTGCATCTCTCTCCAAAGGCTTGCCCACAGACACCTGGGCTAAGCTCCACAATCTGCACCTCGTGCACCACATAGGCTTTCCCGCAGACACCTGGGCAAAGCACCACACCGTCCTCACAACCAAAAGTAACCAGGTAATTTCCGGGAGCCACCACAGCTCGCATAACGTGTATCATACGTCGGATATAATACCTCAAGCCATTACAGCCCATACGCCGAGTAAGGATCCTCAAGCCATCATAGCCTATACACGTTACACCTATAGTAGTCCATAGGATACTATATCCAGAATATATGCGTGTGAATAACCACAAGCCATTACAGCCCTCTACACACATATATGGGGTAACTAACCATTGTGCCTCATGGCACAAGTATCTACCAAGAGAAGATAGCGGGGCCAAAGGGGGTAGTCAGCCATTCAACCTCCCATCATAATGTTGGGGAAAACACCCCCCCTAGGGCTCAGAATCCCCGGGGTGTCAGTTGCCCTTACCGAAAGGGTGGAGTAGCGTATAGAAACACAAAAAGTACAGAATATATAAGTAACTCACATCCACACTATGGGCATTACCTAGTCTTAGATACAAATGCAGCTAACGTCTCTCAGACTCCAGGCTGCTACTTCTAAGACTAGGTATCCTATAAGCACACAAACATTTGAAGAGATTTATTAGATTACTCCGTTCTCATTTTATCAGTTCCACTGTACATTAATTAATTCTTTAAACATTAATTAAGAATGAACAATTCCACATTAAACTGAATTGGCATAACTTTCAAAAACAACTACTCCTTTTTAAGATTCACATCACCTTTAAATTCCAGCATCTCCATCCCCGTGGATTTTCACCATTTAATCAAACATTCATTACCGAATTACTTTTCCACATTCCCAGGAATTCTAGAAAAACATCTTATGCTTCTAAACACAAAGGAGGCTCAACACGGTAAGTAGATATACTACCCGTCGAGTCTTTTCCGCCTATAGAAAGAGCATATACCCATTCTCCCTCGGGAGGCTAAACACGAAAAGCACGTGGCATACCCCGCGCGTCTTCACCTCCTTCGGAAGAAGGGTAGCAAGACCAGCTACCTTGAGCAGTGGGGAAAAGCAAAGCAGATTAACATTCAAGAAAACCGTAAGCAACCAGCAACCATATCCATCCCATTCCATCACCCCTGGTGTCCTCCCCGACACCCACATGTATAAACTGATGCATCTCGCCACTCTAGGCGTCATCTGCTGCCATACCCACAAGGCCTCCATGCCTCCACATATCACAACAACCATCCAGTCTCACATCACAGCACAAGTAGCAGGAAAACAAACATCACATCATGGGCTCTTGACCCTTTAACAAACAAGAGGGTAACTCAGAACCCTTTTAGAAATTCCCACATAATCTGTTCTCTAATCCATATTGAATTAACAGATTTGTTATTCGTAGGTTCCAATCATGGATACCTAATCAGTAAGCTATCACAATTAAACAACCATGCTTCCTTCCCTAATTTGATTATCCTCAAATTAGAACAACTACAACAACGGCAAAACAAGATTAATTTGCATGCCTCTTTATCTTTCCAATTAATTAACAATTAATTTCGGCTTTACGTTCATTATCAATTTCAATCATGAACGAACAACAAATCAAAGAAAACATAGATATCACTATATCTAGGAAAACATGAGGCAAACCGTTATCACGGTATAAAGAAACAACATGCAATCAACCAATTCTTTTAATCCGGTTCAAGTATTTAATTAGGTCAATTTCATTGTGATCCAAAGGGATAAATCATGCTAATTATACGATTGCACATATACAATTAGAGAAGCCATGAATCCCCTACCTCAAACAGTTCCTCACATTCTTTATCCACACAACAGGTCACGATCCTCCCCTCGCGACAACTGCATCCACCGGAGGATGCTTATATCGAAGATTGATCGACACAGCTTGGTTGCATCAAAACAAAGCGGAACCAATCCTAGGAGTAAAGATTGATTGTGCAACTCCTACGGAAAGGATTTAAAGGTTATAGTGCCTCTTAATCGAGAACAAAGGGAAAGAACAAGGAAGAATGATATCTCGTCCCTTTTTAAGATTTAATGGGGCGACGGTTTAAGATCCGGTTAATTCTCCATTAAAAACGGATCGCATTAACCCACGCGGTTGACCAAGTAAAACATTCCAAGCCTTAGGAATAATTAATATAGGATTTATGGCATTTTAAACGGCCTTAAGAGCCCTTAAAATAAGGATTTAAATGTATTTTACGTCAAAGGAAACGTCAAAAGGGGAAAAACTGTAGGAGTCTGGAAACACTGTTCACCCACTGTTACTGTACATGAAACCGATCTGTGAAACTGATCTGTCACACCGATCTGTAAAACCGATTTGTCACGCCGATCTGTGAAACCGATCTGTGAAACCGATCTGTGAAACTGATCTGTCACACCGATCTGTGAAACCGATCTGTGAAACTGATCTGTCACACCGATCTGTCACACCGATCTGTGAAACCGATCTGTCAGACCGATCTGTGAAACCGATCTGTCACACCGATCTGTGAAACCGATCTGTCACACCGATCTGTGAAACCGATCTGTGAAACTGATCTGTCACACCGATCTGTGAAACCGATCTGTGAAACCGATCTATGAAACTGATCTGTCACACCAATCTGTGAAACCGATCTGTCAGACCGATCTGTGAAACCGATCTGTCAGACCGATCTGTGAAACCGATCTGTCACACCGATCTATGAAACCGATCTGTCAGACCGATCTGTGAAACCGATCTGTCAGACCGATCGGTGAGACCGATCTGTTTCTGTTCATAAAACTGGAAACACTGTTCACAGAACTGGAAAATTGGCAAAGTGTTGGGGATATGTCCCCTTGGCCTCCTGGAACACCTCCAACACCAAAATTCCACAAAGTAATGGACCGGAGAGGTCTGGGCCATTACAAAAAAAAATTATCCTTTTCTTCAATTATTCATCAAATCCTCAAACTAATGATCCTACATCCGATAAAATCCATCATTCGATGACTTATTGGCATCATCATTCATTTAATGGATCGATATCTATTTCCTTTTGGTGTGTCAATGTCAGTTTCACTCCTTATTTGATGACTCTTGACCCAATTGAAATAAATCAGAGCTTTTTGAAAATGGTTGACTTCATTGTTGGGCTACATCTGATTGATCGGTATTGGATGCTCTTTTCATTAATATGTCCCAAAAGCACTAACTTTCTTAACCATTCTGCATCCAATAGAACTCTATATCCAATTATCTTTTTTATCAACACTATTTCTGTGGGATCAATGTCAAAATCCCTCCAATGGATCAGTGGAACACCATGTCTGATGGACCAGTGTCAGTAGAAACTCCTTTATTCCAAATTTTCTATAACATACGATTGGTCCTATGAATTGGTTTGTTAAAATAATTATATAATCGAATAAATTGGCTAGTCCTATGGATCGATAAATCATCACTTCAGCAAAAATTATGACTTTTCCATCTTCAAACTTACCAGCCTTTAGACAAATTCTACTTCCAATGATACTCACAATGATGAAATACAACTGGAAGAATTCATCTCCATATCCTTTCTTCTTACACGAAATCCTTCTTGTATCATGATAACTTCATGACTTTAATAACATTAAGATCATTATAGAATCTTATGACTTACAAAACCTCCCCCACCCCCCCTTCTTTCACAAATCTTGAATCACAAGTGTTGATCAAAATTAATATATTGAAGAAATAAAAAATTAAAAATCATTATAATGTTTTGTATAAAATATCTTGAAATACATTCAGACTTAGATACATATTCTCACTCTGATCAGTAACTTCATTCTAGAAAAAATGTGAGTCTAAAAACCACTTCACCCAAAAATCATCTCCAAAACATTCTTATCAAGTGTGCATATGATTTCCTAATTATAATACTCCTTTCTTTAAATCATAAAAACTTAAAAAGTGAATTTATTTTTCATAATTAAAACAAAATATAAAACAATTATCATAAGATTCTTTTAGGATATAAAAACAACTTCCAACCAACTTGGTCCCAACATCAGTGAGTCTATAACACCTCTTCCTCCTAATATTCTTTTCTTTCATTGTCAAGTGGTGTTTGTCTTGATTTATTTAATATAACCTATTTTAAAGGTGTTTATATGGTTTCTAATTTTCTTCCAATTCATGTTGAACCAGTCATCTATATTGGATTTGTGGGCTTTTTTAAGAATAAGTTAGGAGGTACTTAATCTTAACCCATAGTCTCGCCGCTTTTTCCCAAGTGTATGTATGACATGGTCATTTGGTCATGTTGTGCCTTGACCTAAGTTTAATTTATTATTTTAATTTGATTTTAACTTAGTTAAATTAAACCTCCCAAATTTCTAAAATGAAATACTATGTTCGATAGCATATAATATATGCAATGTCAAGCCTAAACAAACAACTAAATATTGTTATTATGTAAACGTTATAACCTAGCCATTATATTGGTGGTAATGAATAGTATTAAATTAATTATGAAATATAAAAGGGTGTTATTCATTAATAATTTATAAATTAATTATAATAAAATTAATCACTTAATTCTATTAAAGTCGTTTTATTTTTCCAAATACACTTTCTTCAAAAATAATTTTTGTTGATTTCATGAGCGAACAATATTGTTAATTTCTATAAATTTTATCAATTTTCATTAATTTAATAAATATCATCTATGAAATAATCATATTAAATTTATCTTATGGATAAATGTTGATAATTTTCTAAAAAAATTGATTTTTCAAGGAATAGTGAAAAATACTTTTTTTATTGAAAACTGTATTATATTTTTAAAGTTTTCAAAATGTAAACTTTTTTTTGGATTAGTTTTAATTTTTCATTAGTTAAATTTGATTTAAAATAATTCAATTATGGTTTTTCAAATTAACTTTTTACTTCAATTTAGTATAAAAACATTTTATGTTTAAAAATTCCATTTTTTCGAAAAACTGTTTTTCATTGGGTTTTTTCGATTTAATTTTAAATTAAATGATGAATCTTATATGTTTTGAATTTTGAAAAAATGGATTACATATTTTTAATCAATGTATATAAATTTATTAAATAGTTTTCTTTTATTTTTAAACAATATGAATAGTACCCTTAGTAATTTTTATTATTATGGTAAAGGGTAAATAGGGTAATTAAGGGGAAAATAAAATGATAAGGACTAGAAAATCATCGTAAAACTTTACTCAATTTTATTTTATATGTAATATTCATCCATAATCATTCAATTTTTGGTTATATAACCATTTATTTCCACTTGTATTATATTATGACCCTTATAATATTTTATTTAAAGAAAATTCAAAGATATCACATTCAAGATTTTAATAACTATAACATTTTTAATAAGGTGTTATCCAAAATATATTTTAAACTATAAATATTATTTTGAAATATAAATTAATTATCTTAATAATGGAAATTTAGTTTTAATTTTTAGATAATAAATAATTTACTTAAATGATTTCACAATACTGATGTGGTAATTATTTAATTAATAGAAAAAATCAAATAAATGATATCAAAATTATTAAAATAAATATAATATCAGATAATTAATGTAAACCACTAATTTTATAGTTTAATTTTACATTTTATGTATGTATTAAAATATTTTGTTTTAAGTTATCTTGTGGTATTTATATTTTTAAAAGTCAAATTAATAAATAGTGTCAAAATTGACATTAATGATATTTTAAAATAAATAATATATTATTAAATGATATAAAATTCCTAAAAATCTTAAATTAAGAAAAAATATTGGTATAATGTTTAAAATTTAATCCTTTATCCATTAATGTGTCTCTTATAATTTTATAGTGACTATATTAACCCTCAAAGAGTAAATAATCCATGTAGTCACACTAAGAATTAAAAGGGTTAAATAAGGGTTAAAACCAAAATATAAGGGTAGTAATTTTGTAAAAAAATATAATTTTTATTTTATTAGAGTATTTATTCCCATAATCATTTTATATTCTAAATAACTCACTTTGGATTCATTTTTATTTGAAAATTAATTTATATTAATTTAATATTTTGAGATATTCCATGAGTTCCCTCCCCTATCCTATAAAAATGACCTCTTATTATCATTTATTCACAATTCAAAACCATTTTATTTCATCCATTACCTATCCAAATCCATTTTTATAATCTCTATTCTCATTATATAGGTATTTTTTTAGTCATAAAACTAACCTTAGTGGTCTTAATGTGTTAAGAAAAGAAGATTGTCCAAAGAAGAGGTATTGTTTTTAATAAAGTATTTCTATTTTATTTATTCTTACAAATCCTAAAAAACTTCTTCAACTATGATAAAAAAAAATAACTACAATATATTAAATATACTTAAATTTTATTATCTTATTGTAATGACTAAAATCCATCTCCACTTTCATTAAATGGGAAAAGAATTTATCATTCATGTATACGGCAGACTACCGACTCACGAACAGATGTAATTAATTTTCCATAACCATCTCTAAATACTTTTTATAATTATGGAATTAATATTTATATAATATATTCATGACATATTTATCATTCTTAAAAGATAATATACAATTTATACTCTTAATTATTCCTGCATATAAAAATGATAATGTTGTTCCTACGTACGTGTGGACTACAACCTCCACTAAGTGATGTGATTTATTTTCATCACCACATAACATGAATGATATATATAAGTATATTTAAATAATTAATATAATATTTAATATATTATTATAATTATATAATGATAAAATTATACTTCATTTCTTTTCATAATGATAGTTGAAAAATGGAAATATTACTCATGCGTGCGTACGACCTACCGTCTTCATGATTATAACATAATCCATTTTTCATAACCATATATAATGGTTTGAATTGAAAATATAATTGATGTATAAAAATGATAATTATTTTATTAATATTATTCTTGAGATAATTGAATGATAAAAACTTTGACCATTGTTAACTCACCAAAGCTATTTTGGACTTAGGTACTAAATATCATCAAAACATCCGACATGAACATAAATGATTAAGTAATTGAATATAACATGGTAATAAATAATAAAAAGGGAATAATAAAATTAAAAAAGGTTTCTTAAGAAACTATAAATTAACCTAAGTTTATTATTCAGGAAGATAAATATTTTACGTGTTGAGTCAGACACAAGATATGGGGCTATCTTTTAAAAAATCTCTTTTAAAATTCCTCTTTCAACTCTTTTTAAAAAAGTATAAAGGAATGTTTTTTTAAATTATATGACATGAGTGTATTTTCACATTTTCATTATTCCTTAATGTTTTTAATATTCCATTATAATATTACATGGTTATTTTCGAAGTAAATGTTTTCATTTATAAGTGTTCATCTTTTTGGAAAGAATAAGTGTTTTCAAGATGGAAGAGATTATTTTCCTCAAAAATGTTTTTAATGATATTTTATTTAAATAAAAACCATATTTTCCCTATTCAGTGTATTTTGGTATTGAAAATTTATTCTAAAATAAAATCTTATTTTTATATCCAAAAGTGTTTTTCATATGGATTTTAAATATTTTTTCAATGGTATTATTATGAAAAGTGCCAACATAAAATTTTTTATTCATAATTTGGTACTTGAGAATTATATATGAAACAAGTGAGATCGATACAGATTATATGAATTGTTGAGCACCATTATAACTCATGATAAATAGTTGATCCCAATATTTCTTTCATGAATGTTTGATCCCTGTTATAGATCATGAAAAATGGGTGAGCCTGATATAGATTATATGAAGGGTGAGCCCCATTATATCTCTCCAAATCATGGTTTAATGATTTTATTTCTCTGGATAATTATATTGGAATATGGCTTTATAGTTATTCAAATTCCAAGATTTTTGAAAAATATTTATGAATGTTGTTTTTCGGAGTAAGGCATGGGTGAATTGAGTTCCTATAAAAATTTCTATTAAAAATTTTATTTAAAAGATTCCCATAATTTATAACCTAATAGGCCAGTTAATCAAAGTAGTGAATTTATAATAGTATAACTATTCAATTAATTTCTCAAAATATCTATTATTTATCAGTTGTAACAATATGAGATATTGATACAACTTTTGAAACTAATCTAATAAGCCAAAACATGTATAAAAACTATCCAAGACTAACTATCAAAGTAAAATTTATTTTTCTAAAATACAGGTAAAAGAAGAGAAAACTAAATTTAAAACATATCAAATATAAAACAAGAGGTTCAGTCTCAATATGATACATAGTCCTCTTCACTTGGTGATCACCTACCACCAAGAAATATATATAGATAAATGTTTTTATCCACACCCTAGATCAGGGTTAACACAATAGTACATAGACTGTCCAAGTCACAAGACCTTTACCATAGTTATACATGGGAAAAAAATACAACCAGGTCACATAGGACCTCTACCACAGTTCTATATGGGATAAAAAAGTGTAAAGGGATAGTTGTGTGAGACTATCAAGTATCCTCTAGTTCAGTGCAGAAGACAATGTGTGTTTTACAAACAGATTCACACACAGGTCGAAAATGAAATAAAAGACATACAACATAGTAATAAATATTAGATAGGGTTTATATGGCTCTATGTGTTGTGCAATTCATCTCTGGACTCTTTGATGTATCAAAGTTGAAGATAGAGTCCTCTTATGGAAGCAGACGCTGAAATAGAGTGTTTTGAAGCACTATGTTCTATCATCTAGGAGGTCAGGATGTTCTTATCCTTAGGTTCGGTTAGATGCTGTAGAGATGTTGGAACTTTGGTGGACAGCATTTCTCTGGTTTACAATAAGCAAGAATGAAGAGTTTCTCGTGTGATCTTTCTTTCTGTATATTTCTTGTGTGGTTCTGCTACTCTTTGTATGTGAGTATCTTCTTGCATATATCTTTCATGCGATACTTTTTTTATCTTTTATCTTGAGACCTTTTATTTTATACTCTTACAGTCCGACAATGTCCATGTTTTGAGGTAGATTTTATACCTCGTGCTTTTGAAATCCCCATTAAATATGTCTGCAAAAAGAATTAAATTAATCAGTCGCATTAAAACACTCAAAACATGACCATTAGAAATAATATTAAATAGAAGTAAATTTAAACAGTCTATTGGTGACTCCTTTGTCAGTACCTTCTTCTGTCAGTGACTCATTCCATCAGTGTTTCATTCTGTCGGTCTTTCCATGTGTCGGTGACTCATTGCATCAGTGACTCATTTTAACTGTTGGTGGGACCTTGCATTGGTATAACCATGCGTCAGTTGGTCCTTGCATTAGCATGTCCTTTCATCAGTAATTCATTGAGTTGGTAGGTCCTTGCATTAGTAAGTCCTTGCTTCGGTAGGACAATTTAATTTTCAGTGACTCGTTTGAACTATCGTTGAGGTAGTTGATCTGTCAGTTTGTTGATTGCACTATTGGTGAGTCATCTATCGGTGAGTCGTTTTACACTGTCGGTGACTCAGTTTAACTGTCGGTGTCTCATCCCTTCTATCAATGTTAGTCTGTCATACTTAGAAAATATTTCTTCTTGGACTGTCTTTCAATATAAATATTATCATAATGTGTTAACTTATATGTGATCATAGATAATCATAATTACACATATTGAAACTTAAATAAACATGATTTAAATGATTATACATGATTAATAAGTTTTGGTATGATTTGTGATTATTAAAACCATTAATAATAGAGAGGGTGGCCAACAATATCCCATGGGCTAACAATATCCCCCTCTTTAATGATCACAAATCATGGCATTATAAAGTATAATCATTTGATGTGGAATATAATCATTCTACTTATTATCTCATATTATTGATGAATTTTCTCAATATATATAAAAGGTTTAGAGGTAAAATAAATGGTAATGGTATCAAATAAAACAAAAATAATAGAATCAAAGACTAATTCCTTTTCTTACCATATGTAATTAGAGTTAAGGAAAATAAAATACATAAGAGTGATATCAAAGGTAAAATAAATAAGGATAATGCCAAACTATTCTCCCATTTTGGGATTATCAAAAAGTAAAAGGTTATCAAAAAACATTCTCCCTCTTTTGATTTCAATCAAGAAGAAAACATGTATTAAAGGAATAAGATTTATCAGAGAATAATATATATAACACAAATAGATGAAAGACAAGAGCACTGAATTCTATTAATCAATGAAGTACAATATATTACAAATTCTTGTAAAAGACAAAAAAACAACCAATCATCCCTATCAGCGAGTTATCCAAACTATTTCTCATAATCAAGAGGTTCATTCAATTTCTCATAGGGATCAATAGAAGGTTCATAAGGTGGTAGTTGAGAAATATGAGGGTCTGAAGAAATATTCATAGGAGGTAGGATCACTCCTTCTAGAATATTAGGTACAAGGATGGGTTTGTGTTGTGACAACATGGGAGGTTGAATCTGATCTTGGATCACTAGCTGAATCTGACTGAAAGCTTGAGAAAATGTCATCTGAGGTGGAGGAATTGATCCATTGGGTCCAATAGGTGTATTAGCAACCACCAAAATTTATTCACTTTGAAAATGAAGGTATGGATTCAACATCTTGATGAAATCCTTAATGATTTCACCACCATACTTCATAGCTTTCTCAAAGTCATATTTATTCTCCGTGAATTTTTCCAAAAGAGGGGTGAAGTCCTTAAACTTATGTACTTGGTCTTTGAAGGCTCTATTCACTGGAGGCAATGTCAAGTTCTCTTTCAAATACTTAAAAAGGTTGGATAACTGATGCTTGTTAATAATCTTCTTGAAATAATAATCCACCTTCTCTATAATCTGAGCATTGGCAGTCTCAGCACTCTTAGACTAAATTATAACCATATCATGAACATGGTCTCTATTATTCTCAATTTTTGAAAGATTGGAAAATCAATAAGCATTAAACAAAGCTTTAAGATCTTCTTTAACAATATTTATAACTACCTCAATTTCCAAGGCCTGAGATTACTAACCAGAGGTAGAAGGAACATCACTAGCTAAGGTATGAGTCTTTAAAGATCTAAGAAAAGTTTATAAATAAACTTTATACTATGAGGTCAAATTATTTATTGCAGATACCAGGAAAATTATTTATTTTCTCATCTTGGTGGTGTTTGAAACAATTGTTTCAGCTGTTGTGATTAAGTTGGGTTGAATTTCAGTTATAACCTTTTCTGAAATTTTGACTACATCAGGCTCACTCACACCAACTACCTTAACTGAAGTAGGAGAAACTTGCACATACTACTTCAAATATTCTATTGAATATTTGAGAGAGATTAATTCATTACTTGACTGGGTGTTTTCCATTCTAGCTTGTTGAATCTCATGGACCATTTGATATTAAATTGATTCACTCATAGCTGAACAGATTTCATCCTCAAACCTTTCAAAGTCAGCTTTAGTAATAAAGTCACTAGAAAGGGTATCATCCACTAATTCTTTGGAAATAGGCACAAACACTTCATCATCTGAGTCTTCATAATCCAATCCAAGTGTTATATATCCAGGATGCCTTTCCCATTCAAACATAACATCATCATCCAAAGGAGTGAGAGTGTCAAGTCTCACTATTCCATCTTGATTATCCCCCTCAGCTTGATCTCCTATGACATGATGCCCCCCTCAATCTATGATATCCTCATTGGTTGATCACCTTAAGCATGAGGTATCCTAATTTCATACACTATCTAAGGTACATGGATCACTTGAACTTACACTTCATCATGAACTTCAGTATTTTCTCTTTCTTTAACAAAAACTTTAAGAGGTTATATAACAACATTCTAAAACAAGGCATTAAACATATCTAAATCTACACCCTGATCATCCTCATGATGGTCACCATTATTCCCACTGCCTTCACCACTACCTTCATCATCATCATGACTAGAGGCATGCTCTTCACTTATATTTCTATCAGTATTTTCTTCATCTTCTTCCTCTTCACTACCACTTCCACAGTCACTTTCATCTTCTTCACTTCCTTCTTCTTCTTCTTCTTCAGATCCACTGGATCTATATACATACTCCACACTACCAAAGACTTCTATCTCCTCATCTCCATTAGTTCCAAGATTCAATTCATCTAAGGGTAAATCAATTGGTGGACTTGGAGGTCCAAAAGAAAAACCTTTTTGAGCTTTTTTAGTGTCAGGATCACTCCTATCATCGATAGGTGACCCTTGATCAATGACTGGTATGGCAAGATCTTCTTCTTTATCTAAAGAGTAAACAACTTCCTCATCTAGTACGAGACTAGGATCATCCATATTCCTTGTCCTAGTTAGATGGTCCACTGGATTAAACTCATCATAAATCCTATCTTCTTCCCCAACCCATTCTTTCTTCCATGGGTTCCAATTGATCTTCATCCTTTTATAGAACTCTTTTCTTAGGTAGATCCCACTACACTCGAAAATAAATTCATCTCCTTCACTAACACAAATTTTCTCTTTCAACATGGTTCAGATTAACCTTGGATGAAATAGGGAATGGTTTTTTCAATAAGGCTTGATCATTTAATTTATGTTCACAGCAAGGTATCTACGTAGATTTACCTTAATCCATTTTTTTAGAAGATAAATCAAATATAAATCTTGATACTTTAGAGATGAAAACTCCCCTTTCTTGGGATAGATCTAATGCTATATAAACTTGAACAAGATTCTGCATTCCCCATCTAAATCTGTAGCAATGGATCTCCTCTGCTTTTCATTGTTAGTAAGCTCCTTCAGAGCTGTCTCAAAGTAGAAAAAGTCACTCTCAAGTGGATAAATACCCTAATAATCATCAAACACACCCTCATGGGGTACCTTAATACATTAATTACATTTTATATATGAAAAAGAGATTATATTTATTATCACTATGGACTTAATCTAGCAAACAGCACTATCATCTAGAAGAAACTCCACATCCATGTAAAACTCATGAACTAACTTAAAGTAAAAAAGTCTTTCATTATTTGAGAACCACTCAATCCGTCCTTGATCATGTAACACACTCAGTAGAAAAAACTTTATTTCCAACATCCATTCAACAATAACCTCCTTTTCTAGAGTCACTACATGATTCTCCAGAGTAGGATTCATAGATTCATAAGATTTTCTTGATTCCCCTTTTTGTTTCTTAGCTGCATGAAACTTGCCACCTTCTAGAGCTCACTTCACATGTGTCATTCCAATAGTTCAGTTTGAAAAATAGAAGGTGAAAGGTCAGGAGGTAGAGAGAGAAATAGCTGGGTAAGTGTAAGGGTAGAGGAGTAGAGTGGATCGACTCAATTTATATAATTTAGGGAATTTGAAATCACAAAATCATGAAATCATGAACTAGGTTCAAAAAACTAAATGAAACAGTGTCGTTTTGGTAAAAACATAAAATAGATAAAAATAGTGATTCATCGGTGTCGATATAACATATTTTTTCATAACACTAACAGTGTCATCTTGACAAGGTGCCAGTGTCGGCATGAAAATTGTATCGACATGACATTGTGTTGGTGTCGGCATGATATTTGTGTCATCATGACAACTATATCGGCATGAAAAAGTCATCGATGTCAGCATGATATAGTTATCTTCAAACTATCAGTGTTGGTATGACAACTTCACTTAAAATTATCAACGGAATAACTACATATGGTTCAATAGATTGATCATTCCTAAATTATGTTTGATGTAGTTCATTATTTCAGTGTTCAATGGCTTAGTGAAAATGTCAGAAATATGATGTTCATTGCTAATTAACTCTAAATTTATATCACCTTTTTGATAATGGTCTCTCAAAAAGTGATTTCTTACATCAATGAGTTTTGTCCTAGAATGTGAAATAGGATTCTTAGAAATATTAATATCACTTGTGTTAACACAATTTATAGGGACATGTCTAAATTGATATCCATAATCTAGTAATGTGTGTTTCATCCAAAAAATGTGTGCACAACAACTACTAGTAGCTATGTATTCAGGTTCAGCAGTAGATAATGCAATAGAATTTTGTTTCTTACTACACCAAGAAACTAAAGACTTTTCCAAAAAGTGACATGTGCCATAGGATCACTTTCTATCTAACTTACAACCACTAAAATCAGCATCTGAATAACTCAAAAAATCAAAAGGTTGTCCTCTAGGATAGAACATTCCTAAATTGGTTGTATATTTTAGGTATTTAAACATCCTTTTGATAGAATTTAAATGAGATTCTTTTGGGTTTTCTTGAAAACGTGCACACATGCACACACTAAACATAATATTTGACCTACTTGTAGTTAAGTAGAGTAAACTCTCAATCATTCCTCTATAAGTGGTTTGATCAATGGATTTACCATCTTCATCAAGGTCCAACTTACAAGTGGTACTAATTGGAGTGTCACTACTCTTAGTGCTTTCAAAGCCAAATATTTTTTAAAATATCCTTAGTATATTTAGATTGATTCAAGACAATACCTTATTTATTTTGAAATATTTTAAATCCAAGGAAGAATTTGAGTTCACCCATTAAACTCATCTCAAATTCCCTTTGCATCATCTTTTAAAAATAAACACATAATGAATTTTTAGAAGATCTAAAAATAATATCATCTACATAAATTTTTACTACTAAAATATATTTAGAAATTCATTTCATAAAAAGGGTAGGGTTAGCAATACCTTTTGTAAAACCTTTAGAAATAAGAAAAGTGATGAGCCTATCATACCAAGCTCTTGGAGTTTTCTTTAAACCATATAAAGCTTTAGTTAATTTAAAAACATGATTTTGAAAGTGGGGATTTATAAAACTAGGGGTTATTCAACAAAAACATCATCAGTTATATAACCATTTAAGAATGAACTTTTTACATCCATTTGATAAATTTTGAAATCTAGATGTGCTACATAGGCAGGCAGTATTCTAATGGCCTCAAGTCTAGATATTTGTGCAAAGGTTTCTTCATAGTAAATCCCTTATTATTGACTATAACCTTGTGCAACCAATCTAGATTTTCTTCTAAATATATTACCAGATTCATCTACTTTATTCCTAAAAACCCATTTAGGGCCTATAGTCAAGGTGTCTTTAGGTCTATCCACTAGTTTTCAGACTTTGTTTATTTAAAATTGATTTAACTATTCTTGCATAGCCATCACCCAAAATTAATCATTGATAGCATCATTGATGTTCTTAGGTTCAAGTTGTGATAAGAAAGCTTGATGTTCAACCTAATTTCTGAGAGAATCTCTAGTATGAGTTCCCTTGTCTAAATCTCCAACTATATAATCTAAAGGATAGTTCTTGAGAGTTCTAACAGGTCTAAAAAAAGAAGGGCTATAGATTTCAGGTTCTTCCATAGGTTTGGGTTCATCATGACTATAATTTGGAGAATTTCTAGAACTGGAATTTTTAATATATTCCTTAACAGAATGGTTAAAAGATTTAGTATTGATGTCCAGATTTGACATATCATTCTCAAGATTTTATAGAGAATTATTTGACTCATGTGGATCTGTCTCATCAAACTTTACATGTATGGATTCTTCCACACATTTGGTTCTATTATTGAATACTCTATAGGATTTACTAAAAATTTAATAAACTAGGAAAATTCCTTCATCACTCTTGGCATAAAATTTTTCCATATTATCCTTAGTTTTAAGAATATAGACTTTGAAACCAAAAACTTTTAAGTGGTTAACCTTGGGTTTTCTATTGTTCCATAACTCATAAGGAGTTCTATTAAGGATAGTTCTAATCAAGAATTTATTGATTATATAGCATGTTGTATTGACAGCTTATTTCCAAAAGTATATAGGTCAGTCATACTCACTAATCATGGTTCTAGCAATTTCTTACAGGGTTCTATTTCTTCTTTCTACAAATCCATTTTGTTGGGGTGTCCTAGGAGTATAAAATTTATGACTATATTCATTTTGTGAGAAAAAAGATTCAAACTCTTAGTTCTCAAACTCACATCCATGGTCACTTCTTAGAGATTTAACTCTAAGGCCACTAAGATTCTCTATAGTACTAGCATACCTGGTGAAATGACAGAAATCTTACCTTTTGTGAGCTAAGAAGAAGGTCCAAGTATATCTAGAGTAGTCATCTATAAGAACATAGACATAGTGCTTCCCACTTAGACTTGAAACTCTAGATGGTCCAAATAGATCCATGTGAACCAACTCAATAGGTTGAGAAGTTGAAACTTATTTCTTTGGTTTGAAAGATTTTTTTATTTGTTTGCACTTTTGATAAGGATTATAGACTTTGTCATTTGGAAACTCAAGTTTAGGTAGATCCTTGACTAAGCCTCTTATATTAAGCTTTCTAAATGAGTGTGTATTGTAGTACCCTAACCTCCTATACCAAAGCTGCAAATATTTATGAAAAGAATTCAAACATGAAACATTTTTAGAAATCAAAGAATCTAAGTTAACAGCATAAACATTCTCATTTCTAAAAGCATAAAATACTGACTCATTTTTAGAATTGAAAAAAATTCATGAATAATTTTCAAATTCAAAATTAAAACCATCATCACATAGCTGAGAGATACTAATTAGTTTGTATTTTAATCCATCAACAAAAAGTACATTGAAAATTAAAACTGTGTTAGAGTTACCAATCTATCCAAGGACAATGATTTTTCCTTTTTCATTGTCACCAAAAGTGGCATTCCCACCATCAATCTTTATCAAGTTCTTGAAGCATGAGTAATCTCCTATAATGTGTCTTGAACATCCATTGTCCAAGTACCATAAGCTTTTACAGGATCTCTTCAAATAGTTTTCCTACAAAAATATATTAGACATGAAAATATTTTGGTACCCATATTTGTTTGGGTCCAATAACATTAGTGATAAGAGATTTGGGAACCCACATTTTCTTCATGGGTTTCCTATAAGAATCATTTAAAGTATTTGAAAAATAGACTTTATTTGGTCCAAAAAAATTGAAACAGTAGAATATTATTCATGGCTGGAACTTGTAGAAAATTTTCTAGAACTGAGCATAAAACTAGATTTTCTAGATTTTGATACAAAATGAGTTTTAGTCATATTCCTCCTTCCTGGTTGGTATCCTATTCCAGTAGTACTTTTAGGAACTAGTTGTTTTCCAGGAATTTGAACTAAGATTTATTTACCATTTGTAATCCTTTTAAAATCCCTTTCAATTTCTCATTTGACAATTTAAGCTCATTTTTTTCCTTAAGAAATTGAGTATTTTTTTCATTTTCTATAGAGAGTTCATATTTAACTCTGGTATTAAAAGCATGTTGTTTCTTTAAATATTTGCATTTATCTTTTAGTTCATTATAAGTGTCCTCTAGAATTTTTAAATATTCAAACATTTCCTCATTGTTCATGTTTTCAGAACCACTTTCATCTCTAAAATAGTAAGCATTATGTTTAGGAGAGTTTAGGGTTACCTGAGATGTGTTTTTTATAAGACACATATTTTCCTTATTAGTCTTTTTATCATGAGAGGATTCTGAGTCACCTGAGTTTTTCTTAGAAGCACTCCAAGTTTACTTTATGGCCTTTTTATACTTTATGTCCTTATCATCATACTTTTTCTTGTACTTTAGCTTGGGATAATCATCCTTTACATGTCCTTTTCTTTTTCACTCATAGTAGATTATCTCATTTGAGGTATCACCACTTTTCCAATCCTTTTTACAATGTCCCTTATGATCATAATTTCCTTTTTAGTTGGGATTTATGAAGAATTTCTTCTTTCTATGAAATTTCTTAAACCTTATGGCTATTTTAGCCATCTCTTCATCACTGTATATTGATGATTGTTCATCACTTGAACTTTTAGTTTCATCTTGAGTTTCTTCCATATTATTGGATGTAGTAGATTTGAAAGCAACATATTTTCTTTTGGGTTCATCATCCTCTTCTTTGTTTACTTTTAGTTCTTCCTCATACATCATAAACTTTCATATCAGCTTCTTTACTGGAAGAATGTTGAGGTCATAGGATTCTATTATGGATACAGAAGTCCCTCTCCATATATCTAGTAAGCATTTGAGTATTCTCATGATTTACTCCTTGGTTGTAACAGTTTTTCCTAGAGATATCATGGTGTTCACGGTTTCATTAAACCTCAGATACATGTCATAAATAGGCTCATCAGGCTTTATCTTAAAATTATCATTCTTAATAATATAGGTGTTAAGTATCATTTATTAAAAAAATTAAGTTTCTTCATGTGAAATATCTGAAGTGTCCAAAATTTCATAGGCATACAAGTAGATATTAAATTAAATTCTTCATATCTTAGTGCAAAAAACAGAGAATTCATAGCATTTCAATTATTATTATAAGCAGTCTGTGTGGAATCACTCCAGGTATTCCTATCAGTATTTGGTATTTCATATTTATCTTCTATAACTATCTAAATATCAAAGTCCATACTTTATAAATGAATTTTTTTCATCGTAAGATTCCACTGGCCATAGTTTGTTCCATTAAAGTATGGAGGTCTATTTTTAGTATCACCTTCCAGTCTATTATCCATACTAAAGATAATATTTTTAAATAGAAATTTGTTTTGAAGTAACAGAAATTTTGAGATCTTTAAAACACACCAAAATCACAGTTGAAAAGATTTTAAAAAAAACTTTTAATCCTATAATACCAAATTTTGGTCAGAGTAGGACACTCAATAGGGGGTGAATTGAGTTCTTATAAAAATTTCTGTTAAAAAGTTTGTCTAAAATATTCCCACAATTTAAAACCTAACAGGCCAGTTTATCAAAGTAGAGAATTTATAATAGTCTGGTTGTTCAACAAATTTCTTAGAATATTGATTATTTCTCAATTGTAACAATATGATATATTTATATAACTTTTGGAACTAATCTAATAATACAAAATAGTTATAAAAACTATCCAATACTAACTATCAAAGTGAAATTTAGTTTTCATAAATACAGGTAAAAATAGAGAAAACTAAATTTAAAACACATCAGATATAAAACAAGAGGTTCAGTCTCAAGCCGAAACTTAGTCCTCTCCACCTTGTGATCACCTTCCACCAAGTAATCTATATAGATAAAGGTTTTGATCCACACCCTGGATTGGGGTTAACACGACAGTACACAAACTGTTCAGGTCACAAGACCTCTACCATAGTTCTACGTGTTAACAAAATACAACCAGGTCACATAAGACCTCTACCATAGTTCTACATGGGATAAATAATTGTAAAAGGATATTTGTGTGAGGATATCTAATATCCTCTAGTTCAGTGCAAGAGATAGTGTGTGTTTTACAAACATATGCACACACAGCTCGAAAATGTAATAAAAGACACGCAGTAGAGCAATAAATATTATATAGGGTTTATAAGGCTATGTGTGTTATGTAGTTCAGCTATGGACTCTTTGATGTATCAAATTTGAAGATGGAGTCCTCTTCTAGAAGCAGACACTAAAATAGAGTGTCATGGAGCACTATGTTCTATCTTTTAAGAGGTTGATATATTCTTCCCCTTAGGTTCAGTTGGATATTATAGAGATGTTGGAACATTGGTGGATAGTAGTTATATGGTTCACAGTAAACAGGAATGAAGAGTTCCTCATGTGATCTTTCTTTTTATATGTTGCTCTTTTGGTTCTGCTACTCTCTTTATGTGAGTATATTCTTGTATATATCTTTCTTGTGATACTATTTTTATCTTTCATCTTGAGTCCTTTTCTTTTATACTCTTGTAGCCCAAAAATGTGCATGTTTTGAGGTAGATGTTGTACCTTGTACTTCTGACATCCCCATTAAAAATTTATGAAAAAATAATTAAATTAATTAGTTTCATTAAAACACTCAAAATATGAGCGTTAGAAATAATATTAAATAAAAGGAAATTTAAACTGTCTATCAGCGACTCCTTTTTTGATATCTCCTTATGTCGGTGACTCATTCCATCGGTGTTTCATTATGTCGGTCTTTCCATGTGTAGGTGACTCATTGTGTTGGTGACTCATTTTAACTATCGGTGAGTCCTTATATCAATAGTACCATGCGTCGGTAGGTCCTTAAATCGGTAGGTCCATGTGCTAGTAATTCCTTTTGTTAGTAGGTCCTTGCATCAGTAGGTCCTTGCTTCAATAGGATAATTGAACTGTTAGTGACTCATTTGAACTATTTGTGAGATAGTCGGTCTGTTGATGTGTCAATTTCATTTTCAATTGGTCATCTATCGATGAGTTGTTTTGCACTATCGGTGACTCAGTAGAACTGTCGATGTCTTATCCCTTCTGTCGGTGTCAGTCTGTCATACCTAGAAAAAAAAATGACTGTCTCACAACATAAATATTATCATAATGTGTTAAACTTATATGTGATCATAGATAATCATAATTACACTTATTGAAACTTAAATAAATATGATTGAAATGATTAGACATGATTAATAGGTTTTGACATGATTTTTTGTTATTAAAACCATTAATACTAGAGAGGGTAGACAACAGTCCCCTATGGTCCAACAACTGTGATGTTCTAAGTTTCCAAAATGGGTTTTTATTTGATTTTTATGGGTATTAAAGGTTTTATTTGAACAAAAAGTGTGTGTGTTTTTCATGTGGAAATTATTTGTTTCATTCTCTCAAAGAACATTAAATGGGTTTTATTTTTTTCACAGGACTAATAGTTTTATTTATTTATGTACCTTACTAATATTTTTATGTCCATCTCACATATTAAAATGTTTTTCACAATATTTTAAGGAATATTAGGTACAAGGTTTATATCAATATCAAAATTGTAAAGATGAGTCAATTAAAAAAACATGTTTTATTTTAAAAGGGTTTCCTTTAGTGGAAAAAATGGATAATGAGTATTATAAGTTTCCAATTGTAATATATGGGTTTACTATGTAAGAGTTTATATTAACTCTCTAAAACTCTAAACTGAAAAGATCTTTGGGAAAACAAAGTGATTTATAGTTTTAAAATAAAAATAATATATATTGTTTAAGGCCAGTATTTACAATTAGTATTAGAGCAGGGTTTAGAAAACATTAGAGACTAGTACTTTTTATTAAGAATATGTTAGGATTATAAGTATATTATTTCAATAAAATTATTTTTTTTAACTTTTTTAGATTGAGAAAAATTATTTATAAATGGAAGAAGGGGGATCTCAAACTAAATTTATATCTCTTTATGATGACTCTATTGCAATAATTATTACAAAGTAATGTCCTTATGATTTGGAAACTTTTTCTAACATACAACCCTCTTGAAAATAGTTGTATGAAATATCAAACACCTCTTCTATAATTAGATATCATCTTGGTTCATGGGTTGTTTTTAATCAAATCCAAATTTCACAATTTTCACATCTTTCAGAAAAAGGAAAATATCATCTAGGAATTTTCAAATATTTTACCCTATCACTAGAATTGAAGTATATTATGATTTTAATACAGCTTCCAACGAAGAATACCCTCATGAAACCTATTTATATTTGGTTTTAACTTATATTCTTTCACGAAATTCTTATGGTATTTTAAAAGTACCCTTGATTGAAAGTTTTAAAACAAACTCAATCTGAATGTTTTTAAAAAAAAATTAGAAGAGGTTTTGGAATTATATTTCATACAAAAAGTTTTTCAAAAAACTATTTCTTTGCCAGCATCCATAAAACCCAAGTTGTACAAGTATAATTTAGACAAAGGAATAAAGGGACTTTGAATAATCTCTAAAGCACTGTTGCAATATGTGGAACTTCTATCTATGTCAACAAAATGACAATGAAATTAGGTGGACACCATGACAAAGGTATGAATTTCTTTTATCTTGGAACAGTTTTATTTAAATCATAGGGAGATGAAATTTCAAATGTTGAGATATAAAAGAATTCATGAATTAATAAGTTGGGGTAATTATGGTTTGGGATGAAAAATTAAAGGTATAAGATAACCTTTGAGGTTAAATCATTATCTTTAAGGATAAAAGTATACATGTAAGTATATTTCCTTATTTTTTTACTATAGTTAGTAAAAAAATCCTCAACTCTGGGAAAATTATTTTGAAAAAATGTTATCCATTTACTTTTCTTACTTGGAAATAAATTACATTTTAAATCATCATAAATTTATAGTTTTGTGATTGTTCAATTTATCATGACCATGTTCTCGATCACTCTCTATTAGTACTTGGGTGTTATATTTCATCTTACATGTCTATGTTTTATTACATGGAAACCTTTTTATTTGATATTCCATATGACCATCGTACTTCCCTTTCTTTCTTTTAATGTGGAAGTTTTATTAATCTTTTTTTCGATGATGGGTTTCAATAAAGGTATTTTGAAAATTCAAACCTTGGTAACAGATCCCAAATTCAAAATTTTGAGGTTTTAATTTCAAAAAGGGGGTATAATGTAACATCCTAAGTTTTTAAAATGAAACAATATATTCTATACCATACAAGATACGCAATGTCAAGCTTAAATAAACAAGTAAATATTATTATTATGTGACTGTTATAAACTAGACATTAAATTGTTGCGAATAAATAGTATTAACTAAATTATTAAATATAAAATGGTTCTATTAATTAATAATTTATTAATTATTTCTTATAAAATTAAGCAATTAATTTTATTAAATTCATTTTATTCTTTAAATACACTTTCATCAAGAATGATTTTTATTGATTTTTTGAGAGAACAATATAATTAATTTCTAGAAATTTTAGAAATTTTATTTAATGAAATAAATATAATTTTTTAAATTGAAATATCAAAATTATAATATGAATAAATTTCATGAAATTTTTGAAAATATTTATTTTTTAAAGAATAGTGAAAAATACTAATATTTATCGAACACTATATTAAATTTTTAAATTTTTAAAAATGTAAAATTATGTTTTGGATTAATTTTAAATTTTAATTAGTTTAATTTTATTTAAAATAATCTAATTATGGTTTTTAAAATGAATTTTATACTAGAATTTATTATAAAAGCATTTTATGCTTAAAAATGGCATTTTTTTTGAAAAAAATAGTTTTTCGTTTCATTTTTTCTGATATGATTTAAAATTAAATGATGAAAATTATGTGTTTAAAATTTTTAAAAATGGATTAAATATTTGGAATAAGGAGGTAAACATTTATTAAATAGGTTACTTTTATTTTTTGACAATATGAATAGTAACATTTGTAATTTTTATTACCTCAGTAAAGGGTAAATCAGGTAATTAAGGGAAAAATAAAATGTTGAGGAATATAAGATGACCATAATACTTGCCCCAATTTTATTGTATGAGTAATATTCATCCATAATCATTCAAATTTTATTTATATGACCATTTATTCCCACTTGGATTAGATTATGACCCTTATAATATTATATTTAAAGAAAAGTTAAAGATGTCACATTCATGATTTTAATAACTATAACCTTTTTAATATGGTGTTATCAAGAATATATCTTCAACAATAAATATTTTTTTGAAATATAAATATATTTTCTTCATCATGGTTGTTTATTTTCAATTTTAAGTGAATAAATAATTAACTTAAATGCTTCCCCAACACTTATGCAGTAATTATTTAATTAAAGGAAAAAAATATAATAAATGATATTAAAAATATTAAAATAAATATAATATGAGATAATTAATATAACCCACAAATTTTATAGATGGATTTTAAATTTTATATATTTACTAAATCATTTTTTTAGCTATCATGTTGTATTGATATTCTTAAAAGTTAAAGTAATGAATAGTATTAAAATTAGCATTAAAAATATTTTAAAATAAATAATATTTTATTAAATGATATAAAATTAATAAAAATATTAAATTAATCCAAATTATTGGTATAAGGTTTAAAATTTTATCTATGATCCATTTATGGGTCATTTGGTATTTTATAGTAACTATATTGACCCTCAAAAAGTATAAAATCCATGTTGTCATAGTAAGAGTTAAAAGGGTTAAATAAGGGTTAAAACCCAAAGATAAGGGTATACATTTTTTTCCAAAACTTATCTAATTTTTATTGTATGATAGGATTTAAAAAAATACTTATATTATATTTTAAATAACTCACTATTAATCCATTTTAAATTAAAAATTAATCTAAATTAATTTAATTTTTTAGAAATTCCAAGAGTGTCATCCCCTTTCCTATAAAAGGGCACCTATTCTTCTCATTTATTCACACTTAAAATTTATTTTGGTTCAGAAAATACCTACATAAATCCATTCCTAGAATTAATTCTCTCATTTTAGAGGTATTTTTTTGGTCGAACACTAACCTTAGTGGTCTTAAGGTGCTGAGAAAAGAAGATTGTCCAAAGAAGAGGTATTGTTTTTAATAAAGTGTTTCTATTTTATTTCTTCTTATACCTCATTAAAACATTATTAAACTATGATAAAATAATAAATATAGTATCCTACATATACTTATATGTTATTATGTTAGTTTCATAACCTAATTTTATCTCCACTTCCATCAAATGGGAAAATAATTTATCATTCATGTGTATGGTGGACTACCGCCTCGCAAAAAGACGTAATTATTTTTTCATAACCGTCTCTCAAGAAAAGTTATAATGATGTGATTAATTTTTATATATGATATTAATGAAATATTTTTTATTATTAAAATATAATATATCATTTATTCTCTTACTTTTCCATACGTAGAAAAATGATATTGTCGTTCGTGCATACATGTGGACTACCACCTCCACGAAGCGATGTGATTCATTTTCATCACCACACCACATTAATGATATATATAAGTATATTTAAATAATTAATATTATATTTAATATATTATTATCATTATCTAAAAATAAAATTATGTTTCACTTATTTCCATAATTATTGTTGAAAAATGGAAATATTACTCATGCGTACGTGTTCCCTACCGCCTACATGATTATAATGTAGTTCGTTTTTCATAACCATATATAATGGTTTGATTTAAAAGTATAAATTATTTATAAAAATTATTATTATGTTTTTAATATTATTCTAAATATAATTTAATTATTACCACTTTAATCATAGTCGACTTACCGAATCCATTTTGGACTTAGGTACTGAATATCATCAAAACATTCGACATAAATATAAATGATTGAGTAATTGAATATAACAGAGTAATAAGTAATATAAAGGGAATAATAAACTTAAAAAAATTCTTAATAAATTATAAATTAACCTAATTTTATTATTTAGGAAGATAAATATTTCACATAATGAGTTGGACTCATGGTAAAGGATTTTTTTTAAAAAATCTCTTTTAAAATTCCTCTTTTAACTCTATTTAAAAAATTCAAAAGGGATGTTTTTTTAACTTATATATAATGAGAATATGTTCCCGCATACATGAAACCTCAATGTTTTTAATCTTAATTTATAATATTACATGGTTATTTTCAAATAAAATGTCTTAATTTATAAGTGTGAAACATTTTTTTAAAAACAAGTGTTTTCAAAATGGACAATATTATTTTCATCAAAAAAGATTAATGATATTTTCTTAAAATAAACACCATCATTACCTTGTTCTAGTTATGTTTTTATTGAAGATTCTTTTTAAAATTAAATTAATTTTTTATATCCAAAAATTTTTCATTTGGTTTTTAAGTATTTTTTTAGTGGTTTTATAATGAAACGTGTGAGAATAAAATATTTTATTCGTGATTTGGTACTTGAGCATTATATGTGAAATGGGTGAGCCCAATAAAGATTATATGAAGGGTTGTTCCATATAATATCTCATGGGTGATCCCAATATAGCTTATATCAAGTTCTGATCCCCATTATAGATCATGAAAAATGGGTGAGCCTGATATAGCTTATACGAAGGGTTGAGAACTGTCACGGCCCGACCCAAGTTAGGGCTCGAGCTGCAAATACCCCAATCCCACCTCTATAGTCTAGGGGATGAAGACTAGTGATTAATGTATATCTAAACTCAAGGATTCATTTTTTTAAGTATCTATATGCACACACGTATCCATCTCGATAAAAAAGTGCAGAGGGAAAGAGTAAAAGATGCAACAAAGCTATAAATTAAACCAAGTATTCATAACCTCTAGGGTGTACAAGAGTATGATAGTACATATAGAAAAGTAAAGGGGAAAAATATTCACCCAACCAGAAATATGTCCCAAACTAAAAAAACTAGAAAAGTAAACTTCAGAGATATCCCTAATTGAGATCTCCAAGATTCGACCACCATACATAGTCCAAAGCACCCAGTATCCCTACACTCCTCTGAATTCATCGCCGACATATCCATTGTTTGCATAAGACATGAAAAATTTGGGACAATCCCATGTAGGGGTGACTATATACATACCTATTAGGACACCCTGAAAGCTGAAGGGGAAGCGGTAAGTGATATAAAAGGAATATAAATACAATAGTTGAAAGATGTAATCAAAGAGAATAGATAAGCCCAAAAATAGAGTGGAAGTAACCTCATACAAACATAAGGGGCTCGACATGGTGATTAGATGAACTACACATAGAGTCTTCTCCACCTTTAGTAGGAGATTAGACTTATCCAACCATGTATGCTTAACATAGAAAGAACGTGGAGTGCCTCGCACGTCTTCACCTCCCATGGAAAGAGAGTAACAAAAACCAAGGTGTGGATACATAAGAAAATATATATGTGATCAGTCAAAATAATTATAAACAATATAGTAATGGGATCTTCATTATTGGGACCATGTTGGATGGAGAAGGAAGTTTTAATAGTTTGCTTTTGTAGAGTGTTGTATTTTGTTTTCAAAGAGGATAAATCAATTAACTTTATAAAATCCTTGGAAAATAATATGATTCTTAGATGATTTTTATTTCCCAAATATCATAAGCTTGGAGAACTTGTGATCAAATCCTTGTAAATGAAAGATGTTGAAAAGGTGATGTCAATCATATTCAATTTTGATTGGAAAGAATGATGTTGCTGGAAGATAGGAAAATTGTAGTACTTTCTATTGAAAATATGACGATGCTAAAGGTGATAAATCAAATAATAAATACCATGAGAGATAAGGTTCATGATGAAATAATATTATTGTTGAAGAAGCCATATAACAGTGAAGAAACATGGTTGGTGTTTTTCAAAGACAGGTTTTTAAGGTGGCGCAGATTCCCAGTGTTTGCCAAATTTTTGGGGCTCAAAATCAGGAATTTGTGATTGGAAATGTAAGGTCTTACTCATAGGACTGAATAGTGTGAAGAGCAGTGAAAAAAATTTGAAATGTAAAAGAAATGTGGAGCCCGAGACATGGACTGCATACCATTTCTGGGAAGGGTTCGCAGTCGCGTACCAGACAGCAGGAACTGTATACGGGAGCAGTCCGCAGAACTAAAGATGGTTCGCGGAGAAAGGAAATGCGGTAAGTAGATAGCTTTCCGTTGGTGGAGGAGATCGACCATGTAGGATTAAAGGAATTACGTGGACCGGGAAGGAAAATAATACGTAGAAGGCTTGTAGTTCGTGGTAGGAGAAGTAGTATGCGGTGAATCCTGTACCACATTGAAAATTATGTTAAAGTGGATTAGTGGATTTTTTGGAGTTATTTGCCTATATAATGCACTCTAATCCCATGATTAAGTTTGAGTGAATTTTATAAGAAGATATAATCACTGAAAAAGAATTAAAGATAAGTATGAAGAGTTGGAGGAAGAGGATTCCACATAGGTAGGAGTTCAGGAGAAGAAATTCCACAAATAGAAGTGGT
Source organism: Viscum album (assembly GCA_963277665.1). Classification (NCBI taxonomy): domain Eukaryota; kingdom Viridiplantae; phylum Streptophyta; class Magnoliopsida; order Santalales; family Viscaceae; genus Viscum; species Viscum album. The sequence goes on along the minus strand of OY728125.1, from coordinate 609,973,534 downwards.
TCACAGAAGAGAGATTTCACGTAGGATGAAGTGGTATGAGGAAGATAAGAAGATTCATGAATTAAGGAGAAGTGGTCCAAAAAAGGTGGGATTTCGCAAAATTGGAATCGGTACGCGAAGGCAGTACGTGGAATCGGAAGCAGTACGCGGAGCAGAGGCAGTTCACAGGAGAAGAGTTGTCTACGTAGCACTCCCGCTACACAGTACGTAGAATATAGAGGTAGTACGCAGAGGAGGAATATAGTTCATGGAGAAGGATGGTTAGTTCAAGGAGTATTGAAAGAAGTTTCTAACAGCTTCTAGGTAGAAAATAGAAGATTTAATTTGAAAGATAAATTTTTTGAATGCTGATCAAGAAGCATCAAAACATCGAATCATCATATTTGTTCTAAGAGGGAGCACACACGCTTGAGGATTTTTTTTTCCCAAGTTCTACACGATTGTAAGGGAATATCCTACTCATTTTATTCCACATCAAAGGATTGTTTTCTAGTGGATTGTGTGGTACTAAATTGTTTCTGTACCATACTAAGGATGTAGCTACTCTTGTTGAGAAGTGCACCTTGTAATCTTGTGTTCATGTGGATGTGTGTGTTGATTGTGTTCGGTAGGAAAAGAACTCTTTAATAGGAGGTGAATTTTGTTTCATAAATAATGAAATATAAAAGAAAAAGATATCACAGATTCACCCCCTCCCCCTCTTAGGGATACTTAGATCCTAACTTGGAAACTTCATTCATCTCGCAGCTCATCCTAGGAAGAAGAGTAATCAACATTTCCAAAATTTCATCAATGATTTCCAATATCTCACGTGTCTACTCAAAAGTAGTTTTCTAACTCAAACCATGCCTTGTCACTATGTCTTACAGTCTAGGGGACAAAAATATGAAGTAGAGGACCCTTACCCTAGTACGTTAGATGGTTTCCACTCAAATAGTATCTATAGAGGACATATGCCCCTGCCGATGGGTGGTTCCAATCTAGTGGTCATGATTAATTATTCCCTATCTGATAGGGGTTCCACTCAAAAGGTATAGGACCAATTCCCAAGCTAGTGGAGGGTTCCACTCTAAAGTTCAAGGACTCACGCCCTGGTGTGACAAGGGGGTTCCACTCTAATCATCATAGACCCACAACCTATCTAATAGGGGGTTACACTCAAAAGTCGAGGACCAATTCCCTAGTACAATAGGGGGTTCCACTCTAGTCATTGAGGACTTTCCCCTCTCTGATAGGGGATTCCACTCGTAAGTAGAGGACCCATGCCCTGGTACAATAGGGGGTTCCACTTTAGTTAGCAAGGACCTACACCTTACCCAGTAGATAGGTTCCACTTGAAGTTAATTGTACCCATGTTGATGGGGAGGGTCCACTCTAAAGGTCAAGGACTCCACTTTCTAGCTCTATTAGAGGGTACATCTCGGTAGTCTCTAGTGATTTTTTTGGATTATTTCTATCATTGGGAGTTTCCTGAGTAAGAACTATTCCCAGAACATTTCACATTGTATCTCTACACCCACAACTGAGAACACCATCGCGTTCTATGTGGAAAAAATATTGGCATATACTACTCACATTCCAAAATCTGAGTTCAAGAAAAGGAGATACGGTTGATTTAAGTTTCCTCAAAATAGTTCAAGGGATACATAGCATGTGAGGGGACCCAGATGGTGTGTGGTCTCACTTCACAGCCTATTTGTTTCCCTGGTTAGTACATGGCTCCCATCCATGTAGAATTACATGTCGTGCAGGTGGACAGCATGGTGTGTCCAAGCTACTCGAGACTGGGTCATGTCCTTCTAGTTGTGTCTTTGTACTGGAACCTGTTTCCATGTACATTACCTTGTGTCCATGTACATGACTTCATGCCCATGTACATGACCTCATGTCCATGTACTCGGGTACATATCTTTGTACTTGTACATGTACTTCCACACGGGTTCCTGCCTATGTGATCCATCGTAAGGGTTGTCTATCCGAGGAAGGGGTACACAGCTTGTGGGAGGGATACATATCGTGTCATCCTTAACTTTTCCAAAACCCTAGTCATCGCACTTAAGTGGATACATGTCATATGTTCATACTTATACATGTTGTATAGTCAGGATTTTTCTAGAAATCCAAATCCACTATTTTCACCTCAAATCAATCCTTGTCGCTTCAAATCCATCCCTCTATAGGGATAAAATTCATGGATCTAACTGAAAATCGTGGATTTTGGCCATCGTTCTCTAGAAATTGGATTCTAGTGGATCCTTGCTGAATCGTTGTTCAACCCATACACATGAGTTCCTCCAATCAGTGAATATTAAATCTCTAATCATTCAAACATTCAATTGTTCCTTACAATGATCCCAGATTTGTGCTTGTTTCTTCGATCCACCCTTATATCATGGAATCATTGCAATTTTGGGGGTCTAATCAGGCTTAGTACCACCTGGAAATGTTGAATCGGGATAGATGGGTCCAACTGGTGAGGAATACAAAGTAAAAGAGGGAGAAAACCACATAAACTAAGGTATAGACATCTTTTCCAAAGAGTTATTCACCAAATATAAATAATAGGAATCTTTGGTTAGAAAACATTGAAATAAATCAATTTAAATTGGTACCTAGGTGCATGAAATGGATACAATTGGTGAAGATCTATATAAGGGGTCAATCTTATTAATAAATTTAAAAAAAAGGGCATAATTCACCAAATTGTTGAGTCTTACCTGGATATTGGATTGTTCATCATCGAAGAATGAATCTGCTAATGATTTAGAGGATTCATTTCATTCATTGCATCTTGATTATCTATAATCCATCATTTTGTTGTCGTTCGATGTGATTCTCCAATGAAGAAGGAAATAAGATATCTAGAATTCTCCCAGGGTTTATGTGGCTAACCCTAGAGAATTCACCTTGTAAGTAATCATATAGATAATTTATCTATGCCAAAATGAATTAATTTATTAATTTAATAATTAATTAACTCATCAAACATACCTCCAACAAGCGAGGAGTCCAAACACCCCCACACTGAACAATTTTATATCGCATCTAGGGTAAAAATCATGTTCTGGACTATACCATGGTCTCAGATTTCTAATCAAAGCTTCTATTTATGATTTATCTTATTTTCTTTAAGTAGTTACACATGAGAAATATAAATATATTAAATATTTTTATAAAATTAATTCTGTACACACCAGGCCTTGGAATCTCATTCCATATCAGCACCTAGCTTTGGAAATATATATAGAAATATTTCAAAGTCTTACAAGGAAAAAAGTGGTCTCTACATCATTCCCTCCTTCAATATTTTCATCACCATAAAGAAAAAAACTAAATAAACAATTTGGGATAGTGAGATCTAACCTATTTCTCCCACTCCCAGTAACTCTCATGCACATTCCCATGTTTCCACAATATGTGAACCAAGGGTATGGTCCATCTGCATAGGGTCCTCTCATGTTGATCCTCAATTTCCATCGGGTGCTCTACAAAGGTGGCTCCATCCTCAAAGTCTAGCTCATCCCAGTTGATGACATTCATGGGTTAATGCATGTATTTCCTCAACTGTGACACATGGAAGATGTTGTGAACCTGCTCTAAATGTGGGGTTAGGTGAGGTGATAAGAAACCTCACCAACCCTCTGCATGATCTCGAATGACCCGATGAACCTAAGGGATAGTTTTCCTCCCCAGATTAACCTCCAAAATCCTCATTGTGTGGAGAATATCAGAAAGACATGGTCTCCCTACTCGAACTCTAAGGTCATACAATGGTGATCTACATAAGATTTATGTCTTCTCTGGGTCATCCTCATCTGTTCATGGATGACCTAGACTTCTCCAACATCACCTGCACAAACTCTAATCCCACAATATATGTCTCACTAATATCTATCCAGCACAAGGGTAACCTACAGGTTCTCTCATATAGGTCCTCAAAATGTGTCATGCTAATTTTAGAGTGCTAGCTATTGTTTTACGCAAACTCTACTAAGGTAAGGTGATCCTCCCATCTTTAGGTGAAGTCTAACACACAAGCCTTCAACATATCCTCCAACACTAGGATAGTGTGCTCAGTATTCCCATCAATCTGGAGGTGAAAGGTAGTACTCAACCTCATTTGGGCCCTGAATGCCTCATGCAGGCCCCTCCAAAATCATTACATAAACCACACATCACAGTCAGAGATAATCATTGAGGTCACCCCATGAAGGTGAATGATCTCTCATACATACAACTTCCCTAAACTCTCTACTGAACTCTGCTCCCTAATAGCAAGGAAGTGTACCAACTTCAATAGTTGGTCAACTATCACCCAGATGGATTCATGACCCTTCACTATCCACAAAATACTTATCATAAATTCCATGGATATATCATCCCACTTCCACTCTGGGATCTCAAGGGGTAGCAACAAACCTATTGGAACTTAGTGCTCGGCTTTCACCTTCTAACAAGTGAGACACTGAGAGAAAAACTCAACTATGCCCTATCTTGTGTCAGACCATCAAAACTATCATTGAAGGTATCTATACATCTTCCCCACATCGGGATGTAAAACTAGGGGTGAACTGTGGAACTCTCACATCACCTCCTCCCGCATCGTGATTGGAACCAGCATCCATCCCTGGAAAAGGATGTTGTGATTCCATCCTTTAGAATATCCATTTGGTGATTTTCCTGTGGATATCTGATCACATAAGACATTATAGTTAATGTATCCTAGCTAGGTCTCTCTCACACACTTAAGAAGAAGAGGATTCAACACCATAAAATATAGAAAAGTTGTACCCTCCTTCTCCACTAGGGTCAGCTACAAGGAGGCCAAATTCTTTAGAGCCTACTACACTAAGCGATCCTATGACTTCCTCTTGAGAAAATTTTCTACAATGTTTCCCTTCCCTAGAGTATAGGCTGTCTTGAAATCATAGCTCTAACCAGAATCATTGTCTTGGGTTCAAGAATCTCTATATGAATACGTACCTGAGACTCTGATGGTATGAGTAAACCATAAATCACTGCCCCCAAAAGATAGTGCCTCCACATCCTCAAAGATAAGACTAATATTTATAGATCTAGTTTGCGATTCATGTAGTTTTGCTCATGGGGTCTCAACTTCCTTGAACCTTATGTGATAACTCCCTACCTCTACATCAACACATAGTTGAGACCATCTCCCAAGGCATTTAAATACACTATGTACTATATGCCTTCCTCTGGTAGTAACAATAGAGGATCACTCATCATCCTCAGCCTCAACTCCTCAAAGGACCTATATCACTACTCTAACTAGGTAAACGGCTTCCCTTAATGTGTCAATATGGTCAAAGGGGTTACAAACCTTAGAATTCTACCACAAACATCTTTTAGTACCCTTCCAAACTAAGAAATATCTACACTTCGACATGCTCTTGGGTGGATCCCAAGCAAAACACTTCATGATCTTTGATGGTTCCACAACTAAACCATGCTCAGAAATGAAATTCCCTAGAAATTTAACCTTATGAATCCATAAATATAACTTTTAGAGTTTTATATAAAGTTGGTTCCCTTGAATAAAATCTAGGACTAACCTCAAGTTATCTATATGATTCTCCTCTGATGTAGATTAGAGGAGTGTGTCATCAATAAAGACAACAAAAAACTGGTTCAAGTATGGCTGGAAGACCTGGTTCATCAAATCCATTAACAGGGTGGGGGAATTCATCACACTAAAGGGAATCACTAAGAACTCATAGTGTCTATAGAGACATCAAAATTCCAAATTTTGAATATCAGGCTCATAAACCCTCAACCAGTGGTATCTTAATGGGAGATCAATCTTCAAGAACCATATCGTGTCTCAAAACTAGTCAAAGAGGTCGTCAATCCCTATAAAGGGGTACTTTTTCTTTATCGTGGCTCGGTTCAAGAAATGATGATCCATGAAAATCCACAAGCTCTCATCTGCCTTTTTCATGAACAACACTGGAGCTGCCTAGGGGGACACACTGGGTCTAATAAAACCCTTCTCTAAAGGGTCCTCCAATTAGAAACATAGCACCTAGAGCTCAGTAATATCTATTTGATATGCCTTAGAAGATATTAGAGTAGTTTTAGGATGAAATTCAATGCAAAACTCCATCTCCTGTCTTGAAGGTAGTCCTAGAATATCCTTATAGAAGATATCCATATAATCCTCCACAACAGAAGGAATCAAGATGTATAAAGATAATGATTCTATGAGGTATATACTAGCTAACTAATGGGTTATGGGCTTCAGCATCCTTCTCATGGAACCCACTTTCCCAACCATGATATCTCTCTTGTCAAAAAATGAGAATCTCATCCCATCAGTGTGAAGGAATATTACTTGTATATATTGACAAAAAATATGGTATCAGGCCATGGACAACCAATTGATACTCAAGATGATGTCATAGGGTTCCATCGTGATGACCAAAAGGTCACACGTGAACCTCTCTACCAAGTAATGGCTCACACTTCTAGAAGATAAAAGATACATAATAAGTGTTCCATGTAGTAACCTTAAGATGAAACTATTGGGATAGCTTCTCAACTGGGATCTCTAGATTTCACACCAAGATTATAGAGATAAAGGAATGATTGGAACCTCGATTTACTAATACTAAATCAAGAGTATAGTAAACACATATCGCACCCTAATCATCTTGTCTGTTGCTGGATCATAAATCCATGTAGTTTTCTATGACCCCAACCTCTAGATCCCTAATCCTGACATGGGTTTCCTAGGGGTGTTGGTGGGAGGATCTCATAGTGTTATCCACCACCCATGGCTCCTCTTTCTCCTATTACAGCTCTACCTCCCTCGGGACCACCCTGTCCTTACCTGGGAGATCCCTGATCACTGTACTTCCTCTACTGTGGCGGTCCATAAGCTATCTACCTATGCTACTCAGCACAAAAGGTTGGTTAGTCTCACACCATGTGACATCACCAATCATAATAAAAGAACCTCCCCTATTTGGGATTCCCTGGACCTCTACACTACCCCTAACCACATTCCTAAGTTTGATCACAAGGAGGTATCCTACGTCGAGATCCTAGAGCCTGGCATCTTCTAGCTATTACAGATGACTCGACTCTGTGTCACCCACTTCCAGCTCTAGCTATCTGGCATCCCTCTGGAAAAAAATATATTTATCACAATTTATCAATCTATCACCATGGAATGGGTGGGGATTCACAAGGTATCCATGATGTCATGAATCTATCTATGTATTCCCTTATCAAACTTCCATGCACGAAAGTAGTCATCCTGGATTATGTCAAGAGAGTACCGTGTAAGGTCTGTAAACCTTGCTGCATACTCAGCCACCATTATCTCTCCCTATTACAGATCCAAAATTCCTATATCCAGACTAAGTGCAAGAAGGATGCGTAGTACTCATCATAGAAAAAATTCTAGAATTTAGTCCATGAGATTATCGAATCATCATGCATCTATGTAAAAAATCTCCACTAGTGCCCAGCTGCTCCATGGAAAAGGATAGTTACTAGTGCAACCACTTGATCCATTGGTGTCCAGATGAGCCTGAATACATGGACCACTGACTCTATCCAATCCTCTACTGCCTAAGGATCTAGCTCTCTGCATAACCTCATCATCCTCTAGTGCTAGATCTCACGGAGTGTGCTAAGCATGCACACATCCTCTGCCTGCTCTGCTGGGATGATCTACTGCTTGATAGGTGGGGATAATAATACCTTCTGGCCTAGAGGAATGGGATCATGGGATAGAACCTGAAATGAGGCATCATCTCTCATCATATCATCATTACAATCTAAAACCAGTATCCAGGATGTTCATGGAGGCATCCTAAGATTTATCAAGACATGCCATATTTAGATGAGCATATATATATCAATAATAATGGTAAGATGACTCAAGAAGGGAAGTCAAAGACTCAATCCTATATGATGCATATACCATTGATCCCTGCAAAAACTTTCTTGATATTTGAGTCAAAAAGAAGTTATTCAGGGTCCTGGTGAATGGATACATCATATGCCCACACCATCACTGGACTCCCTGGCCTGAGAGCCACACTCAAGACACTTTGACACTATTTCCCTAAACCCAAACAAATCCTCTTAAGAGGACTAGTCAAGAAAATTTCCCTAGGAATAAACTTTCTCTCATACTAATATATCATGACCCGAACCAATCCTGGACTCGAGCCGCAACTACCCCAAGCCCGCCTCCATAGGCCAGAGGGTGGTAACCCGCGTAGAAGTCATATCTAAACATAGGGAGGCCTTTACCTAAGTACCTGTATGCACACACACATCCATATTGATGCAAAAGTGTATATGGAAAGAGTATAAGATTAAACATAACTATAAATTAACCCAAACATGCATAACCTCTAGGGTGCACAAGAGTAAGATTGTACAAACTAAAAAGTCAAGGGGAAAAATAAATTCTCAACCAAAAATATGTCCCAACCTAAAAAATTGGAAAAGTAAACTTCTGAGAGAGCTGTTATCAAGATCTTTAATCTAAAACCACCGTATATGGTCCAAATCACACAGTATCTCTAAGATTCACTGAAGTCACAACCGACCTATCTGTCGTCTTCATAAGACATGACATGTGCAGTAAAATCCCATATAGGGGTGAGTATATACATACCTAGTAGGACACCCTTAAAGATGAAGGTAGAGTAGTAAGAGATACATTAGGAACAAAAATATATTAAATTAAAGATACAGTCAAAGAGAACATCTCATCCTAAAAGAGAGTAGAATTAACCTCATTGAAACACAAGGGGATCAACACGGTGAGTGGATGAACTACATGTCAAGTCATCGCCACCTAAAATAGGAGAGTTGACTCATCCAAACATGAGAAGCTAAACATGGAAAGCACATGGAATATTTTTCACATCTTCTCCTCCCATGGAAAGAGAGTAACCAAATACAAGGTGTGGATACATAATATAATATATATATTCTCATTAAAAATAATTCCAAACAAGAGAGTGAGGGGATATCCATCTCATAGATCATCCTAGGAAGAAGAGTAACTAATAGTTCCAAAAATCCATCAATAACTCTCAACATCTCATGGGTCTGCTCAGAAGTAGTCATACAAGTCAAAACCCACCTCATCACTATGTCATGCAGTTGAGGAGACAAAAACTATAAGTAGAGGACCCAAGCCTTAGTATATCAGGGGGTCCACTCTGATAGTATCTGTATAGAACCTATACCCATATTGATGGGTGGTTCTACTCTAGTGGTCATGAGGACCCATTCCCTATCTGATAGGGGGTCCCACTCAGAAGGTAGAGGACCCACACCATGTTGATGGTGGGGTTACACTCTAAAGGTCGAAGACCCAAGCCTTTGTGTGATAGGGGGTTCCACTCTAGTCATATAGGACCCACGCCCTATCCAATAGGGGATTTGACTCGTAAGTCAAGGACCCATGTCCTAGTACAATAGGGGTTCCCCTCTAGTCATCGAGGACCTACTCCCTATCAGATAGGGGGGCCACTTGGAATTTGAGGACCCGCACCCTGGTATAATAGGGGAGTTCCACTCTAGTCATCAAGGACCCACACCATACATAGTATGGGGGTTCAACTTAGAAATAGCTATAGAGTACACGTGACCATGCTAATGGTGGGTTCCACTCTAAAGGTTATGGACTCCACTACCCAACTTTACTGAAGGGTACAACTTGATAGTATATGGTGATTCTTCTTGATCATTATTTTCATCGAACGTCACCTCAGTAAGCATCATTCTAGGAACATCTCACATCATATATCTAAAATAACAACCAAGTGAACCATCAAGTTCTAAATTAAAAAAACACTTAGGATATGATACTCATAGGCCAAAATCTGAGTTCAAATGAAGAAGATACAGACGATTTAATTTTCCTCAAAAGAGATCAAGGGGTACATGGAATATGAGGGAACCCACACAGTGTGTGGCCCCACTCCACTTCCTTTCCATGTCCCTAGTTGATACACAGCTCCCATCCGTGTATAATTACACACCATTCAGGTCGACTACACGACGTGTCCAAGCTGCCCAGGACCAGGTTGTGTCCTTATAGATGTGTCTGTGTACTAAACCATGTGTTTATGTACATGAACCTATGTCTGTGTACATTACCCCATGTCTGTGTACTCGGTTACATGGCCATGTACCTGGCCATGTACTTCCAAACTATTTCCCTCCCATGTGATCCATCACATAGGTTGTCCATTTGGGGAAGTGGTACATGGCTTGTGGGAGGAATACACGTCTTGTCATCCTTAAATGTTTCAAAACCCTAGTTACCTCAATTAAGGGGCTACACTCTGTGTTTTTATCCTTGTACACAACATGTAGTTGGTATTTTTTTAGAAAGTTATATCCACTACCCATGCCTTGAATAAAGCCTTTTTGTTTGAGATCTAGCCCTAAACCTATCCCAAATTTATGGATCTAGTTGAAAATCATGGATTACAGTAATCGTTCACTAGAAATTGGATTCCAATGGATCCTCAGTGAAGCATCATTCAACCCATACACATAGGTTCTTCCACTCAGTGAAGATTTGATCTATGATCATCTAAAAAATCAATAGTGCCTTTCAATGGTCATAGATCTATGATCATTCCATCAATCCTCCATTTTCTCATGAAATCATTACAATTTCTAGGGTCTGATTGGGCTCGGTACTTCCTGGAAATGTCGAACTGGGACCGCAGGGTCCAACCAGTAATGAACATGAAGAAAAAGAGGGAGAAAAGCACATAAAAAGGTTTAAACATAATTTTCCCATATTTATTGTCCAATTATCAAGAATGGTCATCCAAGGTTAGAAAACATTGAAATAAATCGATTTAAATCAGTACCCGGGTGCATAAAAAGGCTGCAATTAGCACAGATCGATTGAATGGGTCAATCTTCTCAATCAATTTAATCAAAAGGGATTAAATAACCAAATTGATGATTATTACCTAGATTTTGCACCTTTATTCATAAAATAACATGCTCATCATTGATTGGGAGGAATTGTTGTGATTTTGTGTCTTGATCTTATCTGATTCGGCATTTCGTTGCCATCTGATGTGATTATCCAATGGAGAAGGAAGGAAGAGCACTGGAATTTTCTGAGGGTTTATGTGGATAACCCTAGATAATCCACTTAGGTAGGGATCTTATAGATCATTTTTATACATTGAAATGAATTAATTAATTAACTCACTAAACGTACATCCAATGAGTGAAGAGTCTGAATAGCTTGTGCCAACCCATTTTATATCACACCTAGAATAAAAACCATATTATGAACTCAATCATGGTCCCAGATTTCTTATTCGAGCTTTGGTTAAATATTTATCCCATTTTCTTTAATAATATGTGTGTGTGATATAAAATATATTTAATATTTTTATAAAATTAATTCCAAACACACCGGGACTTAGAGTCGTATGTTGTCTCGGTACCTAGCTCTGGAAATATATATAGAAATATTCTGAAGTCTTACAAGGAAAAATAGAGTCTCTACAATCCCCACTATAGCTCATTAAAATGGTTGATCATGATATAGCTTACATGATGGTTGATCCCCATTATAGCTCTCTAATGCATCGATTAATGATTTTGTTATTTAGAGAATTATATTGTAAGTTGGCCATATGGTTATTCCAATTGTAAGGGTTTTGAAATTTTTTTAAGAATGTGATGCTATTAGTTTTCAAAAAAGGGTTTTTGTTTTCTTGTTATGGGTTTTAAAGGTTTTTTTTTGAACAAAAAGTGTGTGTATTTTTTATGTGAAAATGATTTGTTTCATTTTCTCAAATAACATTAAATGGGTTTTCATGTTTTTCTCTAGACTAATGGGTTTCTTTTGTTACTTTTCTTGTTGATATATTTTTGCTCATCCCATATTTTAAAATTTGATTCATAGGATTTTAAGTAATAGTAGGGACAAGGTTGATTCAAAGATTGAAATTTTGAATATGAGTCAATGAAAAGAAAACATGTTTTATTTTAAAAGAGTTTCCTTTAGTGGAAAAAATAGATACTGAGTACAAGTGTATACTTGTAATGTATGGGTTTACTATGTAATAGTTTTTCCTAATTATCTAAAACTCTAAACCTAAAACATAATTAGTAAAATAAAGTGATTTATAGTTTTAAAATAACTATAATATGTGTTGTTTAAGTTTGTTCCATACATTAAATTTCTCTTTTAACATGCATTGAACCATAGAAAAAGGATTAATCCATGTGGGATGACCCTAGTTGATCTTTTATCTTAAATAGGCTTGGTGTGAAAATGTTTAACTATGTTTATAGGTTAAATGATACATTTTGGTTTTAAATAATGGTTGTGAAATGGTTTTTCATAACAATATATGATTTTAAATGTATTTAACCTTTGAATGGAATCTAATGTAATAGTAAGTAGTGAACTAAAAATGATGTGTTTTTTTATATGGAGTTAGTAAAGTAAAATGGTAATTCCTTGTTATAAATTGAGATGAACTTTTTTGAATGATAAATGGCATTATGTGAAATTAAATTATTGCCTTGGTAATTTTAAATCTTGATAAAGACTTTATGTAATGAGATAGGAATTATAGAATGGATTGGTTTTGATGACATTTGGTATGAATGGTATATGAATGGGACCTTTTAATTTATGTATTAAGTAATGAATTATGATATTGGATGAAGTGTTTGTTATGTAACTAATAAATGAGTTAAACTAGTTCCCTATTGAAATGATGATGAGTTTGGAATGACTTGGAAGGATTCCATAGAGTCCATGTGGACCCTATTGGTGTGGAATGTCAAGAGTGAGTCTTGGATTTCATTATGGGACTCATGTGAATGCCATAGTGTGATGAATCACTTGTATCCAATGAGCTATGATGTTATTTAATTCTTTGATTAAGTTATTAGATTTATCTTAGGTTCATTATCACGAATTCCTTAGGGTGGATTCCTGTTGGATTCAGGTAATGTATATATTTATTGACTTCCATAGATTAATGTTGTGGATCCTTGCATGGTACCTTATTGAATGTCCCAAGATGAGCTCCCCAGATTTAGAATGATTTATTTTTGTTAGAATACCTTGGGTTTGAGCTAGGTATTCCCATTAATTCAAGCTTTTGAATGTCATGGAATGATCCTTGAGTTTAGATTATTTGACTAATACTAAGGCATGCCAAGGGCCAGCCCCTTGGATTCCCTGTGGTGTTTACAAAAAGGGAATTTTTAGTTGATCCAAGTGGATTCCCTTGGGAATATTTTTATTGTGGTTTCCCTGGTCTTATACTTTAGAATCAGATGATCCATATTTTATATCATGGATAGATACATTCCTTCACTAGATGAAGTGGGTAGGCCCAACCTTGAGTGGCACCATAGAGCTCAGGATTAAAATTTATGTTATTTATTTTCTTTCATGTAGTAAATTAATTTGTTATCAGTAGCACTTATGAATTCACTTATTATATGGACTGGTTATTTTAGGGATTCCATTAGAGGAAGCCTCTTGCATTATACTCACACCTTTATCAAGCCTCTATAAAACTTAGTTACCCAAGAAGAAGACTATCTCTTTGCAGTTTTAGGTATAGGAAAGTGTTTTATATCGATGATTACTTTGGTTTGGCATGGAATCCTAGGAGTGGGGTATAGATGATGGGACCGAGCATGACTTGAAACCAACTTGGGGTGGAGTTTAGTTCCAGATTTATTTTTTTCTTTTATTATTGTTGTGTGTCATATGTCCATAGGGTATTAGTTATGGAATGTATGAAATATTCCTTGTTATAAAAATATTATATTATATTTATTATCATCACTTTACATGTTTTGTTTGTAATGGTTATTTGGAATAATTTATATGATTGGTAAGTATTTAAATTTCTATTTTGACTCTTTCCAGAGGTTATAGTCTCCCTATAGTATCCTTATAGACCCCTACCACTAGTAGGCAACCAATGATGTATCGGAAGGTGTTCTTGAGGTCATGTAGTTCCACCGATCCAACCACTATTACTTGTAAGTTGGGGTGGGGTGATACATATACAAAACATCCTATGTAAAAATTTATAAATTAGAAACCAATACATTACCAACCACTTTATTATATATAAAAAATTCAAGGATATATAAGGAAATCAGCACACAAAAAACCATTGGATATGTTTACTTTTCTTATCAAGTAAAACATTGATATAATTGAAAAAAAAGTTTACTAAAAAACAACATTGTACAAAGTTATACACCAAATTTTTAAAGAAATTAAGATTAAATCAACATCAATACATAGTTCCATGTGAAATTACATTGAAAATATTTAACTTGATATATCAAAATATTATTGAAAACTAACCCTTCACAATTCTAAAAGTAATATTTTAGATTTATTATTAATTTGGAAAATAGGTGGCAGTCATGTCGCAAACATAGCCTAAAAACCACTTAGAGTGTTAATACCACTAGCCATAACCATCTATATGATCCTCATAATCTAACAGTCACTAATAAACTTCTAAAATCATCAAACCATATTTCCATAACCAATGAATTATAATTACATGGCCACTAAAAAACAATGAAAATCCAAGCGAACAACTTCTAAAATATACCCAATATTACAACAACCAAAATCCCTGATTAATTCAACCTAAAACCCCATTAATTTGATTCAAAAAAAATAAAATATCTAGAATAAACCACCCTGAAATCACTTATCATCAAAAAATGATGAATAGGGTGTAATTGATCTATCTCAACTTCCTCTAGATAAGACATGGAAAATCCCCTTCATTTTAGATGAATTTCACCATGCTCCAATGGAATAAATCATAAAATATCTAACCTCATTAATATAAATAATAGTAAAGGGATAAATGGGTAATAAAGAGAAGGATAGAGTTTTTTTATTTACTTTATAAATGAAAACCCATCCTTATAATCCATTTATTTAAATAGGACAAGAGGAGGGGATAAAATTGGAAAACAAGATCCATGGAGGTGTCTTGCATATGGTTGAGGTAGATAATTCCCAAAGTAAAATCCAAATGAAGTATAAAATAATTAATGTGAAAAGGATAAAGTTACCCTTCACTTTAAAAAATCATATTGGTCTATTGAGTACCTGGTGTCCCTACCTGACCAACCAGTATCCACCTTGCCTCACTGGGCACCTAGTACCCACCACTAGGTACTTGGTTCCATCTGTAGTTTTATAATATAAATGAAACCTCCTATTAACCTTACCTAAACTCATAAATTTATAAAGAAACATTAATATATATGTAAAAACACCTAAAATATTATCCTCAAACTTAAAAATTCATGACCAAATCCAAACAAGCCAACATTTTCACTATTCAAATCTCTAAATTTAAATCCTTGAAAATGCCTTAATCGATATAATTAGGACATGAGTCATTGTATACTTACCCAAAAATAAAATTCAATTATATTCACAAATATCCAAATGCATCTCATTTGTAATGTATATGAAATCATTTCAAGTACAAGCTTGGAATTGCATAAAACCAAAAACCCCACAAAAGCAAGTATAGTGTTATAGGTAGCCAGTACCCACTTTTCTAAATAGAAAATAAGCCTATATAATAGTGAAAAGTTTGACCCAAGTTCCTAATATCCATAGATAAATACTAAATAGTTACTTTAATTATAACACAATCTTAACACCTAATATGTATAAATCATAACCAAGCTTTACTATCAATTTCAAAACTTATAAAAAATCACAGTCTTGGTTGAACATTACTAAATATTATTTAATACATAACATTTAATTCCTTTTATGCATGGCATGGAATTTACAATAAATATATTAAACAATTTAAACTAATGAATACATACATTCATAATATAAACACTTTATATCTATGAATAATAAACTAGTAAAGAATCACTAAATAAATGAACATTTCAAGAAATTATACATGAGATAAATATCAAACTTTTTTTACAAATGGTGCCACTTTAAGAGTATTATCAAGAAGTATAACTTGGTCTTGGTTGTACTTTCTAAATAGATGGTGTTAGTTGGAAAATTTAAATTTATTTCTTATCATATTAAGTTTCCAAATTATTTGTTTAATGTCAGCAAAAAAAATTGGATTCTCTATAATAGTGACTATTCCATGGACATTGTTCTCAATCATGATCAATTCATCATTATTAAAAGTTTAAATAGAAATAAAAGATATAAAATAAATATTTATTAAAATTTATTTAATAATAAATTATAAAAACATTATAATTATTTTAGGATTATGGGTAGTCCATAAACAATTTAATAAGAACATTTCACATTTATTTCAATATAAACTCTTTAATATTGTCAATTTACATGAAATTAAATATAAAATCCTTCATATTTTAAATATTTGATATTTATGTAAAATATAAAGTTTTTATATTCCATATGAACATTTCACATTTTATGTAAATATCTACATTATTTAAATATCATATATTATATTTTATCCAAACCTTGATCAAATTCACCAAAACTTATTTTGGAATAATTTAAATAAATTTCTAAATAATACATTTTAATAAAAAATTTATAAATAAATATAAAATATTTTATAATTAGTCTTATTTTATAACTAATAAACACTTTATAGATTAACCAATTATGTAAATTACACTTTAAACCTAGACCACATCCATCAAAACATTTTTGGTATGGTTTAAAATCCCTTTCATATTCAGTGTGGGCCAATGTTTTACTAAAATACATGTTATGGTTTTTCACATATGGAAACAACTTACCAAGTGAAAACCATAATTTTTTCTTGGCCATTTTAGATAGAGCCTTTAAAAGTCACACTTTTAAATCATAGTCATTTTTTATTCACATCACAATGTAAAAATATCAGATTTACAATGATCCATTTTTTAAAATAGTTTCCATGCTTTTTTTTCTTAAACCAACTTATAGTTTTATTTTTTTATAAAACATGTTCATTTTTTATTAGAATTATTATATACTTATGAAATTCATCAAGAACGTGACCATTTTTATAAAACCCATCTTTATTATAGAATATTCATTATTCTAGTTTATTTATTTATTTAAAACTTCATCTAAAACAAAATGAAAGATACTTTGATATCAATAAATGATTTTTAAGGGGAGAAACATTCCCCAAACATATTGAAAACAAACCACAAAAACATATTTTTCAATATGATTCATCTATTCATTTGAATTGAATAAATATAATTGAATAACATACCTTTTCTCTGATGAAATCGACTCTTTCTTATTCACTGTGGTTGATAAAGATCACTAAGAAGAAGCCCAATAACTATTTCTTTCTAGGTTATCCATGGGTTTTTGTAAATCTCTCAATATTTGAGAATTATTGTCTCTCATTATAGTTTTCTAAAAAATATTTATAGAGAGAGAATCAAGATCTTCAATTTAAATAGTTTCATAGTTATCAAATAATAATCTCATGTACATTTATTTCACAAGGCATGAACTTATTTATATATTCATCTAAGGGAACTCCTTATAAATCTAATAATTTTATAAATCTTTTGAGATTAATGAAACGTTTCATAAACGTTTTTACTCTATGATAACTCTTTGAAACATTAATATCATCATTATGTTTAATTTTTTAATGTTTAAATAATTTATTTATATTTTTATACTCATTTTAATGCAATTATATAGCAATGAAAACCAAATAGGATAGCTTTTTGGAAGAATAATCCAAGTCAGACATTATATTATAACACAAATACCATCATTCACTAAACAACATAGTGAACTTTTAATATGATGTGGTTTACTCCAACACAAACTATAATATTTTTAATATCAAAATTTCATGTTTTTAACTTTATTTAATAATTATATCATTTTAGATCTCAAATGTAATGGAATTAGAAAAAAACCTATCTATGATTGAAAGAATTATCCAATTCATTGCACTTGATTAGGGATGAAAACCGATAACCAAAACTACCCAACCAAATTAAATAGGGTTAAGATTGTGATTAATTGGGTATTTATAAATTTAAAGTAGTAAATATGACACATACACGACCAAAAGATCCTTTGGAGCCCGACCCTTTCAATCATCCTGAAGAAGCTCTAACTCAAAACTTCCAAGACATAACAAATGAATCTTCCACATGAAGATAGAATAATGCTACAATTTCATGCCATAATTGATTTCCAATAGTTTCATTCATTAAATTTGGTATCAATTAGCTCTCTTTGGTTAATTTATTGTCCATGGTTGTCAAATTTTATTATCATCATCTGAGTATGATTTTAGTTCAAAGCTCTATGGAACATATTGGGTTTTGAAATGCCACAATGGTTCTGATTGATGATCCCTGAGTATTATTTCATTTCAGATACATAGAATATTTTTATAGATATTGGAGGAACTATTCATGGTTTTTGGAGATCATATATTTTTGTCTACAGTTGGTATCCTTTCTTATAGGCTGTATAAAATGTCTATGTCATACTAATCTGGGTAGGTTTTTTGGGATTATTGATTCATCTATGCTAGGAAGATGATTTATTCTCCATATATTGAGCTTTAGTATATCTAATCAAGATCAATGCTTCTACCAAAAATCTCTCATAGTTTTTGGTAGCTCAGATATTCATGGATGTGGATATCTTGAAAGCATTTTTCAACATATCTAGATTCAAAATGGGTCATTTTTTGTTATTTTAAAAAATTACATATGAAAATATCCCCTTATTTTAATTAAATTTTTTTAGGCTTGGATATGATTCTTATTCCAACAATTTCCCTAAAATACCATTGATTTAGGTCCCTAAATCACCATCTAAAGGGGTTGAAATTGGGAATTATTAATAATATTTGATAAATTCAGGGTCTGGGACTACACCTCTAACCCTAGAATCTAATTTCTTAGTACATGATTACATGTTTTTATTATTAATTAAGTTTTCTTTTTTACATCATGATTGTTACTCTACATGAAATTTTCATGTGATAATGTCTTAAGAATATATTTCAACCTGAAATGTCATAGCATTTCCCTACTGTGATGAGAATCAGGAGGTTTTGTGATATTATTCTTGAATATATGATCTATGGTCAGAAGATATCATTTGATGGGACACATATGATATAGTATATCAGTGGTAGAGAATCATGGGACTTTGAGGCACCCTCACATGGTGTACACCCTTGGTAATTTCCTATGTAAGAGATTATGAGAACAAACATGCCAATAAGAAATCCACATTTTCATGTGTTATTGGAAGTTCCTATCCGTAGATGTGTTTTTTGATCCTTGGAATTTAATATTATCATTAATTTATATCATGACTCGCGTATTTTGATGTATTGATGAAAATTGTGATGATGTATGCCTGTAGTGAGGTAGGATATGTTGGGTGCATCATGAGTGATATTTCATTAATAGATAATGTGAGAAATGATTTATATCTTCTATCTCTTGATGATATTTTATATATCAGGACATTTTAATGGAATGGAACTAGCTGGATAAATCCATGGCCATGGTGTTTAGTGGGTGAGTTCATTTCTAAAAATTCAAAGAAAGAGACATCGAGCACATAGGTTATTGGAACTGGTATACAACCTACTTGAATTGAGATATCACAATAAAGGGATTATATTACACAGAAATAATTTGTTATAGGTTAAATTTAATCATGAAATTAACTTATTTATTTATAGGTGTCTTATATTTTTTTCTAGATGAAAACCTTGGACTTTAGGTGGTTATGACTAATGCCACTAAGAAAGATTCCTAGAGGTTCCCACACTAAGTGTATCTATAGTCTCAGCTAAATTTAAGTATTGAATTTACCATGTTAGAATAAATAATATTTATTCAGGTTTGGTTCATCTCCAAGATTTAATCACAATTAATTCAAAAGAATAAGTGGGTTATATAATAATAATATATATTTGTTTACAAGGATTGGTAAATATAATATTTATTATATTTATTGATGAATAATGTAGTGATATTTATTAAATAAATAGTCATTATTAAAGGTTTAGTAAATACTAATAAGGATAAGAGGACCAAGCTTAATGGTCTGGTTGGAAATGGTATAAATGATATTTATTTATATATTATTAAATTGTTGCACATGTCGAGCGACTAATAATAATATTTCTATTATTATTGTTGTATTTGGGGTCAAATGAGAACTATAGATTTGGGAAATGGATTGTGTACAAGTTTTAAACCCTAAACGTTCCATAATAAATATATAAATTTTATCACTTTCCACAATCACATTGGTTGTGCACAGTGGATAGATCAAGGAGATCTCTTAATCACTGGAGAGATATCAAGAGATCTTGAGTGTTCGTTTATCCTCTTGTCCCAAGACATCAAGATAACACAAAGATATCTTCATACTTCAATAAGAATTATGTTGTGATCAACTATGAACAATGAAAGAGATCAGGATCATCCATTCTAGCACATAATGATTCTATGATGGCATTTAAAGATTTTTCTACACATGTGAATCACCACTAGAGGGATTTTTCATTTGGATCCTATACCATGATAATAGTTTTACAAGATATTGTCAACTAAATCATCAATGTAGAGGAAATTAAAAGTTAATTTAATTCTACATATACTCCTAAATTAATTAAAAATTTTATTTTAAGATCCTCCTCTTCTAGTTCTAGAGTTTTCTCTAGTCTAGTAATCTACAGTTTTCATTGGTCATAACATTAATAATTATGTATAGTAACGAATATTCATAAATTAAGACTAAAAATACATGTTGTCCATGCTATACATGCGCTTTCTATATGCCCTAAACCTACAAGTGGTATCAAAATAGTCTCATGTTTAATTTATAATTATTTTTTATTAATTGATTTTTTATGTGCATTTTAAATTTCTTTTACTTTAGATTGATTCGCTCTTAATATTCAGACATATTTGTCCCTTCTCTTTCTTATTTATCACTATCTTAACCAAAAATAGTTAATATTGAAATGAATATGCATCTAAAAACACTATATAGAGGTTCCAAAGGTTCTCTCCGAACAACACAATACTATACAGTGTGTACCACCTAAATGCACATTGTGTAACCATGTATATCATCTATATATCATGGTAAGATTGGATCAGTCTAATGAAATTAGATCTAAGATCCAATAAAATCTGATCGACATATAGATATGGACTTGTCAGAACATGTTTTAAAGTACAACACACCATGTAACAACTATACATGACGTGCAGTCCTCGTTTTCTCATGGACAAGTATAAGGGGGACCTAGTGTGTCTTGTATTGGATACAAAACATGGGGACTGCCAAGTCATGAAATTTTGATTTCACATTTCATGTAAGAGGGATAACATGTTTTGTACCTCAAAACTGTCACTGGAAAGTGATATGCCCAATCCTTAGGTGTTTATTGCAGACACAGGAAAATATAGTACATTCCATGTAGCCCAGTACACACCGTGTAGTCTGTTGTAGATAGTGTGCTCAGTTTGACATGGAGAGAATAATTAAATATATAATTAAAATTATTTAGATGTGTTCTATGTGTCATTTATTTGAAATTATACACAATTTTATAGGATTTATAATTATATATTCAATTAATTTCCATGTTAAATTCAAAAACTATAAGTTTTATATGGTCTTTACTTATAGTGCACCCCACACGCATCAAGAACATATGGATCATGCCATGTAGTTTAGAAGACTATTTTCCATTGCCTCCAGGTACACTTATGTGCATAATTAATTTCAAATGAAATTAATTTTGTTTCAAATTATATATTATGGTGAGTTAAGTATGATTTGATAAAATTAAGATAAATTGAATTAACTAGATTAAGTCATTGTGTTTTATCTTAATTAATGAAGAAATATTAGTAATTGATAACTATATTGAAAATTTATGCTCATTGCATGTTGTGTGGATGATCATGAGATTTGATCGTCCCTGTGTATATGATTGGTTTCTTTTAACTTATTATTATTAAATTAAAACTGGTGGCATGCATGTCATCCCATTCTCCTTATTATGGAAGGGCATGCGTGCACGTGATTTCTTTTATGTAAACCCCCTTTATCCTATCCATTGTATCCTCTCACCAGTGTGTGAGTAAAATCTTATGTGAGGATAGAGCTCCTAAGAAAGAGGAGGTAGCCCAAGTCCCATATATGAGGTGAAACCAATCGAGGTGATACAAAGGCACCAATGTGGAATGATACAACACAAACCAATCTATGGTTCATGGTGTTTTTACTTTATGTTTGAGGGTTAGTTTATCATCCTCTAGATAAACTAACCATTAGATAATATCATGATCACGTCACTTATATTTTATTTTTTTCTATTTAATTTTTGATTATTTATGTTTGTTGATGTTATGCGATCACTTAATAAATTAATTAATGAGCATGCAATATAGAATAAAAGAAAATGGATTATATGTAAATCTTATCAAGAAATTGTTAATCACTTAATTAAAATCCACTTAATTTTAACAAGGCATGTGATAAGATAAAATTGGTCCTTTTACATATAATGATGAAAATCCATCAACTAAAATATTAAGTTGATATAGACCTCATAGCTCAAAGTTCTTGACTAATCCAAATCAGGGTTCTTTCAATTATCATGGAACTTTTAGATTGTGTTTTTAGGTTGAATTAACTTGGTTCACATCAAGGGTTGGATTACCAAGAAATACTTGGAGTAACTAAGAGGAAAAGGTTGAGGAAATATTTAACAAGGAGTCTAGGATTGGTAAGTCCACTCAAAAAATCAAGTAATTGAGATTTAATGCAGTTGGAAAGTTACGCCAACCTAAAACCCTTCAAATAACTTATCAGACCCAAGTTTAGTTTATGAGAAATGGAATTTGGAACATCTCCACTAGAATAACTAAGAAACAAATACTCTAAAACTAAGGGTGAGGGATATTAGGTTTTGAAAAAATAGTGGGAGATTAATGGAATTTATTTTAAATCTATTAATCTGTTTTGATAATAAAGTAAGTATTAATTATATACTCTTAATTTGTAATCAAATGACTTTGAAAATATTTCTATAATACATACTAGATAAGGATAACCTTCCCATCAGTATAAATTTCTAAGAATTTTATAGGCACTTACACATTATACTATGCCATGAACGGGAATTATATGTGCTGGAAACCCCACTTCATGAGTCATTTTCAAAAGGGGTTAGTGAGGAAGAACTATTTATCTATGTGAAGTATGTGGATGACATAATAGATGTCCAATTATTAATGTTATCCTATATGTTCAGTGATATTCTAAATAAATATGAGGATATGGATGCATATAACATCATTTTTCACCTTTTATATCTCTATGAATAGAATATGAGATCAAATAGATATGTGATTTCCAATGCATTGTTCACATGAAATCTTGGAGAGCCATCACCGTCTAGGAATCATATATTTAAGATGATTGGATAAATAGAATGGTTAGATATCTTGGGGTTTAAAATCCCTAATGATTTTCACATGGATCTCATTATGTCCTCACTACCTAAAAACATCTCCAATTCTATTGGGAATTATAATATGAGTATTAGTGAGAAAACACTTCCGGAACTTCTTATTATTATACTCCAAGTTCATAAAGACATGGAGCATGAAAAACCCACTATCCTTATGGTGAATAATAATATTAGAAAAATGGAAAAGAAACCAAAGTCTCATTCTAAGTCCTATGATTCAGAAAACCATCCTTCTAAGAAGAAAAAGATCTAGAGGTAAAGAAAAGAACATGATGTGGTATGTTTTTCATGTGGAAAGCAGGGCTACTAGAAGAGGAATTTCACCAAGAAAGAGTAAGGGGAAGCTTCCAGTGTGTTCATTATCGAATATAATATTTTCATATCTTCAAGTTGAGTATTATATATTTCATGTGGTTATCACATTTTTATCCAAATACAAGAACCTAGTATATTTCAAAAGGTTTCTATAGGTGAGGTGGATCTATGGGTTGCCAATGGAGCAAGGTTGGATGCTCTAACCATTGGATGTTGCCATATCACAGTGCCAACATGATTGATTTTGGTTTTAAATAATTTTTATTATGTGCCCAGTGTTACTAAGAACGTCATTTATGTTTCTTGTTTAGATATAGATGGATTTATTTTCATCTTTGGAAATAAGAGTTGATACTTTTATAAAGATAACATATGTTATGGTATGGAATAGTTAAATAATGACATTTATGTATTGAATTATGAAAACCAAATATATGCAATTGATAACAAAACAAATACTCATGAATCATATAACATGTAGTTTTGGAATTATCATCTCTGTTGCATATATGAGAAGAGTTTAAAAAATCACTATCAAGATGGTTATTTAGACTCTTGAGCTTAAACCACTTAAAAGATGCCATGATTGTTTACAAGGTAAGATGACCAAACCACCAATTAGTGTTCAAGGTTAAAGGTACATAGAGATTCTATAATTAGTACACACTAGTGTGTGTAGACCTTTTCAAGTAGATGATATAGGTGGATTCTCATACTTTATTACTTTTTCCGATGACATGAATATGTGTAGTTATTTACACTTGATGAAGTATAAGTCTGAATCCTTTGAGAGTATCAAGGAGTTCAATAATTATGTTGAGAATAATCTTGGTAAGAAGATAAATAAACATTTATTGGTTTGAGGTGGTGAATATATTAACCAAGAGTTTGTTGAATTTATATAGGATTATGGTATTTTATCATAACTCACTCCACCTTATACACCACAGTGGAATGGTGTTTGTGAAAGGAGTAATCATACATTGTTGGAGAATGTAAGTTCAATAATGAGTTATATAATCCTTCCATTATCCTTTTAGTAATATTCATTACACATGAAAACATGATAACTAAACTAAGTACCAACTAAAGAGGAAAATAGTATTCCCTTCAAGTTATAGAGTTAAAAGAAACATTTTTTGTCACATCTTCATGGATGGGGTTGCAGGGAATTTTTTAAGGCTATCCCAATAAACAAACTAGAACCATGAGGAATGAAGTGTACCTTTATAGGGTATCCTAATGGGAATAATATCTATACAACCCTTCATACAACAAAGTAACCATCACAAAATAGGTCAACTTTTGTGAGAGGGAGTATATTATCAAGGAGTATGGTGGATGAAATATTGACTTTGATGAAGTTGATTCTCAAGATACACAAGATTTGGTACAAATTTAAATTCCTTGGGTCCTTATGTAAGAAGATGTTCATGAAACATAGTACTGTATAGGAGTGTTAAAGAGGTAAGAGAACCAGTGAGTTGTGGTTTTCTAGTCACTGATGACAGTGACTCATTATTAGTTGAAAATGATGATCTTGTATCTTATAAGGAGTTATTAGATAGATAATAATATGTAATATAGTAAGAATTAATGAATTCTAAGATATATTCCATGTATTAAAACCATGTTTGGAATCTGATCAATCTTCCAATTGATGGAAATCTTGTAGGGTGTAAATAGGTATTCAAGAGAGAACTATAAATGAAAGGTAAATTAAATAACTATAAAGAATGACTATTATATAAAGGTTTTATATAAAATTAAGGTATTTAATATTTTGAAACCTTTTCTCTAGTTTCTATGTTTAAATTCATCAAAAAAAATTATTTCCATAAAAAATTACCAAGACTATGAAATTTGGAAAATGTATTTCAAAACAGTTTTCCTTAATAGGACATTCATGAGGATGTGTATATGAAATAGTCATAAGGGATTTTTTGTAAAACATTGAGATTTTATGACATATTTATCTATAAATAAATTTAATTTATTTGATATCTTCCTTTAAATGAAACACATACTTTAAACGAACCATGATATACTATAAAAATATTATTTAATGTGATAGTTATCGCTTAGTCATTATATTGGTGGGTATAAATAGAACTAACTAAATTGTGAAAAATAATGGTTTAAAAAGGCATAAAATTAATTTATTTTTTTATCAATTTATTTGAAATGAAAATAAAAAACTTTTGAAAGTAAAATAGATGTTATTCTGAAAAACTTTTTTTATGTGTAAATTGTGTTTTTATTTTAATAAATTAAATTAATCGATATTGGAGAATGATTTTAATGAAATTTATATATTATATATTCAATAAAAAAATTTAAAATTCATATGATATTTTTTTATGCATGAGATAAGAATATATATCCAGTTTTATGCTTAAATTTTATTTTTCTAAAAAACTATTTTCATCGCGTTTTATGCTCTTATTTTAAAACAAATCTAACAATTATAGAAATTGAATCCTAAAAAATGGATTCCATATTTAGAACCAAGATGGTCAAATTTGGTAAATAGGTCCCTTATATTTTTTATCAATATGAATAGTAACCATAATAAATTTTTGCCACCTCTATAAGGGTAAAACGGATAAAATAAGGTTAAAAATTTTGGATAAGGCTTAACAATTCCTCTAATAGTTTCCTTTATCCTATTGGATGGATGGAGTTCATACATTCACATATTATACTCGTATATATGGCCATGTGTTTCCATTTTTCATTGATTATGACCTTTATATCGATTTAAGAAAAGAATAAATACAAAATGTCACTCTCTTGACTTTAATGTATCTAAATGTTTTACATAAGGAAAAAAATATTATATTTTAATTTATAAATATTAATTTTTTTAAATTTTTAGTGATTGAATAATTACCTAAAATGATTATGCAACGTCGGTATGGTAATTATTCAATTAATAGGAAAAAATGATTTTAAAATTTTAAAAGTAATTCAATTTGGGTGAATATTTGTGTTCCAAAAAAATATAGATTAATATAACATATTATATATTTTTTAAAGGTTTATATTTTTATTCTATTACTACCATTTTGTTTTCAAATTCAATTATTTGAATAGTTCTTAAAATGACATTAATTGTATTTTATGATAAAAAAATTATTAAATTATTTATAAATCATAATAATATTTAAAAGAATACAATTAGGATTATAAAGGGTCAAAAATTGAATCCATTTTCTATTTATGAGCCAATTTTCACCTTATATTTATAATTATAACCCTTTAATATTGAGAAAGTCGTTACCATGGTTAAGGTTAAAATTAGTTAACCAAGCGATTAATCAAAAACTATAAGGTTTAAAATGAAACCAAAAACCAATATAAATTTCATATGATGATGATATATCAAACTTATACTCTTTTTCTTTGAATCTATTTTCATTTGGAATCATTTTTCTTTAGAATTATTCAATTACATTTTAATCTTTTTGGTAATTCAAAGAGTGCCCCTCCCCTCCCTTACAAATGGGAACCTCTCCTCCTTTCTTCCTCACACATTTTGATCCTTTTAGATCATAAAAACCTTTCCATATTAACTTTATATATTCCTTAAACATTCCTTATATTTTTTCAATCTTTCCAAAATACCACCCCTTTAAGGCTTAAGGTGTAAGCCAAAAGAGGTTTCTCAATAAAGAGGTATAACTCTTAACCAAGTGTTTTTAGTTTTATTTCTTCTTCCACCACCTCTATATATATGGTATCCCATATAAAATAATTATTATAGTATCATAAATATACTTATATGTTATTTTGATCATTTTATAACTTTTTTTCACCTCTTTTCCATCCTAAAAAATGAAAACAATGCTTGTGCTTACGTACAACTTACAATCTCCATATAGTGGCATAATTCGTTTTTCATCACTATATTTCATGGGTGGTTATAATAATGGATTTAATATTTATATATTATATTTATTACATAATTATTATTATTTTATTATAAGTTATTATCTACCATTTTACTTTTCCATCCATTGGAAAATGATAACGTCGCTCATGCGTAAGTGTGGACCACCACCTCCACTAAGCGATGTGATTCGTTTTTCATTTTGTTTTGAAATGGATGGTAATAAGGATATATTTAATGAATATATTATATATATATATATTAAATAAAAATTATTTAAATATGAATTATTATTTTCCTTTATTTTATTCCATCTTTTTAAAAATGGAAATAGTGTTCATTCGTACATACGGTCAACCGTCTCCATAAATAGTGTAGTTTATTTTTATATTTATAAATTTTATGGATGAATATAAATATATATATAATGAATATATATAATATTAATATCATGGTTAAAATTATATATATGATGGAACCATGATCAAATTACAAGGATGGGGACTACTGAATCGAAACATTCATGAAAAACGAAGCAGTTATCACCTAGAAAAGTGATTTTAAAAACAAATTGTTAATAAATGGGTGATAATATGTCATAAGTAAATAATAAATGATATTATATAATTTATTATGGTTCTTTAATACATTTATAATAAATATATATTTATTATACAATAGTTTCAAATGTACCACTTGTTTATTTTATGTGGTGTATATAATACAAATTTGACTTATTATATAATGATTATACTTGTTTTCATGGAATTTAAAGTTTTATTTAATTTTATTCTTTCATTGGGCTTATGATTTAAAAGTTACCAAAGTGGTAATGGATTTACGTTTCAATCTCATTTTATTTGGTATTGTTTATGCTTGAATTTACTTGAGGAAATTATATGATATTTATTTGATAAATCTATTTAATTTTTATTCTAAGATGTTTATTTTTGGAGAAAACATGCTTCCCTTTTATTTTTCTCACTTTAATTACTCAAGAGAATGAATAAATATTTTTATGGAAAACTAACTTCATTTCTCTCTTCGATCGAAAATAATTTTTCTTCCATGTTTATGTTTTATAAAAAATATTCTAGGAATTTTTTATTATTACCTATGATTTTTTAAATTAATTTTTACCTATGTTTTAATTTTTATAAAAAAAATCAAAGGAATATTCTTATGATTTTTTGAATGAGGTACTTTTTAATTTTTACCAAAAAAATTGAAAGGAATCTTTGTTTTAACATACTCAGCATGAATAGAATTTCTTGCCATTATGAATTCTCAATGATTTAAATATTCCTTTAAAATTTTCCAAGTATCTTTTCAAATAAAAGTTTGTGGATAATATTTTTGAAATATTTTGAATTTAAATAAGTGATTTCAATATGAAAAGGTTATTTTTGTTAAGAAATATTTCAGTGATCTTTTAAAGGAATTTTCATATATGATAACATCCATTGATGTTAATTATGTTTTACTAAAGATATGATCCAATGATATTATAATCATTTTTTCTCTAGATGATTTATGATATTGATGATGAAATATTTATGAAACCTATTTATTATCCATGGGTTATGCTATGATGAATTGATGGAATGTTTAAGAAACTTGTTTTATTTTCACAGATTATGATATGAAGATATGATGGATGTTTTATGATCTTGCGGAACACATATGTATGGTTTTCATTATGTTGTATGTGTTACTATAATTATATATCCCTCCAATTCATTAGTTAAATTTTTATATATAATGATATAATTATGGGAAACAAGTTGATGTGATTGATCCACTATGGGAAACAAGTCGATGTTCTTTATTCACTATGGGAAACAAGTGTTCATGCATGATCCATTATGATATGGGAAACAGGTGTTAACACTTGATCCACTATGACTTAATGGTATCAATAGTTAACCTTGACATATGAAATGATTTTTATACCTATGATGATGCCACATTTATATGACATGAACTTATGGTTCATGATTGATTTATGATGATTTCTCACTCTTATGGTTCATGTATTTTGAATTGATAATGTTTTATTCCATGAGAATGTTTATGATCCATGATTTATTGGGTATGAACATTATAAGTTATGTTAATTATCTCATACCCTTATACATATATTATGGTTTTATATGATCATTGATTATTATCCCCCATGTTTACCCTTACTGGGCATCTGATCTCGTCATTTCTTGTGTTTCCTTTACACAAGTTATAAAGAAAGGTTTAAGTAGGGAATGTCTATAAGGAGTATTATGTGGGAATATCCTTATAGTAGATATTGAAGATATTTCATGAAATAAGAATATTGTGTATCTAGTATCCAAAGACACTAAACCTTTACAGTCCTCAAGCGTGTATTTGTGAAATGTATTGAATATTCATATAAAAATATATAATATTTATGTATGAAAATTATGGTTCACTATATTTGTGACTCCAAGAAATTTAAAAAAAAATCAAGTTATAAATATCCATTTATGGATTACATTAAGCATTCAGGTCATAAAATATTTGATTCTATGAATCCATAAAAAAATTTGGTTTCATAAAGAATGAAGGTGAGCCATGTGTTTACAAGTGATTAAGTGGGAGTACAATTGTTTTCATATTTGTATATGTCGATTACATATTACTAATTGGAAATGAGATATTTCCCTTATAAGAGGTTATGGAATGGTTGATAAAATGCTTCTCTATGAAGGAATTAGATGAATCTACATACATTATAGGGATCAAAAACATGCATGAGAGATCCAAAATGCTAATTAGAAAAGTCACAGTACAAACATTGGCTAGATACTAAAGAGTTTTGGTACGGAAGAATCTAAGAGGGGATTGGTTCCAGTGTCACATGGTATACATATTTATAAGAAAATGTGTCCTCAAACCCAAGAGTAAATATATATAATGAGTACGATCATATACTATTATGTGATGGGAACTATTATGCATGTCATGTTATGTATGAGGCTTAATATCACCTATAATTTGAGTATGGTAGGCAAATATGAAACATATCCAAGTGAACAACATTTTACTACTGTTAAGGCTATAATTAATTGTCTGAGGTGAACTAAGGATATGTTCCTGGTGTATGGAGAAGATGAAGAGCTAGTCATTATGGTTTATATAAATTCTATCTTTCAAACTAATATGAATGATCTGAATTCACGGTCAGGGTATCTCTTTTTTCTCAATAAAGGAGATGTGAGCTGGAAGAGTTCAAAGTAGACAGTTTTCATCAATTCTATAGTAGAGTTTGAGTATATTATAGCTTCCTATGTATCCAAGAAAATAGTTTGGATTCGCGACTTTTTTCAAGTGCTTGATGTGGTACCTAGCAATCAAGACCCTATCATAGTTTTCTATGATAACACTACAGATGTGGATCTTTCTAAAGAGCTGAGGTTATATCAAAGGAAAAATTACAAAATTCAAAGGTTTTATCTCTTGAGGTATTTTTCTAAATGAGGTGAATTTGTGGTGAGTAGAGTATCCATAGAGAAAAACATGGTGGATCCCTTTATGAATACATTATCTCAATAGAGGGATGAGTATCATGTGAGATAATGTAGACTGAAATTTTTTGTCAGTTTAATCTAGTGAAAGTGGGATTATATTGGATTTGGTGCCATGGAATCAACTTTATTAGTACTTGATTACATGTTTTAAATATTAATGAAGTTTTATTATCACATCATGATTGTTCCTTTATATGAAATTTTTATGTGATAATGTCTTAAGAATATATGTTTCACTGAAAGGTCATAAAATTTAACCACTATGATGAGAACTAGGAGGTGTCATGATAGTATTCTTGAATATATGTTCTATGTAATATGATATCATTTGATAGTACATGAATTATATAGGATATCCATGGGGGATACTCACAATACTTTGAGTTTCCCTCTAATGGTGTATTTCCTTGTTAATTTCTAGTGTATAAGATTATGAGAACATACCCACCAATAGGAAATCCACATTTTCATGTGTCATTGGATGTTACTATCTATGGATGTGTGTTTTTATCCTTGAAATTTAATATTATCATTAATGGATATCATTACTCATGTACTTTGATGTATTGGTGAAAACTATGATGATGTATGCTCGTGGAAAGGTAGGATATGTTGGGTGTGTCACAAGTGATATTTCATTGATGGATATTGCAAGAAAGGATTTATCTCTTCTATCCCTTGATTGAAGTTGATATCATAGGACCTTTTATGGGAATGGAACTTCCTAGATAAATCCATGTTCATGGTGTTTTGTGGGAAAACTCATTTCCAAAAAAGAAAAATAAAGAGACATTGAGCACATAGGTTGATGAAACTGGTATGTAACTTGTTTGATTTAAGATATTTCAATAAAGGTATTGTACTACAATTTAAGTATTTTTATAAGTTTAAATGTCATTGTGACATTAACTTCCTTATATATGGGTTCCTTGACATGTTTCTAGATGTTAACCTTTCACTTTAGGTGGTTATACCTAATTACACTGAGAAATATTTCTATAGGGTCACACGCTAAGTATATCTTCAATATCAGTTAAATTCAAGTATTGAATTTAACAAGTAAGAATAAATAATATTTATTCAAGTTTGGTTGATTAAGAAGATTTAATCACAAGTTATTCGAAAGAATGTGTGAGTTATATAATAATAATAAATATTTATTTACAAGTTTTGGAAAATATAATATTTATTATATTTATCGATGAATAATGCAATGATATTTATTAAATAAATACTCATTATTTATGGTTTAGTAAATATAGAGGAGGATAAGTGGATCAATCTTAATGCTCCAATTAGAAATGGTATTATAAAGACATGGAAATTTCAATGAAAATTTTTTCTTAAATTCTTGGGAATTTTATGAGTCTACAGTTTCTGACGGTGCCTAATTCTGAGGCCCGTTGTGCCCGGAATCAATTTCTGAAGTTTTGTTCGTGTACGTTCAGTGAATGTACGTGCAGGATTTTATATATTTTGAACTGATTCTCAGAATTGAAATCTAAGGGCACCGATGAACTCACAGCGCCGGTATTCGCTTAAGGGGACATTTACCGCAGTTGCGTTTTATACAGGATGGAAGTTATAAATTGGGGTTACTAATTAAGATTGTAAAATTAAATAAAAATGTGTATTCAACACATTTTTATTTGAAAGGCAGTTAAAGTATCTAGGTGGAGGTTAGGGGTGGGGCCCACCACACCCTAACCTCCCTTGGGAGGATATAACTAGGGGTGGATCCCACTAGTTAAAACTCCCCATGTAACTCTCAATTAAATTGAAGAGGGTCCCTTAAACTCCCTTTAACCCCTTGAACCCTTGGACTTCTCCTTTTTGGTTCCAACACATTGTATTAATGTTTTAATTAATAGATTTGTGCATTTTAATTATTTTGAATTGATTATGCCAACATAATAATATGCGATATATTATTATGGTTGGGGGCATAATTTGGCGGGGGTTGGGAGAATTGGGAGGAACTCTTAAAGGAATAATACCCTCTCGATGAAGAACGGTTCTCTAACGACGTTTTCCCCAGTGAGGAATGATCCTTCGATGAAGATTGGATCCCGACGAATCTCTGATTCATGAACTCGGATCTGAAGTGTGAGGCGGACGCAACGATCATCGTCAACTTCACCTTCTTCCCGCGACATCGTCAACGAACAACGATCGAGGTAGGGGATGGTTTTTAAGTATGAATATGATCCCAAGTTCTTCTTTTTAAGAACGCGGATGTTTTATTTTGTGGGATGGGTTAGAGATTAAGCTGGGGTTTGTTTCTGGTTCAAATAAATGTTGAATTACTGTTTGAGCATCTAACGTGGAGGGCACTGGCTAACGAACAAGTCCGGACCCTCCGCTAATTTGTTATTGATGTACGGTTTGATGGGTGATGGGTGAAGAGAATGGAAACCCTGATTTGAGGTCATCGTAGTGAAGAACAGGACCCAAGGAGGTCGTAGGAGCAGACGGGAGGCAAAACGGACCACCGGAACGACTCCGGTGGCCCGCGAAGGAGTGCGGCGTCGCGGGTCGTTGGCACCCCTCGCGCGCCGCCTACAGAAGGCCGACGCGGCACCGGCCACGGCGGTGGAGCGAAACCCGCAACCATAGGTTCTGGTTAGGTCGAGTGGCACCATCTGGTGCCTCCGTTACAACACATCGGGGGGTCGTGCCCCCCCCCCCCCCCCGCTCTGCGCACCATGCGCATAACGTGCTCGGCCAGGCTGAGCTGCTAGCTGCCGCACGGGCCAAAACTCCTGCCGCGCGGGCCGGGCCACCCTCGCGCGGGCCGGGCCGCAGCTGCCAGGCCGGGCCACTCCCATTGGACCAGGCCGCGCCCTACTGGGCCGTACCTGGATCTGGGTCGGGTCGACCCGGTTCGGGCCGACCCAGGGCGGGTTGGGTCGAGTCGGACCGGACCCAGACCCCCCTCTTTGGACCACTTTTGGTTTTTCACCCATAACATGAGATAAGGACCTCCGATCGATGCACCATCAGTTCCATAGGATTATTTTGATCTAGATGATCATTTTGGTATATTACACTCAAGGTTTTGGCAAAGTTTGGGTATGTCCGGGTTGGTTCGAACCCGGAACCAACCGGGCCCTCGGAGCGGAAACGCTTATAACTTAAGGACCGGACGTCCGATTGACATGCAGTCAACTACGTTGAATTCCTTCTGATGAGACGATCCTTTTAGAATATTCCACATAGTATTTAGATGAGTTTTTAGTATGGACGGGTTGGATTGTACCTGAAATCCAACCGGCCCCTTGGAACGAAAATGCCAATAACTCTCAGACTGGGCGTCCGATTGATGCACCGTCTGTCGCGTTGGGTTCCTTATGATGAGACAGAACTATTGGATACATAAAATAAAGACTTATTGATAGTTGATGTATCAACCCCTTTGCTCGAGGAGCGGACCCTCCCAAAATCGAGCGTGCTATGTGCGGGAACCCTAGGGTTGGCTTCGATAGTGACGACTTATGTACCGGGATCCTCTGTGGGTTCAACAATAGTGACTTTTGTACTAGGATCCTACGTGGGTTCGATAGTGACAACCACTATACCAAAATCCTATGTGGGTTCAACAGTGATAACTTCTATACCAAGATCCTTTATGGGTTCGACAGCAGTGACTTCTATACCAGTATCCTACGTGGGTTCGACAGCAACAACCACTGTACCGGAATCCTACATGGGTTCGACAGTGACGACTTCTGTACTGGGATCCTCCGTGGATTTGACAGTAGTGACTTCTGTACCAGGATCCTACATGGTTTTGACAGCGATGACTATTGTACCAGAATCCTACGTGGGTTCGACAGTGACGACTTCTGTGCCAGGATCCTACATGGGTTCGACAGTGCTGATATTGTTCCAAGATCCTACGTGGGTTAGACAGAGGAGATGAATCAGAGGCTATATCTAATCATATATACCCCTCTTCGTGAGTTGTATACCTTTGTGATATGAGTCGTGTCTTTCAACCATTATCAACATGGTGATTTACTTACTTCCTTTGTGGAATGGTTTGTGCTTGGGCTCGAGAGTTGGAGTCGGACTGTGATTGATAACCTAGGTATATGTATGGGCATATACCTAAGAAGGGTTAGTTGATACTTCGTGATTGTATTTTTCTACTTTGGTTTATCCTTTGTGGATTTAGTGAGACCTTGAGGGTCTTGGGGTCCTTGTTTAGTATCGTTATACTCACCCCTGCACGGGGTATGCACGCACCTCATTGTGTAGGATGCAGACGACGGACAGCGCTGACCGAGTCAGAGTGTACGAGGACTGGACGGTACCCGGAGTTGGGCCGCATAATGAGTCGGTACCCGGAGGAGAAGGATGGACGTGGAGCACTGAGGAGGCTATCTATACCTACCCTTCAGGTAGGATCTGTGATGGATGATCCAGGAGCTACTAGGCACCTTCCAGCTATTTGTATTTTTAGTTGTACCTGTTTGTCCTTTCCTTGTACTTTACTATTGGTCTTGTATTTCTGGCCCTTGTACTTTCCAGCACTTCTTCAGTATTTATTTTATACTTAGTTTTTGCTTCTTCTTGTTCTCTGGTTGTGTTTGTTTGCAGTTATAAAGGCAATGCCTTCCCAGTTTCAGGATTTACGTCTTTGGTGCTAGTCGTCATCCCCTGGCCTATGGAAGGCGGGCTTGGGGTAGTTACGACACGGGCCCCGGGGGATGGGTCGTGACAGGTATAAATTATATTTTTTTTATATATTCTTATAGTTTTTCACATGTTAAGTGACTAATAATAATATTTATATTATTATTATTGGACATGGGGTCCACTAAGAATTATAATGTTGGGAATAATATTGTGTGTGTGTTTTCAACCCTAAACCTTCCATAATAAATATCAAAATTATATCACTTTACACAATCACATTGGTTGTACACAATGGATAGATCAAAGTGGTCTATCAATCCCTAGAGAGAGATAAATATATTTAGTGTTCTCTTCTATCCTCCCCTCCTAAGACATCGAGAGAACACCAAGAGTTCTTCATCCTTCAAGATGAATTCTGTTATGATCAACCACAAACAATGCAAGTGATCAGGATCAGTCATTCTAGCACCAGGAGATTCTATGATGAAGTTCATAGATTTTGGTTCATGTGTGGATCACCACTAGTTGGATTATATACTTGGATCGTGCATTGTAATGATTGTATGATGATATATAGTCAACTAGATCATCAATGAAGAGAGAATTATAAGTTAAGGTAATTCTATATCTGCTCATAAATTAATTATAAATTACATGTGAAGATCCTCATCTTCTAGTTCTAGTTATTTCTCTAGTAAAGTAATATAAGGTTGTATTTGGTCATGACATCAATCATTATGTACAGCAATTATTATTCATAAATTAAGACTAAAAATTTGATTTTTCCATGCAATTAAAGTGATTCCACTACACCCAAACCCTACAGTGTTTCCTTCCATTAAGAACTTATTTCTAATGGATCTAGAGATGAGGTTACCTACTTCTTATAAGGTTGATGGTTCAATTCCTTCATATGGTGGAGTCCTCTCCAAAGATTAAACAAAGGATTCAATGGGTTTTCTTCCTACCCAACTGATAATTGTTGCAAAATCCCCTACTGAGGATTTTCTTTCTTTTCCCAATTATTTTACTAAATTTACCTCCCCATACCATCATAATAATTTTATTAGTTTTTTTTAGGTTTTTTTGAGAGTGCTATTTTTTGTTAAGATTTGGGATTTATGGAAGTTAGTTCTACAGAATATACACTTGGAAAATTTGATGGATATAGGATCTACTTCACCATGGACTTTTGGTTTTGGTCAGCGGAAGTTAGTTCAATAGAAGAAGCTAAATGTGTGGATCTTAGTGAAATTGGGTGAATGGAAATTGTTTAGAAGATGTAGATAATAGGGTGTTAGATCAGAATTTGTAGCAACAACAGTGGTGTCTTGGTGTGGGAATTTTTGAAGGAGGAACATATTAACACTTGAAATTGGAGGCTTCTAAAATGTTGCATAAGATAAGTTGATACAGCTAGAAGGGGAGTTCTATATACAACATTGGAGTTCCAAATAATGTAGTGAATTTTCAAATATTATGGAATACGTGAGAGTCACTAATGATGATACGTAAAGGTTCTTTATAGTTCAATTATATGGAAAATTATGGTATATAAGATTCATTGATATGATACATAATATTAACATTCATTTTTCATCAGAAGTTGATGGTCAAGGTAGGGATTGCTATAGGAAATCAAAATTTGTGGAGTCCAATGGTTAGTCACCCATGAAATTTGGAGAGTGGGTAATCGTGTTAACCGGATGGCCCCTAATATATCAGTGTGGTGGTATTATGTTGTTGTAAAATGCATCAAATAATCATATGATAGTGTGATTAGTTGAAACACCCATGTGTCATAGGCCTTAGTGTTGAAGGTGGGTGGTCATAATCTAGAAGGATTGATGACCAGAATGATCAGAAGTGGAAGATAGAGCTTATAGAGAGATCGCATCCTGACAGAAAAATATTTTGCATTCTTGTTTAAATATAATATATATATTTTGTACATGTTAAATGATTAATATTTCTAGTATTTAATTTTTTTATGTTTCCTAGAAGGATATAGGGTCTGATGAAAAATGAACAAAAATAGACAAAAATAGTGATCTGCAAACACTTCACGCCGCACCGCTTCATGGTGCAACACAACATCAGAATTTATAAGGTAGATTAAAGTTGTGACAAAGTCAAGGACAAGTGAAGAACCAATTCAAAGACTCAAAACAAAATATCTAGGTGGAAACAGATCATAACCTGATAAAAAATATAAATTATCATCATGAATTTCATTCACAACATGAAACTTGAAGAATACACAACGTGAAAAAAAAATTGTTAAAAGTTCATCCCTATAAATTAAATTTCGTGAATCCAATATTAATTATGTGGACTATTTCAGAAATTATATGTCCAATCCCACACATTACACATCATAATAGTAATAAAAAACAGGAACATGACCTATAGGATTTGTGAATATGGGGCAGATACAGTGTGGCATAGGCCTAAAAAAATTTACTGTTAAGAGTGTGGGTCAATGCAGATTGAGCCTGTGTGGGTGAGAACCAAGGAAGGTTGAGCTCGTGTGGGTATGGACTTACCTGTAAGCCTAATTTTAAAAAAAATATAATATTTTTATCATATATGATTCTTTAACATTTTAGTTTTTTTAATAAAAAATCATGATTAAATCATGACATATGATTTCTCACCATAATGGTCATATTAATTCACCATTATTTCACATGTGAATTTTAAATAGGTATATATTTATTGTTTTAATGTGATATTATTATATTTACATAGTAATTATTAACCATTTTTACATGGTGTGTCATCCCACCTCTTAAAAAATGGAACTCATCTCCCTTAAACATGGTTTTAATTCTAAAAGGGTTATTATAATCATAATATTTTTTGGGTTGACTTATTATTTTTATTATTTTATTTTATTTTATTATTAATAAAATAAGAAATAACCTCATGGGAACCCTAACAGCCTCCTTTGAAATTGGTTGTTATCTGGTGAGTTGTTTATTCATAGGTACATCCATTCGCATCACCGCATAACCAGCATCATCATTAATCACCCCTAATCGATCACCCACCTTTTTTGAATCACAATAGTTTTCCACCACATTGGCGTAGCCGCATTCCACCATTAACCCATTGAAAAATGTTCCATCATATACCTTAAAATTCTAGTTATTTTTTATCCATACTTATCACCACAACTACCATTAAAAATTATAGTGAAATAAAATATCTAAATGATTATAAATATTATATTTTAAAAAAAATTGGTCAAGCCCATGGGCTACCCGCGAGCTTATGCGGGGCAGGGAAGGCTTAAAATTTTTTGTTCACTTTATATACAAGATTTTTCGAATAAAACCGCATGAGCTCAATCTCGCATAGGATAAAGACTTCATGGGCTTGGCCCAACCCACCCGTTTCTCATTACTACATTATAAATATCATTCACAATTTGAAACCCTTGTAGATGACAATAAATGATCAGATCTAATGAAATTAATAGTGTATTTCCTATTAAAGGCCTGATAGGGATTTTCCCATTAATTATTCCAATTATGACACCCCATGGCTACCCTTTATCTCAATAAATAGAGGGCCTCATGGGATGTAATGAGGATCACTGGGGAGAGGATTCTTTCTACAATGACCTCATGTAGATTTACTTTCCTATTATTTTATCTTTTATCTTACTTTATTTCATTCTTACGATGTATCCCCTCTCCCAAATCAACTCTACTTCCCTATCCATGGAGTGGTAGTTCCTATGAGTGATTGAGAAAGGAGGATTATTTACCAACTAATATGTTTGATTTTCTATGTTTAATAGAATAAACCTTCTCTCTTCTTTCTGCCAACTAGTTTCAATTGTTTATTCGGTTTCTGATTATGAATATATCGGTGCTAGGGTAAGATTATTTTTATTTCAATTACATTGGTCTAAGATCCATGTAATGCCCTGACCCCAGAATCCTGGAGCCGGTGCATTATTTTAATACATTGACATGATTACTAGGAATCATGTCCTGAAGGACCGATCAGTTTAGCAATCTTGGAAAATATATTACATACATGAAATTTACATTACAATTTCTAACATAAAATACAACATAGATAATTCTTTGATAACGCCATTATTCCCCTAGATTAACCATGCATATCAATCATAATACACTTCTTGGCATCCTGGGAAAATAAAATATAAGGGGTGAGTTGAGATGATCAGTAAGGATAAACAATATAGCAGAAGCTATCATAAATAATCATAAACTTTTATGGAGAGGTATAAAATTAAAACACAGGCCCTTTAAACATAAACCTCAAAATAATATGGCAAAGATAAATCAAATAATTTCATTTAATTATTCACATGGATATTCTACTAGTCGAATAATCACATGTAACATTAATAACTAATATCATAATGATGGAATTCATAATGTCGGATATCTTAACCACAAATTCAAGGCCTCGTTCCAAGACCCTAAATATAAATTTTGTCAAGACCATATGCCAAGACACTAGTTTGTATCATGAGACCTACCGATGTATCAAGGGGCTATATCGAGCCCCTCCCTTCACTTACTAAGTCCAATGTATTCCTTATATGAAAAGTTTGAAACATAACATAAACATTCGTATTAAAACTAGCATACAAAATGTCAATAATTTAACCATAAACCATGAATGGTATAAAAATAGAACATGCACAGTAAAACATATCATAAATCATTCAACACAATATGGAAGATTTTATTATAATAAATCAACCTCAATCAAGAATAATATCCAATAAAGGATGTTTACATAGTTGAAAATGA
This sequence comes from Viscum album, assembly GCA_963277665.1. NCBI lineage: Eukaryota > Viridiplantae > Streptophyta > Magnoliopsida > Santalales > Viscaceae > Viscum > Viscum album. The sequence goes on along the minus strand of OY728125.1, from coordinate 609,932,775 downwards.
TCGGTAAAACTCTTTGAGAGAAATATCTCTTTGTCATAAAATAATTTAAAACTCACAAAATATATAAAGGAAGTAATTTAAAAAGATATTTTTGAATCAAAGTGTTTCATACCACTTTGAAACTTTTAAAATGAATTAACATTTTAAAACAATCATGTCCATATAAACAAATCCTTAAAATAATTTTGAAAACATGGACATTAATTGAATATATTTAGAAAAATAAATCTTTAAAACAGTTAAAATGATGATATAGTTAAAATTTCATTTCCATGAAACCTTAAAATTTTCCTTTTAAAAACCTTTTTATGAAACATTTACATGGATGATAAATATTTCAAAGTAAATACTTACACATAAACAATCTCGGATGATAATGAGATTGAGGAATTAACCCTTACCTTGTACTTTTCTTTAGTCGAGGGTACATTTAACCTCCTGTATAATGACCATAGTATGTTATCAAATTATTCCAAAACCATATTAATATTTATGATATCATATATGATTCATTTATGACTTTATACTACTCATTTAATAATAATTTCAATGTTAAAGTAACATTTTGGGTAATAATCGATTTCTTTATTGTATGTGTTTTAACTTGTTATTATTGATCGTATCACTTAGATAATGATTTAATAATTACATAATATAAAACATGCTTTACATATCATATATATTCATAATATAAATATGTTTAATAGATATATATACAAAATGGAATACACTATTCATGGAGACGGTAGGTCGTACGTACACATAAAATATGTTTCTATTTTCATATCATATTGAATGGAAGTAAGTGAATGGAATATATTTAAATAAACATATATATTTTTCCAGTATAATTATTATGTATTATATTAAATACTTATTAATAATATATATCTTTATAATCATCCTTTAATGGTGAATGTGGAAATGAATCTCATCGCGTCGTGGAGACGGTAAGCTATACGTACGCACGAGCGACGATATCATTTCCTTAATGATTAAAATGTGTGTAATTAGAAGTTATATTAATTATAAATAAACATTTTAATGTTATTTTAATTATTTATATTCATAATACTCATCATTATATTCATCCAAATAACATAGTGTTGAATAACAAATTACACCACGGCATGGAGACGGTAAGCCGTACGTACGCACGCATGGTGACTTGTCATTCATAGGATGGATAGAATAAGGAATATGGTTTTACTATATTTATAATAAAATATAATAATGTTAAATTTACTGTAGTTATTATTTTAGTATGAAAAAAATAGAGAAATAGGAAGTAGAAGAAGAAAAGAACTTTGAAAGAGGTGATAAAATAATTACCTCTTCTTCAGGTGCTTCCTTTTGATTTGAACAAAATGGATCCTTAGTTTGGATTTATGATCAAAGTAAGGCCTCTAGGATGAAGTGATGGTATTTTTGTAGGATATTTGGGCAGGTTTTTTCAAGCCAAAGTCTTTGGAGATGTGAATTTTAGAGAATGGGAAGTACCCATTTATAAAAGGGGTGAGAGGCACTTTAGGAAGAGATTGAAATATTAATTTATTATAAAATCATTTTTAGTTTCTAATAGCTAAAAATGGATTTATTTATATTATAAGGTGGATATGGGTCTAAATAATTTCAACCAATAGGTTTTAGACAATTTTAGGTCTCCCTATTATCCTTATCTTTTAGATTTAACTCTTAACTAAATAGTTTAAGTTTTACCATGCCTTCTTGTATTTTTATAATATATGGTTAATATAGTTACTATAAAATGCCAAGAGAACCTCAAGTGGTTCAATAATGACATATATAACATTATCTAAGTCCTTTGGATGAATATTATATTTTTATTAATATTATATCATTTAATAAAATAGTATTTGTTTTAAAAAATCATTTATGCCAATTTTGACACTATTTAGTATTTGGTTTTTATGAAAGTTTTAAAAACTTGTTTAATTCGAAAAAAAAATACATTGAATCAACCCTAACATGTAATATTCACCTTAAAAATTTGTGTATGGCATCAAAACTTTCAAATTATATTTATTTTAATATTTATAATATCATTTATTTGATTCTTTCATTAATAAGGAAAATAATGCATCATTATTATGTCAATAATAAATATATTTATTTTATGTATAAAATTTATAAATAAAATGTAATTATGTATTAAATATTTTTATAATTCTAATTACTATTTATATTCTAAGAGATATATTATATAACCTCATATAAAAATTGTTTTAGTGAAATATACATGTTTATGTTATATTTTTCTATACTTTAAATTAATTCGTATAAATTGTCATTTTCACATCCAAGTGGCTCTATGGGGTCCCAAAATAGACCCAAGGAAGAACATGATTGGACATATCTAATCCAACAAGATTAGGACATGTGTTAGGGTATTTTAATATTATTATAATATTATTTTTTTACCCTTATTTACCAGATTTACCCTTTAACCATGGTAAATAAAAATAATTACTGAAGTTACTATTTATAATATCTAAAAATAAAAGGTACCTATTTACAAAATTTGGAAATTCTAATTAAAAATATGGAATCCATTTTTCCAAATTCAAAACACATAATTTTAAGTATTTAATTTGAAATTATTTCCCGTTGTCAAAACCAGAAAGCGACTTTTTAAGAAGTAAAAACTATCAAAAGATTGACATGTGTTTATGTATAATTTTAATGTGAAATTACTTCCAATGACCTAAATTATATTAAATGATAAAAATATAATATAATTATACTTTAAAACCACTCAAATTTATAATTTAACCCTATAAATTATTTTGATTAAAAAAGTTGTTTTTAATTAAAATTTCGTATTTTTCACTATTCATCAAAATATAAAAGTTATCAAAAAAGTACCAAAAATTTATCCAAACTAAATTTTTATGTCATGATTCTAAAGAAGAATTTAATTTCACAAAATTTAATATATAAAATTTTCAAATATTGGATTTAAATAGGTTTCTCCATTAAAAGGTAGAAAAACTGCATTTTTTGAAAAATGCTTCTTTTATCTAAAAAATTGAATATGTACTTATATTATGTCAAAAAATATAAATTTTAAAATTATATGTGATATATAAAATTCAAAATTTTGTTAATAATATTCATAAACACTTTTTAAATGGCTAGTTTGATAGGTCGTGGTGCGCTTGAACTCGGTGTTAGGTACATTGCATGCTATTGAATTATTTAAAAAGGAAGCATATCGTGGAAGCTTGGGGTGTTACATTATCCCCTCCTTCAATAAATTGGGTCCTCGCAATTTAAAATAAATATTGAAAGCTAGGTGTTTGACATTTCAAAATATCTTAGTTGAAATCCCACATCAAAAAATGGATTAATGAGACCTCTATTTTAAAATAAAGAAAAGTAAGTATGAATGTTACCGAGAATAACACATACTAGAGTTCCGTGTAGGAAAAATGGATATGTAAAATAAAACTAACCATCATGGTTTAATGGAGAGTGATAGAGTATATTATTAGGAGAAAGTCAACAATCTGAAAGACATAAATCTACGATGATCCAAAAGACCATTTGATTCATTGCAAAAGAAGGTACTAGAAAAACATTTTTTTGTTTTATGATCCTTTTCCTAGTGTTTTAGAATTAATTAAATTCGTAGAATAAGAACACCAGGAAGCATACTTAATTTTTATGTATAGTTTCATCCTTTAACTAATTCCTACTACAAACTCATATTTCTCTTAAAAGGATAAAACTCAAAAATATTCTCTTTATCTCAATCGTATAAGGTTCCAAATATAAACATATATCATTTAAATGAATAAAACTATTTTATAATAACTAGAGTATTCTTGTAGGCCAGTGGTTTGTGATAAATCATTGTTGCACTTTGTTTTCGGGTTCAATTCCCATAGTTTTGTCTGACACGATGGGTTATCACCCAACCTATAGGTTTCTCTTTTTCTAAAACTATAGTATTATAACATTCCAAAAATAATATGAAGAAATGTTTAAACCTTAAACAATATTATCCAATGTTCAACTTAATCCATTCCAACCTTTAGATTTATTCAAAAAACTTTTGTCCAATCTCTATCTAAAAGGTCTCTAAATTTCCAAAATCAATTGTAACATCAGATTCCCAAACAACATAATGTTTCTCTTATTGTCACATAATGAATATATGATCACCTTCATCATATTAAAACCTTAATAAAAACAAAAAATACTACAGTACAATCCTTATATATATCACATTCTTCTTATAACTAGAATATAATTCTTGAATCCAAAAACACAAATACATTAATTATTCCACTTCGATTGTACTAACAGTATAAGCTTGACCTTGATCCATTTTATTTTTCTAGGATATATTTACTTGACGCTATGAGCAATTTTTTTTCATAATTTCCCATATATTTACAATTATAACATTGCATAGATTCTTTCTTTCCCATAAAATCATGAGCCCGGTGACCTTTTTATCCACATTTGTAACAAACTCTCATTCCTTTTAGGAAAGTACTAGGGTGTTTCTTCCCACAATTATCACATAAGGGAAAATCTTTCTTTCCCTTTTTCCCTTTATATGTCTCTTGTTCCACCATTCTCTTATTCACTTGCTTTACTTTAATGTCATAAGTCTTAGGGAATTAATTTTCTGTCTTGATATCACACAAGACTATATCTTCGTACGATGAGAAATATTATGAGACCAATACCCATTGGAGGAAAGGTTTTAACCCATAAAATAATTGATCAATCTTACTTCTTGTGTTATGTATGTAGTATGTATCATGCCTTGTTAACCTTGTGAAGTTAACCTCATACTTTTCAACATTATCATCCTCCTTTCGACTCAAGATCATAAATTGTCTTTTCATATCATCTCATTGTTCATGAGGAAAGTATTTCTCTTGAAAAAGTTCTTTAAACTCCCTCCATTCCATATTTCCAACTTCTTGATCCTCCTTTGTGTTTTTGAATTAATGGACACCATTGATCTGCATCTCCTGAGAGACAATAAACTTCCATGACAACCTTTTCCCTTTCGTTACTTCCCAAATCAAGAAATATTTTCTCTAAGGAACTTATCTACTACTCAGCTACAAAAGGATTTGTAGTCCCATTTAATGTTGTAGTTTTTTGCCTCATAAAGTGGTCTAATATTTATCCTCTATTTTTTGAATCAGGATGCTCCATATGGGTAAGGTTATTATTTATAACCTGAGTTAGATATCCCAATATGGTTAAAAGATGTTCAGTACTAGTTGTGTTACTATATCCACTATCATTAGCGTTCATAGGAGTTCAATCCCTACATGGATTACGTGCTTTGATGTGATTTCCATTTCTTCCACTATGCTCCATTTATAAATAATGGCATACACTAGATTAGGTTATAAATCATAATTCATAACTCCAAACTAGTAAAATACTTATTATAAGTTGAAAAATTTATGCATATCTAATCCATAATCATAAATATGTTACATTTGAAGAAATATTTACTCATAAATCCTTCATAATGGTTTGTAATGAAAAATGAAATATCCTAACCATATCCTCCAGGAGTGTCAAACTAGGTGTGCAGTAAGGCCTATTGTCGTGTATCAGGTTACCTCGAGTCGAGTTCAGAACATCTTGTCAGAGTTTTCCCCCCTAGGTACATCAATTCCAGAACCAAGTCTGCTTGTAGTATCCAGACAGAGATATATTTTCTATGAATACCCACATAATCTCTATTTTAATTTCTAGGATTCTCTTCAATAATGATCCTCAAAGTCTATCTTTGGGTTATGATCCCTAATCTAAGTTTTATAAATCTATTTCCAAGGTTGTTTCTAAACTTCCTATGATACCAACTATAACGCCCCGACCCCAGAATCCCAGATATGGTGCATTATTTTAATACATTGGAATGATTACAAGGAATCATGTCCTGAAGGACCGATCAGTTTAGTAGTCTTGGAAAATAGATTACATACATGAATTTACATTAAAATTTCTAACATAAAATATGGCATAGATAATCCTTTGATAATGCCATTATTCCCCTAGATTAACCCTTAATATCAATCATAATACACTTCTTATCACCCTGGGAAAATAAAACATAAGAAAGGGGTGAGTTCGGATGCACAGTAAGGATAAACAATATAGCAGAAGCTATTATAAATAATCATAAACTTTTATGGGAAGGTATAAAATTGAAACACAAGCCCTTTAAACATAAACCCCAGCATAATATGGTAAAGATAAATCAAATAATGTTATTTACTTATTCACATGGATATTATACTAGTCTAATAATCACATGTATCATTAATAACTAATCTCATAATGATGTAATGCATAATTCTGGACATCTTAACCACAAAGTCAATGCCGCGTGCCAAGACCCTAAATATAAATTTTGTCAGGACCTTGTTCCAAGACACTATTTTGTCTCATGAGACCTACTGATGCATCTAGGGGCTATAGTAAGCCTCACCCATCACTTACCAATTCCAATGCATTCCTCATATGAAAAGGTTGAAACATAACATAAACATTCCTATTAAAACTAGCATACGAAATGTCAATACTTTAACTATAAACCATGAATGGTATAAAAATAGAACATCCACAGTCAAACATATCATAAATCATTCAACACAATATGTAAGATTGTATTATAATAAATCAACCTCAATCAAGAATAATATCCAATAAAGGATGTTGACATATTTGAAAATGATCGGTAAAACTCTTTGAGATAAATATCCCTTTGTCATGAAATCATTTAAAACTCACACAATTTATAAAGGAAGTAATTTAAAAAGATATTTTTGAATCAAAGTGTTCCATACCACTTTGAAACTTTTAAAAGGAATTAACATTTTAAAACAATCATGTCCATATAAATAAATCCTTAAAATCATTTTGAAAACATGGACATTAATTGAATAGATTTAGAAAAATAAATCTTTAAAACATTTAAAATGATGATCTAGTTAAAATGTCCTTTCCATGAAACCTTAAAATTTTCCTTTTAAAAACATTTTTATGAAACATGTACATGGATGAAAAATATTTCCTAGTAAATACTTACACATAAACAATCTTGGATAATAATGAGATTGAGGAATTAACCCTTACCTTGTACTTTTCTTTAGTCGAGGGTACATTTAACCTCCTGTATAATGACCATAGTATGTTATAGAATTATACCAAAACCATATTAATATTTATGATATCATATATGATTTATTTATGACTTTATACTACCCATTTAATAATAATTTTCATGTTAAAGTAACATTTCAGGTAATAATCGCTTTCTTTATCATACGTGTTTTAACTTGTTATTATTGATCGTATCACTTAGATCATGATTTACATACTTAAAAAATATAAAAAATGATTTAAATATCATATATATTTAGAATATAAATATGTGTAATAGATATATATATAAAATGGAATACATCATTAATGGAGACAGTAGGTCGTATATACGCATGAACGTTGTTTCCATTTTCATATCATATTGAATAGAAGTAAGTGAATGGAATATATGTAAATACATATATATATTTTTATAGTAGAGTTATTATTTAATATATTAAATAATTATTAATAATATATATTTTTATAATCATCCTTGAATGTTGAATGTGGAAATTAATCTCACCGCGTCGTGGAGACGGTAATCTGTACGTACGCACAAGCGACGATATCATTTCCTTAATTATTAAAAGGTGTGTAATTGGATGGTTTATTAATTTTAAAAAAATTATCATGTTATTTTAATTATTTATATTCATAATACTCATCATTATATCCATCCAAATAACATAGTTTTGAATAAAAAATTACACCACGGCATGGAGACGGTAAGCCGTATGTATGCACGCATGGTGACTTTGTCATTCATATAATGGATATAATAAGGAATATGGTTGTACCATATTTATAATAACATATATTAATTTTTAAGGTACTTAATTTATTATTTTAGTATGGAAACAATAGATAAAGAGTAAGTAGAATAAGAAAAGAACTTTGAAAGAGGTGATAAAATAATTACCTCTTCTTTGGGTACTTCCTTTTGATTTGAACAAAAGGGATCCTTAGGTTGGATTTGTGATAAAATTAAGGCCTCTAGGATGAATTGAGGGTAGTTTTGAGGATATTTTTTCAGGTTTTGGCCGATCCAAATGGATTTGTAGGTGTGAATTTAAGAGATGGAGAAGTACCCTTTTATAAAATAGGTGAGTGACACTTTAGGAAGAGCTTGAAATATTAATTTATTATAAAATCATTTTCGGTTTATAAAAGATCAAAATGGATTTATTTCGAGGATAAGGTGGGGATGGGTAAAAATAATCTCAACCAATAGGTTTTATACAAGTTTAGGTCACCATATTAACCTTATCTTTTATATTTAACTCTTAGCTAAATAGTTTAACTTTTACCATGTATTCTTGTATTCTTATACTACATGGTTAATATAGTTACTATAAAATTCAAAGAGAACCTAAAGTGGTTCCTTAATTACATATCTAACATTATATAAGTCCTTTGGCCTAATATTATATTTTTAGGAATATTATATCATTTAATAAAATAGTATTTGTTTTAAAAACTCATTTGTGTCAATTTTGACCTTATTTAGTATTTGGTTTTTGTAAAAGTTATAAAAACTTGATTACTTCTAAAAAAATACATTTAATAAACCATAACATGTAATATTAATATATAAAATTCATTTATGGCATCAAAACCTTCAAATTATATATATTTTAATATTTATAATATCATTTATTTGATTCTTTCATTAATAAGGAAAATACTGCATCATTATTATGTCATAAATATATATATTTATTTTATGTTTAAAAATTATAAATAAAATATCATGATGTAGTAAATAGTTTTATATTTATAATGGATATTTATAGTCTAATAGATAAATTATATATCCTCATATAAAAAATGTTTATTAAAAGATACATGTTTGTGTTATACTTTTCTATACTTTAAATTAATTATTATAAAATGTAATTTTCCCATCCATGTGGCTCCATGGGGTCCCAAAATAGACCCAAGGAATACCATGGTTGAACATATCTCATCCAATAAGATTATTACATGTTTTAGGATAATTTAATATTATTATAATATTTATTTTACCCTTATTTACCAGATTTACCCTTTAACCATGGTAAATAAAAATAATTTCTGAATTTACTATTCATAATGTCCAAAAATAAAAGGTACCTATTTAAAAATTTTGTACCTTCTAATTATAAATATAGAATCTATTTTTTCCAAATTCAAAACACATAAGTTGCAGTAATTAATTCAAAATTAATTCTCGTTAAAACCAAAAAGCGGGTTTTTAAGAAGTAAAAACTATCAAAAGATTGACATGTGTTTATGTCCAATTTAAATGTGAAATTACTTATAATGACCTAAATTATATTAAATGTTAAAAATATAATCTAATTATACATTAAAACCACTCAAATGTATAATTTAACACTATAAATTATTTCTGTTAAAAAAGTTGTTTTAAATTAAAATTTAGTATTTTTCACTATTCATCAAAATATGAAAGTTATCAGAAAAGTGCCAAAAATTTATCCAAACTAAATTTTTATGCCCCAATTATAAATAATAATTTAATTTCATAAAATTGAATATATAAAAGTTTCAAATATTGGATTTAAAAAGGGTTCTCCATTAAAAGGTGGAAAAACAGCATTTTTTTTAAAATACTTCATTTATCTAGAAAATTGAATATGTACTTATATTATGTCACAAAAGATGAATGTTAAAATTATATGGGATATATAAAATTCAAATTTTTGGTTAATACTATTCATAACCGATTTTTAAATGGATAGTTTGATAGGTCGTGGTGTGCTTGAACTCGGAGTTGCGTACATCGCACGCTATTGAATTATTTAAAAAGAAAGTGTACTGTGGAAGTTTGGGGTGTTAAAATCCATATCTCCCTCCTCCCAATACCCATATATTTTCTATAGAGAATATTCGAGTTGGGTGGTGATTACTCGATGATCTCCAACATGTGTGATGAATTATGATGGGGAGTTTTGTTAATTAGGGAATTACAATTCACATTTAGGTATTTCCTTAATTTATCAAAAAGACCTATTACAAAAACACACAAACACAGGAAGGAGGGTAGATCGATTGATACTTGATTAGGAATTCCCTTACCATCACCATCTGTCCAAGGTGGAGATATGAATTAAAATAGGAATCTCTCTCTTACCTTCCAGCAAAAGTAAAATTGGTAAAAACTAGAAACCATGATAGCATAGCACTATTTTTTTTCAAACCCATTATAGTCACTATACTTCATCAAATTTTTTTATAATTAATCAATTTAAACTTATTTTTGTTTTCAATTTCTAAAACCAATAAAAAATCAATTCTCTAAAAATCAACCAAAAGTGACAAATTATTGTGTGTACTCCTCTTCAGGAGACAACCTAGGGTTAGATACTATATTATACTAGGTAATAAAAAAAATTCCAATGCCTCGTAATAGTCTTGCATCACATCCCACTACTTATGGGTTATCACAGTGGTGACTCTTGCAGCTAGAGTTTGTCAATAGAGGAATCAACGGGATAACTTCCATTAATATGGTTAGGATACTGAAAGGTCGGTTTCTTTTATAACTGAAATGAATTTTTTTCCTTGAATAAATGATTCAATTTGTTCTCCCATGGATATAAGACTAAGTTTTGAACTACATAATACCATGTGTGGTGTGCATGTGATTCCATTTGTTTTTCACATGCTAGTTTCTTTATTTTTCATTATCTTGGAATGAATATATTTCCCTGACCATGAGGTGACTGAAACTATAAGGTAGTGATTCAATATATTGACTTAGGTTCAGAATGACTTCTATGTTTTGGTACACCAGGTGCACAGGGATCTTCCGATCGTTGGTCTTTCGAATCTCGGTACACCAGGTGCACAGGGATCTTCCGACCGTTGTTCATTCGAATCTTGTTCCACATTTGAGTTTTTAATGGTTAAATTATGATGATCAGTGGTTCATGGATTCCCAAAAAATGGTATTAGATCATGGTTTTAGTTTATTTGGTTATCACTTTACCCAGACTCAAAATAAAATCCTGGTTATAATATTATTGGGTTCTCCTGGTTATGTGATTTACTAATTTTTTGGAAGGATGCTCTCTGGGAAGATAGTGGTTATACCAAGATGTTATGGGTATATAAAAATTCCTCCATGAATTTGGGTCTGTTGATGTGCTTCATTTATCACTTTTGTGTTAAAAACTTGGTTTGAATACTATTGAAGAGCTTTGGAAGACAATCTTGGTCCCTAGTGCTAGTTTAGATTCAGTGAGTTCGTATTGTTTTTAAAGTATATAATTTTAATAGTTAAGGTCCATTTTTATGTTTCAATGATAGAAGATTTGAAATTTGGAGTATGTTGGTGTTTCTACTCTTTGAAAATTTAGAAGTTTTGTTGATGGCGTACCATCCAAAAGAGATATGTTTAGTAGAACTAAATGTTGTGAACATTGATTGCTTCGAAAGTTTTAACTTGATGAGTTGGTTAATGGAAAGGAATTAGGATTTCATGGTGAATTTAAACTTAATCACTTGATCTAATTAATGAGATAGAAGTTTTGAGTTGAGTTTTTTTCAACTACGACTCGAAGGTATATTTTGGAAGGTTCGTTTTTAGAGGTACCTATAAATCATGTAGCTGATAGGGGTGATTTTCATGATACCAAGTGTTCTCCATCCCATTTGAGTCACGTTAGATGGATTTGAGGTTCTCAACACTCAAAAACCAATAATTGGGACCATGTACTTATGATTCCAGAAATTTCATGTTTTTTGGAGAAGTGGTGGCTTCGTGTGAACAAAGAATGAAAGTGAGGAGTGTGTCATGATCCCAGATGTAAGACCCTGGGTTTTCCTATGAGGTATGAATATTTTTCTTTTTAGTTTAACTCTTTTTTTTGGGCATTTTGTGAGTACCCATTGAGGTAATTGTTGTATCAAGGGTTTCAATGGCTTGTTTGGAGCCTAGACCCCATTTTTGGAAAAAACAGATAGTCTGCATAGTTAAGGGAAACTGTGCACTATGCGGGACAGGTCATATGGTTACCCCTAATCATGTAGGGATTGATAGTGGAGTGTAAAGGGTCAAAAAGTTTGAGTAAATCATGAAACCTCGTTCACATTCCCATGTGAGGGGCACTATATTTTTTAGTAGAGGGTGTTTCATAGTTTGCATACAGTTAGTCAAATCATGTGCATGAAACCATACGAGGTGCCCCCTAAGATAGTAAAAAGCACACGGTTTGGCCAATCATAATTCAAAATTGTACGGACTGGTTAAAAGAAAAGAAATGATAATTTCTCCCTAAAAAACTATTATAACATAAAATATAATTCTTTATTCCTCCGGTGGATAGCCTTAAGTCATTGAGATCTCCCCTTTGAAGTTCTTCTATAAGCTTTGCTCCTGATCATTCATCCAGGCTTAGATTTAAGAACTGATTATCTCGTTGGATTCCCACTGGTAAGTGTTTTGATCATCTCGTTTCATTCTTCATTTGACTTTATATTGAATTTGTTATTTGGGTGTAAGCTAATATGCCCTATTTTCAGGCTTTTTGTCCGTTCTTCATTTTTCTTTCAATCTGGACTGAATCATAGGTTGATATTGTATGAGTTATCAAATACGGACCTATGGTTGGTGGTCTATACCTTTTCCCATAAATTATGGTGTTTTATAAGCCATTTTTTCATTGTGCCTCATGCTATACTTTCTGGTGGTGCCCCTTTAATTAATTAAATGATTGAATTGGATAATTTGGGACTTGTTATTTTGACCTTTGAGTCCCATTTTATGGTTAAAGGTTGTTTATCCTCAACCTAGGAAACCCATAGGGTGTACCTATGTACCTTACCTATTTTATACCACCTTTTTGGGTGTGTGATATCTCACCACTGGTTTTGGGAGCTTTTTTAATTGAACGAATTGAATTATAATGATAGGAGATGGTTTTTTCCTCTTTTTATGTTATGACATGTTGTGTAATTAATTAAATGGTTTATATGGGAATTTTTTTATGGATTTTTGAACTCATATAATTTGAATATTTTTTAAATTATGAATGAATGAGATGATGAATTTTTTTGTAGTGTATGCCTTAGATGAGCTCCTTGGATACTGATTCCATAAATTCCATGGACATTTCTCCCATAGATCTTATTTACAGTAGTGGATTCCTTGTACTTTTTTTCTCCTTGCGTCTTGATTCCATAGGATGAATTGGGCCTTAATACCCCTTAGATCTAGATTTCTTGGGATCACAGTGTACATGGTCTGTTGACATGCCCCTTGGACCCCACCTAGGTCTTTACCAAGTTTCCATTGAGATGCTTATGGGACTCGATGTGGATGCCTTGGTCTTTTATATGTCCTTCATGGTCTGACACTTTGGATTACAAGGAACATCCATTGTGGATGAATTTGATTATACAGTGTGATCTTGGTTAATATTATATATTGGATTATATGGCATGGCCATGATGGAAGTTATACATTAGGTTGTACGGAGTGGCCATGGTGGGTATTTTGACATGATAACAGACAACCTTGGTATGAGTATCAACTTAAATTTTTTAGATTGGATAATACCTACTTGCTTATTTATTTTTTATTTCTACCCTTATTAAGGGATCTTGACTATTGTTTTCAAGGGGCCTTGTTTGGATGGACATTTTCACTTTAGAGTTATCACCTATGCCTTGGGAATTTTTCTTTACTTTCAGTAATTTTATACCTAATATATATTTCACACTAATTTTGTTTATATCACATAGAATGGGTTTGTTATAGACATCATTGGAAGTGGACTACTAAGTGTTATATCATACCCTACTCAAGCCTCCATTGGAAAGTCATACAAACTTCATGGATGCAGTTGGGGATTGGGGGAAGCACCCATTGTACAATTCTTGACTTGTTTTCTTCTTAAGAGAAGGGGATCAAAGGATTGAGCTATACTTGTGATGCTAGATGGGATAGTATCTTTTTATTATTTTTGATATTTTTATACATGTATTGTACTGAATTCTTGTATACCTATTTTCTTGATTTTTAGATACATGACATGACACATCATTTTGTATATGAGATTACTTTTGGCATTGTTTATTTATTATAGTCTTTTGGATGATTTATCTTCTATCAATTATTTATATTCTTACAATATTGATCTATATGATTACTACCAATGTGTTATAATCTGAAATGAGGGCATAGTATGTCCACAGACACACCCTAGGACCTTACTACTATTTGGTAGTCTATGGCATATAGGGAGGCGTGCTTGAGGGCATGTGACCCACTGGCTCGGGGTATTGTTTAGTGGAATCTAGATTGGGATGTTACAAAGTGGTATCAGAGCCTTTCTTTTCTAGTTGTCTTACTATTTTTAGACAATATATGGGGATTAGGAAGGATTGGAATTTGGTAATGATCTGTGTCTGGGAGTAACTAACCCACGTATTGGAAAGAGCTAAATTGCCTAGAATGGAACAAAATTTTCTGGATTTTTTCTATTATAATTGATTTGATTCCACCATTAGGTGACAAATTTTTTGTTTTATGTTATTTTTATTTTGGATTTCATTATTTCCTGATGATATGAGGGTATGAATCTGATGCATAATTTTAGGCACCTATTAGGATTCACATGTCATGCATTATTTCATGCCATATAGAATTCATTGCTTGATTGCATGACTTTTTGATATGTTTTGTGTGTGATATGAATGTTTTATTCTATATTTACATGAAAAGGTTGGAGAAACATAGTTAATACTTAGATTTATTTCCATAACATAAACAGTTTTTTCCTACTTAGGCTACAACAGAAACCCTAAACAATCAACTATGGCACATTGATTCATGGACCATCAGTCGTATGGACTGGAACATGTTCTAGTATGGATTAAGTGGAATCTATATTTATGTTCATGAGGTGTATGGGACCTTATGGATCAGAAGTGGTGACCCATTTGGTTGATTAATTTAAAGATAATTTTGATAGAATTGTGAATTTAAATGGAAATTGTAATTGTGAAATAGGTAACATGACCTAGACTCAGCTTTTGAGTGGGAAGTAGCCAGTGTCTCTAGTGATGTTTATGATTGTTTATTTTTACTCAATCATGGATTTAAGAGAATGAAGAGGGGTTTTGTTTAATTATAGTAAGGTTTTGACTTTTCCTAAACTTTAACCTATGATCTTTGGGTTATCGATCTTTTCTAAGGTACGTGTTTGGAATTGTAGAGACATATCACCATTTGTGCGCTTGTAGGGTAGTGACGACCATGCTCCAGTGGTGGTGGGACATGGGATACCAGTAGATCCTCCTGTAATTCCAGTTGAGTAACCAGTGGTTTTATTGGACACAAGTGTTGAGGAACAGTTCTTAGATAATTTCACATACTTTATGCATACTTTTCAGGGAAAACCACAGCCTACATCATCTATGTTGGAGCTAACACATGTGTACCAGCAGTAGAATTCGCCCATGTTTTTGGGGGATGGATGTCTATAGGCTAATGAGTTGTGGATTAAGACTAATTTTTCAATCTTTGAGAATATGGAGACACCTCCTAATATGAGAGTGAATCTCATTACATATATGCTTTGGAGAGAAGCAAATAACTGGTGGGATGTTTTGAACCTAACTGATGTATTGAGAGATATGGTTTAGAGGGATTCCCAATCTAGGTTTTAAGATTGCTTTTTCCCTGAGAGTTTAATAGCGGAGCAACCTAATGAGTTTAGGAATCTAGATCAGGGTGATGTGACTTTTATGGAGTATTCAACATGATTTACTGTGATACAGTATTTTTCGCTGATATACCTCATTGATGAGCAATCGAGGGTGACACGCTTCGAAAAAGGTCTCAAACATGTCATTAGATCTCAAGTCAATGTTTTAAAGTTGATTAATATTAATGAGATAATGAATCAAGTTATTATTACTGATTGGAACCTAATGGAAGATGGGGGCACATAGTATGGCAGTTTATACTCCTGACCTAGTAGTTCAGCATCTTCTGGTAGAAAGAACTGTTTCGAGGCCTCTCATGAGGTGAGTATCAAACAGGTTGTGAGTGATGGTAGTTCTATTTATATCACCAGTGTGGGAGATAGAGAAATATGAATAATCAATGTGATTGATACCCAATCGAGTGTCGATATTGTGGTAGGATAGGCCATGTATATCATTTTTACAGGATCTTCCCTCTAGTAGTTAGTGGAAGGGGTTCGACTATGACTCTAGGTTCAAGAGAGGGTTTCACATCTCCACATTAGGCTACAAGCTGGGGTAGTGTTGGTTAATTGGGAAAAGTTATTGATCATAGTTGATGCATCTATACACTAGTTGTACTGAGACAGCAGATCAGACCTACCCCGGGTAGTGAGGTTATTTCACAAGGTTGCGGTTCAGGCTAGATATATTCTATAGAGCCTACACCTGAGGAGAAGAGTGTCAGTCCATCTATGGTGAGAGGTAAAATCTTAGTAGCCACTATAATAGTATATTCTATTTTTGATACAGGTGCATCACATGGATTCATATATATACTTATTGTAGAAATCCCTGGTCTTGTTGACCAATTTTTTGATAGCATCATTATGCTCGATACCCCATTGGGGATCAAAATGGAGGGTGTACACCAGTGCAGGGAGTTACCCCTTGTGATCAGTGGGTATCACTTTATATAGGATATTTTTTTCCTTGAGATGATATGGTTTGATGTAATACTCAGTGTGGGCTGACTAGTTTCTTATCATGCCTATGTTGATTACTATCACTGGAGGGTGACTTTCACATCACCAAAGGGTATATTTTTTATTCACAAGGGTGAATGGGATGTACATGTGAGCCGATCTTGACTAAAGAATCATGGGATGGGTGGGATTACAACCCATATTTATAGTTTATATTTGGGTGATTGGTGAATGCGTCAAGAATATTTCCCTCCAGTGGTTGATCCTTTCATATATGTTTTCCTGGATAACTTTTTTAGTTTACCTTCTGAGAGAGAGGTGGATTTATCTATCAAGCTAGTGCTAGAAGTTAAACCAGTATCCATTCCTCCTTACAGGATGCCTACTATGGAGTTTCATAAGCTCAAGAGGAAGATAGAGGGCTTGGAGGCAAAGGGGTTTATACAGCCCAATTCTTCTCTATGGGGTTTTCTAGTCCTTTTGAAAAAAATGAGGATGGTACCCTCATGCTATGTGTGAATTATCAGAAATTGAACCAGTTGATGGTTAAGAACCGGTATCCCTTTTCATAGATAAATGATCTCTTCGATCATATCTGATGAGCTTGGGTTTTCTCAAAGATTTATTTGAGATCGGGTTATCACCAGGTGTGTGTTTATCCTGCAGACATACCTTGTACAACTTTTCATAGCAGGTATGGTCTATATGAGTATTTGGTTATGTCATTCGATCTCATGAAAGTGACAGAAGTTTTCATGGCACTAATGAACAAATTTTTCCATATTTATCTGGATTCATTTGTGGTGGTTTTCATGGATGATATCTTTGTGTATTATTACAATTGACACGACCATGACAAACATCTTGAGATCATTTTGGATACATTGAGAGAGCATCATTAATATGATAATCTCACAAAGTGCCACTTTTGGATGGTTAAGATTTACTTCATGGTTCATATTATCTCAAATAATGGAGTATTAGTTGATCTAGAGAAGGTGAGAGTTGTAGTTTCCTGGGAGAAACCCAAGAACATCTTTGAAATTCAAAGTTTCTTAGGGATAGATGGATATAAAAGTGTTTTATATAGGAATTATCACACTTATTATCATCTCTTATGAGATAGAATAATAAGGGTGTGAAGTTTGTATGGTTATATGCCTATAAGATATCCTTTGAGGAGTTGAAAGGTAGATTGACTTCAGAGCTGGTCCTGATTCTTCTGGAGTCGGGAAAGAGATACAGTATGTATTATGATGCATTAGGTATTAGGATAGAAGTAGTTTTGATGCAGGTTGATAGATTCATGGCAGACAGGTCTCATTAGTTGAGTTCACATGAGGGAAACTACCTGACACATGATCTTGAGTTATCCATTATTGTACATGCCTTGCATTGTTGGAGGAATTATTTACTACGAGAGCATTTTGTGGTGTACACAGACTACAAAATCTTTAAGTATATATTTACACAATGTGATATGAATTTGAGGTAGTGAAAGTGTATTGAATACCTACAGTCTTTTGACTTTGAGGTTGCCTATACGCCTGGAAAGGGAAATGCAGTGGTCGATGCACTGAGCAGGAGGAATCAGATATAGGCAGTTCTGGAGGCCAATAGTGAGTGGAAGTTTATGGAATTGTTTTATGAGATGCACTTGGAGGTGCAGGATAGCCAAGGGTAGACTTTTCTCTCATCCATTATAGTGACTTCCACTCTTCATGATAGAGTGAGGATAATATAGTTATCTGATTCAGTGGGCCTAGTCCTATGGGAGAGTGTTGAAGGTGAGGACCTGCCTCCTAGTTGGATTGTGGGTGAGGATGAAATCTTATGTATTCATGGTCACATATGGGTTCCAAAAGACATACACAAGGATATTATATGGTAGTTTCATGTCTCTGTTTGGGCAGCACATCCTATTATTACCAATATGTATTATGATTTACATCGCCGGTATAGGTGGCTAGGGATGAAACGCAAGGTAGCTAATTTTTTCATGTAGTGTTCCACTTGTCAACAGGTGAAGGAAGAACATCAATGACCAAACATGATTTTATATTAGTTACCCATTCTTGAGTGGAAATGGGAATATGTTGCAATGGATTTTGTTTCCGATTTACTGAGGTTGCCTTGAGGTTTTGATGTTGTTTGGGATGTTTTGGATAGGCTCATGAAGGTTCCTCATTTCCTACCGATTGGGGAGACCTTCTCAGTAGATGAGATTGGGAGGTTGTATATCTATGAGATAGTATGAATTCATAGGGTTCCTCATAATTTTGTATCATATAGGGACACCCATTTTACTTCATGTTTTAGATATATTTTGCAGAGGGATTTGGGTACACTGGTGATTCTAAGAACAATATACCACCCTCAAACTGGTGGTTATTAAAAGTGCATGATTTAGGTGGTTGAGGACATATTAAGAACATGAATCCTTTATTTTGTGGGTTCTTGGGAGAGGCATATTCCCCTAGTTGATTTTTCCTTCAATAATAGCTATCAAGAAACTATATAGATGGTGCCTTATGAGTATTTTTATAGTAGGCCATGTCGATCCCCCATTTTCTAGTTAGAGGCAGGTGAGGCAGCTTTATTGGGACCATGTCTTGTGTAGGAGACTTTGGAGAAGGTTCAGTTGATCAGAAAGTGGATGGATACCGCATAGTCTAGATATAAATCTTATGCCAATCGCCATCAACAACCTATAGAGTTTGAGGTTTGGGATCAGGTCTTTTTATGTATCTCACCAAGGCTGGGATAAAGGAGAATTAGGAGATAGGGTAAGTTTTCACCATTATATGTTAGGTTTTTTGAGATTCTAGAGAGAGTCAAGTTGATGTCCTATCAGTTTCAGTTACCTCAGAGGTACCGAGCCATTCATAGATTCTTCCAAATATCTTAGTTTCTCCATTATCACTCAGAATCATCTCACACTTTGTAGCCAGATGAGGTGGAGTTACAAGTTGATGTTTCCTTTAAGGAGCATCCTATTTGTATTGTTGATAGGAGAATAAAGGTTCTTCGAGACCATATAGTTCCTCTAGTATGGGTGGTATAGAAGAAAAAAAATTTATAAGATAAGACATGGGAGTGGGAAGCTAAAATATGAGCTCTATGGTTGGAGTTATTCTTAGGTGATTCTTGACCACCCTTGGAAGGGAAATTTGGGGATGAATTGCTTTAAGGGGGAAGATTGTAAGATCCTGAGTTTTCACATGAGGTAAGGATATTTTTATTTTTAGTTCAACTCCTTGTTTTTTCATTTTTTGAGTTCCCATTGAGGTCATGGGTGTGGTGGGGGTGTCTGGGGATTGTTTAGAGCTCGAAGCCCTAGTTTTTGGAAAAAAGGATAGTCTGCACAGTTGGGAGAAACCATGCGGGATAGGCCACATAGTTACCCCTAACCGTGTGGGGCTTGACATTGGGGTACATGAGGTATCATGGTTTGAGAAAACTATCCAACCTCATGTGAACGTTTTTGCAAGGGGCACTATAGTTTTTAGTAGACGGTGTTGAACAGTTTGTGTGTGGTTAGTCAAACCGTGCACGTAAAACTGTGTGAGGTTCCCCTTGAGATAGTGAAGGGTGCACGGTTGGTGCACAGTTTGGACAACCATATGGAAAAACTGTGAGACCCATTTAAAATAGGGTAAATGACCATTACACCCTTAAAAACTCTTATAACCTAAAATATAATTCTTTATTCCTCTGGTGGACAGCATTGAGGTGTTGAGATCTCCCCTTTGAAGCATTTCCATAGGCTTTTCTCCTGATTTTTCATTCAAGCTCAGATTCGAGTGTCAATTATCTTGTTGAATTCTTACCAATAAGAACTTCAATCATCTTGTGTCGTTATTCGTTTGACTTCATATCAACGGAGTTATTTCCTTGTAATATAATATGCCCTATTTTTAGGATTTTCATCTGTTTTTCATTTTTCTTCTGATTTGGACCAAATCAGAGGTTGATAATAGATGAGTTCTTTACTAAGGACCTATGGTAGGTGATAAGTATATTTTATGCATCTATTTTATGGTGTTTTGATAAATTAATTCTTGTAATTTATTGAATAATCTTGCCAATTTTGGAATGAATTGATTTGTTTTATGTTTTCTGGAAAGAAATGATGAATCTGTGGAAAAGGAATGAAAAGGGGCGTGAATATGATGAAAATGACCATTCGCGCCACAAGAGAAGTGAAGCAGTGTGACATCAGAAATTTGAGGTAGAATGAAGCTAGAAACTTGAAAAAAACACTATTACACATCATGTACCACAAGTACACATCGTGACCTCATCAGAGAAGCAGGACACTGCCAGAACATGTCCTGACAAGCATACACGCTATGAGACACAAGTACACATTGTATACCTTCATTACACAACTTAACGGTGGTCAAACATCAAATTTATGAATGGGATTTGTGCAAGATTATTGCGGACACAGAGGCAACGTAGATCAGCATTACACGATGTGTTTTCCAAGTACACATCGTGTAGGTGGTAAAATTTCCAAAATATCAACCAATATCCACGCATGCATCACATGGATTCACAAAAAGAGTATCTCCATTACATGATGTGACCACTGAGTACACATCATGAAAGCAGTCAGGAAAAACCTTTCCAGTGCCTATAAATAGAGCCCTTCGCTACACCTTTGGGTATTCAAAAATTGGTTGGAGACACAAGCTTGGAGCGAAGCTGTTGCACCCTATCAGAGTTCTTTCCTTTCTTTATGTTTTATTTTATCCCTCCATCATATTCTCTCATCAATAGGATGAGGGGGTAAACCTATCAGTTCTAGGGTGATATAATCAAAGGGGTAAAGGTACATTGGATTTAATTCTATTTATTATTCATGTAGTTGATTTGTGTAATTTCGTTCTTCAACTTCCAATCCCTTTCTTTTTATTTTATCATGACCATCGATAAATTAATCAAAAAGGAACATTTAAATTGTGTAACTTATGACCATAAAAAGAGGCATAACCATTGTCAACATTAATAGAAATTAGGTTTAAATGCGTTATCAAGACAAACTCGATTCAGTGAAATCCTATATTACTGGACCAAGGGAAATGGGATATTGTCGCATTAAGGAGGGGATACCATGACCATTGGATCTTCCTCGTCTCGACTCCGACACCAATCATGAATCAATCAATCTATTTTCAAAAATCCAATTGTACTTGAACCTAGAAATTACATTACCCCAACACACTTCTTAAAATCTGTTTTCAAACCAATCAATCAATCTGCTTTGCATTCATCATTTCTTTTCTCAAAATCAATCAAACCGATATTTTCTCACCACCTTCTCCAAATTAATTAATCTTTTTAAGTCCTAATAAAACTAAAAGCACTATCTCTGTGGGTTCAGCCTTGAACTTCCCTTTACTACATTTTAATTAATTGAGTATCATGGTTTGGGTTTTATAAAAAAAATTTCTTAGTAATGTATGGAACTAATGACACCCTATGGGGATATAAAACTAGTCAGTAGGTGGTCTATACCTTTTCCCATGTGGTTTTTTGTTTTATAAACTATATTACCATTGTTTTACATGCCATACTTTCTATAATTTCCCCTTTAATTAACTAAATGATTGAATTGGATGGTTTGGGTCCTATTAGGTTGCCCCTTGAGTGCCATTTTATGGTTGAAGGTCATTTAGCCTCAAAATAGGCCACCCATGGGGTTTTCTCTTGTTCCTTTCCTATGTTACACCACCCTGTTGGGTGTGTGATATATCACCAATGATTTTGGGATCTTTTTTAATTGAATAAATTTAATTGTAATGATATGAGATGTTTTTTTCCTCATTTCCATGTTATGGCATGTTGGGTAATTGATTAAATGGTTTATATGGTAATTGTTGTATGGGTTTTTGAACTCAAAGAATTATAATATTTGTGAAATGATGAATGAATGAGATGAGGAATTGTTATGGTAGTGGATGCCTTGGATGATCTCCTTGGATCCTGATTCCATAGTTGCCATGGATGTTTCTCCTAGGGATCTTGCTTATGTTAGTGGATGCCTTGGACTTGTTTTATCCTTAGGTATTGATTCCAAAGGATGCCTTGGACCTTGATACCCCTTGGATATGGATTTCTTAGGCTCATAGTGGACATGGTATGTCAAAATTCTCCTTGGACCCCACGCAAGTCTTTACCAAGTTTCCATCAAGATACTCTGGGACTCAATGTGGATGCTTTGTTCTTTTATACCTTGGATCCAACCTTTCGTGGTCTGACACTTTGGATTACACAGTGTGACCATTGTGGTTGAATCTAATTATATAGTGTGGATGTGGTGAAATTTATATATTCTATTATATGGTATGGCCATGATGGATGTTATACATTTGGTTGTACACCATGGTCGTGGTGGATTTTTTGACATGCTTACAAATATCCCTGGTATGGGTATCAGATTACAGTTGTTAGACTAGACAATACTACTTGTTTATTTCTATTTTACCACTTCCATTATTAAAAGAGCTTGACTATTGTTTACCGGGATCCATGTTTTTTTGGATAGTTTCACTTTATAGTTATCACCCATTCCTTGGTAATTTAACTTTACTTTCAGTACTTTTATACCTGTGATATACTGCACATTGTTTTTTTTATATTGCGGATACTGGATTTTTGTAGACATCATTGGTGGTGGCCTACTGAGTGTTATCTCACACCCTATTCAGGTCGTTGTTGGGTACCCGGATAGACTTCATGGATATAGGTAGTGACCAGAGCAAGCGCCCATTGTATGATGCTTGACTTGTTTACTGCTTAGGAGTATGGGAGCATAGGACCAAGATATGCTCATGATGCTAGCTAGGATAGTTCCTTTTTGGTATTTTTGGTATTTTAATACATGTATTGTACTAAATGATTGTATAACTATTTTTCAGCTTTATAAATTCATGAAATGACACCTCATTTTTTATATGAGATTACTTTTGGTGTTTTTTATCTATTACAGTCTTCTGGATGATTTATCTTATGTCAGTTGTTTATCTACTTCTGTTATTGATATGTATGATTTCTACCACTATGTTATACTCTGAAATTGGGTCATAGTCTCCCCATAGACAAACCATAGTCCATTACTTCTAGTCAGAAGTCTCTAGAATATTGGGAGGTGCACTTGAGGCCATGTGACCCATCGGCTCGGGGCACCATTTAGTGGCATCTAGTTTGGGATGTTACACCAGACAATCAGAAGATGAATCTGATGATCAGATAAAAAAACAAAAGATGATTTGTGGAATGTCACAAACCATCCAAGTGGGGCCCATGTCGTGACTCCCCAGTCCCACCTCTAATAGGCCAGGGGCTGGTGACTAGCACCGAGTAGGCATATCACTAATATGGGAGGCATTGCCTATGTACCTGTACACATGAACACACATTTCTAATCCCACAAAATGTTGAAATGTAAAAACCACTAAGTAAACGATGCATGTATACCACTAAATCCCACAACCAGAGTACAAAGAAAAGTAAATTAATGTAAATAGGGCCAGAATACAAGCCCACCATAAAGATTTTTTATAACCCCAAGTCCAACCTATAAGAAAAAGGTATTGGGAATGCTATTTGTAGCTTTAGGAACACACCTCAGTCTATCTGGTCCCACAAAGCACCATCTAGTCCTGATCCTCTTAGTACTCGGTCAAAAGGTCAATCATCTACACAAGAAATGATATGTATAGGAAAGGCCCATGCATGGGTGAGTATAACAATAACCAATAGGACACCCCAAAACCACCAAGAAACAAATAAAAGGAAAGATACAGTTGTCTCTACAGAGGTATATGTCTATATAGCACATATAACGAGAATATTCAGATATACTCAATCCAATACACACATTATAGTGGTAAGTCACATCCACTCTATACTAGAAACTAGAAATTTAGCTCAAAGATTCCATGAGGCACTCATCTGGGAGAACACACTCCTGAGTCCGATACCACTTATGACATCCATTCGAGAGGTACTTCTCATCAGGTCTTGTCATGAGAGGGATACACTAATAGATCTGAAGAGATAGATATGATGCATAGATGAGGATCATATCTAGGTCCATGGGGTGATACCAATAACTCACTCTGTATTAACCTGCTAAGTAAAGGATCGATGCCTGTGTAGTTTTGGTCATGTTGATACCAATAAATCCACCTATGGCACGAAGGATGAATAGAGGATCCTAATCTGGGCCTCTCAGGGGATTCCAACAACTCTATCCAAGAAGTCCTGCTAAAGGGGTCATATTTCTATGTGTAGGAAATGATTCATACCAACCTTCAAGTAAAAAAATAAGGGAATGAACCCTAACAAAAACATGTCCAAGATACAGAGGACAAGTGGCTCAAGCCATGTAGGAAGGGGGTATATGGCGTGTAGTAGGGTCACACGTCGTGTCCCTTGACCCTTGGTACTTTCCTTACACAACAGCCCGTATCTTTAGAACATGTTATATAGAAAAAGGAGTACATGGAAGGTAAGTGGGACTACATGCCATGCCCCTATATCTAGGATCCCACCTGTGTACTCATCCATGTGCCAATACATGGCGTCAACCCGTGTAACCTTGCCCGTGTACCAGTACATGAGGTAGTCTGTGTAACCGGTTTATGCCATGCCATGTGGGGTGGTACATACCATGTAGGCAACCCATGTACTCCACCCCGTGTTCGTGTACCTCCCAGGGTACACATCGAGTGTTCCAATGACGAACACATGCCATATAGCCAGGATTGCACACTGTGTGTTCTGGGTTTTCCAGAAACTCATGTTCTTCCTCTACACACTTCATCCAATCTTATGGATCTTTTTCTGGTGATCTTTTCACATTGAAACTCCATATATAAGGTCATTTTACAATCCTAACACTGAATAGATGGGTTGTGTTCCTTCAATCAGCTTAAAAATCCGATTTAATCCATCCCGACCCAACTCACCCGAAGAATGGGTTCTCTTGAATCACTTTGATTTGTCCATTGTTGTCGTCGTCGCACATCTATTGAGTCATCCTAATGTCGGATCCCCAATTACAGATCATTGTGCTAAGAATATAATGTGCAAAAAATGATTATTCAAAACCGGTCAAAGAACAAAAAACATGCATGAAGAATTCAAGAAATCAGGGGAGACAAATACAGAAGGAACAAACCTGAGGAATGAACTTTGGTCATTGTTTATTTCATCCTTGATTAATTCCCGTATGAATGATAAATGAATTGAAAACAAATATCTAGAATCAAAACCTGATAAACCCTGCAAATACAGTCCCATCCTGCATGTACGATCGATCAGCGGGCTAATCTATTTGTGGATTAGTATGTGTTCATAATAGGAATCAAGAATGATAAAATAATCAAAATAATGCATCCTTACTAGATTTTGAATTTCTCACTGATGAAGATTAGTCATCTTTTCATTGTCGTTGGAAAGATCTACCAAGAACAACATCCGTCGATCTCTGATCTGAAGTTTTATCATCACCTGCTAAGAAGATTCTACAGAACTCTTTCTCCAGGGAATCTAGAGGATTATAGTGTTATGAGTATAACCCTAGATCTTTTCCAAAGGTTTTATTTAAAATAAAACTATTTCTACATTGATGTAATAAAAATAAATTAAATTTTTCTAATTTATTTTATTCATTTAAAATGCTCGTGATGACTTTCCACAATCGACCTGCACTGTAAGAACCCGGTTCTTATTCTTGAGGTACGGGCTTCTTCTTTTCCTTTTTCCTTATTATTTTTGAGAAAATAAGGAAAATGGGGGAAATCCCAAATTTTATGGGTACACGCCATGTACTTTTCCACACACCATGTACTTTGGCCATGTGGGATGAGTACACAGTGTGTGTAGGCCTGTTGGTGATGAAGGGTGTAAAAACTGACTACACGTCATGTCCTTGGTATTTACACACCATGTAATCAGTCATTAGGTGAACAGTAAGGTGGTGGGCTTAGCCGCCAGCGGAGAAACAATACATGTCTTGTATTCCGAAATACACGTAGAGTAATCATGTCGACAGATGAACAGTGTGGCGGTGAAAAGTAACCGCCATAGTAACAATTAAATGATGAAAAGTACACGTCGTGTACTTGAGAGTACACACCGTGTAGTTTTTTTCACTTAAAATAGGCAGTAGACTCCTCATTTAGAAGAGGAGGTAGTGGACATGTTTGTAGCATCGGTAGGAGAGGTCGGAGCTTGGAGGAGCTCCCGATCGCACGCCGGGAATCCGTTTCTTCCGCCATCGATCTTGATTGAACCACGCAGGTGAGTTATTCTCTCTTCCTTAACCCTTTCTTATAATTATTTCTCGAGGGAAAGTTATTTACATTTGAACAATAAATCTTTTATCCCAGATCTACACCATTCACGGGTGTTTCAGAAGGCTTTGTTCATGTATATTGATCAGCGGAGATCAAGGTAGGTGGTCTGATTTTTAATTCCAACTATCATGTTGTTTTTGTGTACCATTGTGTTACGCGCCCATGTTTGTGATGTCATATGGCTGAGGCCTTGATTAATTAAATACCTAGAATTGCGTAGGTAATTTAATGAATATGTACAACTGTTGTTTGGGATCATTGCTTGGATATAGGGCCACCCTGTGGGTGCATTCCCTTGTTTATCCATTTGGCCAGGTTACCCGAGGGTATACCATGATTTTAGCGTGCTTTGAGTTGCCTTGAGAGGAATTGTATATAAATTGCTTGATTATGTGTTGGGCTCGACCCGGTTACTTGCTTAGCCCGAGGGCATTGTTTCGTTCAGCTTGTGTGCAACTTTACTCATGCCTGTGGGTAGTAGTTTCTATGCCTATGGGTGACACCTCATACGCCTGCGGGAAATATTCGTTATGCCTGTGGGAATTCACCTGTAGGTTTCGATTCTGATTACCTGAGGGTAAGGATTTTCATGTCTGCGGACAACCTTTACTTTGTATATTCACTGTGGTGATTTATTATATTGTACCTTCCAAGCTAAAGCATAATCTTGGAATTGATAGATAATTAATAAAACGGAAATGTAATTGGTGGAGATAGTTACTTTTGAGCACTGCTTAGTTTACTGCATTTTATTATTGCACACTGTTGTAGCACATTTTCATTGATAGTTGGGCACGGGCCTTTGGTGGTTGCCTACTAGGATTTATTTCTCACACCTTGTTTGGGTCATGTCTTGGGCCCAAACAGATTATATTGATATAGGTGTAGATGAGGGAAAGGGTCCCTACACAGGTACTTGATTGTTGTAGAGGAGTAGGAGAGCATGGGATCAAGCCTAGGCTTGCGATGCTGTTGAGTTCCTGTTGCGTTGTTTTATTCTGCATTTCGGTATTTGTCCCTTGTATTATAGTGTTTTAGATTACAGTGTATCCTATTTTGGCTTCTTTCTTAGACTTAGGGTCATATTGCATCATTATATATGACTATTGGTCTTTTATTTACTTCAGTTATGTGTTAATTTTAGCATTGGTATTGTTTACTTCTTCCGCTTTTGTATACTTGTATTTTGTTCTGCTGTGTTACACTTTGAAAAATGAGGTCATAGTTTCCCCACTATCAGACCTAGGCCCTACTGCTAGTTGGCAGCCTCTGGCATTTGGGAAAATGTGCTTGAGGTCATGTGACCAACCAGGTTTGGGGCACCCGTTGAGTGGCACTCAGATCCGGGACGTTACAAATTGGTATCAGAGGCTTTCTTTTCTTTGACTTACTGTTTGGAGCCTATATTCAGGGATAAGATGGAATAGGTACATGGTAATAAGTTGTTCCTGGGAGTAGCTAACCCATGTACAAGGAAAAGCCAATTTACCTCGTGCTGCACTTTTTCTGATTTTTCAATTTTACTGTTGATTTGATTTTCACCGTTGGGTGACGCACTTGTGGTGTGCTATTATATTTTTATACTTGGGTTCTATTTAGTCACAACCCGATGAGATGAGGGTATGCCATCACATGCATCAATTAAGCACATGTTAGAATCACATTCCATGCATAGTTTCCATGCCATATAAGTGCATTAGAAATTGAATGTTTTTGTGATAGATGGTGTGATAGTAAAATCATGTTGTTATGATAGGTGCCTTGATAGATACGCCTACTGTTGATAGGGTATTGGTATAAGTTACGGTTGGGTTGATGGATGCTAAACTTTGGTTCCTGAGAAGTATGGGCTCTCTTGGATCGGAATTTAGCGGATCATGATCCCGAATTTTGTTGCATTTTGTACTATAATGTGAAAGTTAGGGTGTTAAACTTTGATTCGCGGGGAGTATGGGCCCCCACGGAATGGAATTTGGCATATCGACGCTTGAATTTAAGGAAAAAAGGCTCTAGAGTAGTTTCTGAGGTCTACTGTCCGGAAACCCAGACAACATGGTGTGTGGTTCTATGAACACACGCCATGTACTCTTCTATTTAGGAAGAAATGAAATTTTATAAGTGCATGTCATGTACCGTATGTACACGCCGTCTAGTTTTTACTCGTGTCATAGGTCGTGTGGGCAGAAACATGGGGTAATGAAACATTGAAATCACACGTCATGTACTGACTGTACATATCATGTTGTGTTGAACCTGTGTCCGTCGTGTAACTAACAACACGGGCGGAGAGATCTGAGCTTATACATGCCGTGTCAATGAAGAACACACTATGTAGTTTGACCTGGGGACCCGGTCGTATAACTAACAAACACGGGTCAGTGTTACCTCCTCCTACACATGTTGTGTACCTGAGAGACACACTGTGTAGTATTGACCGTTGAGAGACCGTGTGGACTTGATAATGTGGTTGGGGAAATGGGGTGGTGTACACATCATGTGCAGGTGTAACACGCTGTGTAGTGTCAGCTGAGTATCCAGATGTGTCACTAACAACATGGGTAGTTGGAAATTAATCCATACACACCGTGTCTATCTAAAACACGCCGTGTAGTCTAAGATGTGTACCTGGTCATGTAACGGACAACACAGGTCGGTGAAGCTCGTCTAGTACACGCCATGTAGACCTTATACATGTTGTGTAGCTGTGTTCAAAGGAGAGTCGTGTGGATAAGCCATGTAGAAGGACTCAGGAAGGGAAGAAAATTCAAGTACACATCGTGTGTGTGGAAAACACGCCGTGTGGTTGGGGTGTTACATGACCAGTTCTGGCAGAGGTACACGCCCATGTGAAAGGCTTAGGGGAACACCCTGTGTAGTTATTATACACACCGTGTAGTCTTTTTTTGTAAAACTTGAATGTTTTCTTTCTCCTGTTCCATTCTTACACTCATTGTTTTCGGTCCTTGATGATCTTAATCTAAGGTGTATGTTTGACCTTGTAGAGTCATGCCACTGAGACGACCACGAGTTGTTCACTAGGAGAGCGACAGCGATTATACTCTAGAGATGGTGGGCCATGGGCTACCGATGGATCCTTCAGCAGAGCCAGATGCAGTTCCAGCCGTTATACCGGGCACATGTGCTGATGAACAGTTCTGTGAAGGCTTCATGGAGTTCATGCAGACCTTCTAGGGAGCACCACTGACCGCCACATCTATGGCAGATCTGACGTGTATATTCCAACAGTAGCATCCACCTATGTTTTCAGGGGATGGAGGACCATAGGCTGTGGAGTCTTGGTTGGGTTCTATGAAGACTATTTTCGAGCATCTAGAGATGCCTCTTGGGCGGAGGGTTAAGCTCACTACATACATGTTGCGTGATTCCACCAAGAGATGGTGGGATGTTACCACCCAGTCTGAGCATCACTGAGACAAGGTGTGGGAAGATTATCAAGAAGTCTTCTATGACTTTTTCTTTTTGGAGATGTTGAGGTCAGATCGAGCTCAAGAGTTCATAAATCTATAGCAAGGCTCTATGTCAGTGATGGATTATTCTGTCCGCTTCCCCGAGCTACATCGCTTTACACATGTTCTGGTGGGCGATGAGGCGTTGAGGGCTCGACACATTGAGGATGATCTTTGATATGACATTCACGTGGTGGTGAACGTTTTTAGGTTTCCTATAATGCATACTATCATGAACCAGGAACTGATTAATGAGCGGAACCTATGGGAAGCTAGTGGTGTAGGCCAGGATGGTTCGGCACCAGTTTCTGGTACTATTTCTACCGGTAAGAGGAAGATACAGTTGGATTTCTCTCACGGTGGTAGTACTAGCCAGAATATTTCTTCAGGTGGCTAGGTCATGTGCTACCAGTGTAGTAGAGAGGGGAAAAAGAGACCTCAGTGTCTACGTGACCCAGTGGAGTGCTGAGCTTGCAGCAGGATGGGTCATCTCCAGCGTTTTTGTAAGGCGTTTCCACTAGTGGATAGTGAGAGGGGTTCTCTGCAAACTCCACATGCGGGAGTAGGGCCAGCATACGTCAGAACGTTCAGTCCAATGTGGTGGTCATGGCAGCGGTAACCAGACACCAGGATCTCAGAGACATAAGGGCGGGTCTGCTCAGGGTAGCCAGGCTGTGTTGCAGGGTCACGGCACTGGGCAGGCATATGCAGTGCAACAGACCCAATAGGATCAAGATCCCGGACCTTCCACTGTCAGAGGTACTATTCTAGTAGCTTCTGTTTTATCTTCTTTACTTTTCGATACGGGTGTTACACATAGCTTTATATTTGTACCCATTGTGGAGAGCCTTCGGCTTTGTGTTTCCTCTTCTTCTGATATTATGATGCTAGACACTCCGTTGGGGACTAGAATGGCTGGTGTGCATCAGTGTAGGGAGTGCCCCCTAGAGGCTGGTGGGTGCCACTTTCTATGGGACCTCTATGTCCTAGAGATTAAGAGCTATGACATCATTCTCAGGATGGACTGGTTAGTACCCTTTTGAGCCTTTTTGGATTGCTATCGTCGCAGGGTGATTTTCACGTCACCAGAGGGCGGAGAGTTTCTATACAAGGGCGAATGGGATATCTAGGCAAGTCGAGCTAGACCTAATCATCGTGGGTGAGGTGGAGTGACATCCCAGATTTCGAGTTTATATTTGGATGACCAGGTAACTTTTCAGAAGGATTTTCCTCCAGTAGTTGATCATTTCAGGGATGTCTTCCCAGATGACTTTTCAGGTCCACCTCCTAAGAAAGATGTGGATTTCTCTATTGAGCTTGTTCCAGGAGCAGCACCAGTGTCCATTCCTCCTTATAGGATGGCTACAACGGAGTTGTAGGAGCTCAAGAGGCAGTTGGAGGAGTTATAGGAAAATGGTTTCATCCGAACCAGTACTTCTCCTTGGGGTTCGCCTGTCCTATTTGCTAAGAAGGTGGACGGTACCCTCAGACTTTGTGTGGATTATTGGAAGCTGAACCAGTTGACGGTCAAGAACTGATATCTCTTGCCGAGGATTGATGATATTTTTTTATCAACTTAGAGGAGATCGAGTGTTATCGAAGATTGACTTGAGATTCGGGTATCATCAATTATGCGTTAGACCATCGGATATACCACTTATAGCTTTTTGGAGCAGATATGGTCTATACGATTACTTGGTCATGTCGTTCGGATTCACGAATGCGCCATCAGTTTTCATGGCTCTGATGAATCGTGTGTTCCATCATTATCTGGATTCTTTTGTGGTAGTCTTCGTGGACGATATCTTGGTGTACTCACACACTCGACAAGACCATTACACAGATCTTGAGATCATATTGAGTACACTGAGAGAGAATTATCTATATGATAAGCTCTCAAAGTGACACTTTTGGATGGACCATATACACATCTTGGGTCATATTATCTCAGAGGTAGGCGTTGTAGT
This sequence comes from Viscum album, assembly GCA_963277665.1. Taxonomy (NCBI): domain Eukaryota; kingdom Viridiplantae; phylum Streptophyta; class Magnoliopsida; order Santalales; family Viscaceae; genus Viscum; species Viscum album. The sequence goes on along the minus strand of OY728125.1, from coordinate 609,900,136 downwards.
GGACCCAGAGAAGGTGAGGGCAGTAGTTTCCTAGGAGCATCCTAAGAATGTGTTTGAGATACGGAGTTTCTTGCGGCTGGATAATTACTACAAGTGCTTTATACAGGACTTCTCCCGCTTAGAAGCATCTTTGATGGGTTTGACTAAGAAGGGTGTGAAGTTCATTTGGTCGGAAGCTTGCGAGACAGCCTTTCATGAGCTGAAGGGAAGGTTGACATCAGCACCAGTCCTAATACTTCCAGAGCAAGGGAAGAGATATACGGTTTACTGTGATGCATCAGGTATTGGGCTGGGAGTAGTGTTGATGCAAGTCGGTTGAGTATTTGCGTACGGGTCTCGGCAGTTGAGGCCACATGAGAGGAATTACCTGACGCATGATCTCGAGTTGGCAGCTGTTGTTCATGCGATATGTTGTTGGAGACATTATCTCTTAGGAGAGCATTTTGTGGTGTTTATAGACCACAAAAGTCTAAAATACATTTTCACCCAGTGTGACCTGAATTTGAGACAGCGAAGGTGGGTTTAATACCTTCAGTCCTTCGACTTTGAGCTTTCTTATACACCTAGTAAGGGTAATGCAGTTGTTGATGCACTGAGTAGGAGGACTCAGTTACAGGCAGTGCAGGAGGCCAGTGGTGAGTGTCAGCTGATGGATTTGTTCTATGAGATGCATTTGGAGGTACACGATAGTCAGGGGCAAACCTATCTTTCTTCCTTAGCTATGAATTCTACCCTCCTGGATAGAGTGAGGATGATACAACTATCAGATTCGGAAGGCCTAGTTCTACGGGAGTCGGTGGCAAGTGAGGACCCTCCTCTTGGTTGGACGATAGGTGATGATGAGGTATTTTGTATCCATGGATGATTATGGGTTCCATGGGATTTACGTGAGGAGATTATGTGGGAGTTTCATGCTTCATCTCGGGCAGTGCATCCCGGAGTTACCAAAATGTACCATGACTTGAGACGTCAGTATTGGTGGCCGGGTATGAAATGGGAAGTAGCTGGTTTTGTTGCGATATGTTCCACGTGTCAGCAGGTGAAGGCAGAGCATCAGAGGCCAACCGGACTGTTACAGTAGTTACCCATTCTGGAGTGGAAATGGGATGATGTCATGATGGATTTTGTGACAGGGTTGTCGAGGTCACCTCGAGGCAGTGATATCTTGTGGGTTTTTGGGGACAAACTTACAAAGGTAGCTCACTTTTTGCTGACTAAGGAGACCTTCGGTGTTAACAAGCTCGGAAAGTTGTATATCCGAGAGGTATTACGTCTTCATGGGGTCCCTCGTTCTATCGTTTCAGATAGGGACACCTGTTTTACATCTCGCTTCTGGAAGAGTTTTTAGAGGGCCCTAGGTACACAGGTGCTTCTGAGAAAATCTTACCACCCTCAGACCGACGGCCAATTAGAGCATATGATACAGGGGCTAGCGGACATTATGTGTGCATGCGTCCTAGACTTTGGGGGATCTTGGGAGAAGCACATACCCCTGGTCGAGTTTTATTACAACAATAGTTTTCAAGAAACTACTGAGATGGCACCTTACGAGGCTTTATATGGTAGGTCATTCTGATCACTCTTGTGCTGGTTGGAGGTAGGTGAGGTAGCTTTACTGGGACCATGTGTCGTGCAGGAGACTTCAGAGCAGGTCTAGTTGATTTAGAAGCGGATGGCTACTGCACAGTCTCGTCAGAAATCTTATGATGATCGCCGCAGATGACCTTTGGAGTTTGTGGTCGGGGATCAGGTTTTCTTTCATGTTTCACCAAGTTTGGGACACAAGCGGATCAGGAGACATGGTAAACTTTCACCAAGGTATGTAGGGCCGTTTGAGATTATGGAGAGAGTCAGGTCGGTTGCCTATCAGTTGTAGTTACCACAGAGGTATCGGGTCATGCACGATGTTTTCCACGTATCTCAGCTGCGCCATTATTAATCAGACCCGTCTCACATTTTTCAGCCTAAGGAGGTTGAACTTTAGGTTGATGCATCCTTTGAGGAGCATTCAGTTGGTATTGTTGATAGGAGCACAAAGGTTCTCCGAGGTCGGTCAGTTCCTATTGTATGGGTGTTATGGCAGTATAGTCGAGTGTAGGATGAAACCTGGGAGTGGGAGACCGACGTATGTGCTCAATATCCAGAATTGTTCTCAGCTTTATCTTCACCACCCTTTGAAGGGAAATTCAGGGAGGAATTGCTTTAAGGGGGAAGTTTGTAAGAACCCGGTTCTTATTCTTGAGGTACGTGTTTCTTCTTTTCCTTTTTCCTTAAGTGTTTTTGAGAAAATAAGGAAAATGGGGGAAATCCAAAATTTTATGGGTACACACCGTGTACTTTTCTATACTTCATGTACTTTGGTCGTGTGGGATGAGTACACAGGGTGTGTAGGCCTGTCGGCAATAAAGGATGTAAAAACTGACTACACACCGTGTCCTTGGTATTTGCACATCGTGTAATCGATCGGCAAGTGAATAGTAAGGCGGTGGGCATAGCCACCAGCAGAGCTACAATACACGTCGTGTATTCAAAAATACATGTCATGTAATCATGTCGGCAGATGAACAATGTGGCGGTGAAAAGTAGCCGCCATAGGAACAATTAAATGATGAAAAGTACACGTCGTGTACTTGAGAGTACACGTCGTGTAGTTTTTTTTCACTTAAAACAGGAAGTAGCCTACTCATTCGGTAGAAGAGGTAGTGGATGCATTTGGAGCATCGGGAGGAGAGGCTGGATCTTGGAGGAGCTCCTGATCACATGCTGGGAATCCATTTCTTCCACCGTCAATCTTGGTTGAACCACGCGGGTGAGTCCTTCGCTCTTCCTTAACCCTTCTTTCCAATTATTTCCCGAGGGAATTTTATTTATGTTTGAACGGGAAATATTTTATCCCAGATATATGCCATTCTCAGGTGTTTTGGAAGGCACCGTTCACGTATATTGATCAGAGGAGATCAAGGTAGGTGGTCTGATGTTTAATTCCAATTGTCGTGTTGTTTTTGTGTACCATTGTGTTACACGCCCATGTTTGGGGTGTTGTATGGTTGAGGCCTTGATTAATTAAATACCTAGAATTTCATAGGTAATTTAATGAATATGTATAACTACTGTTTGGGATCATTGCTTGGATCCAGGGCCACCCTGTGGGTGTGTTCCCTTGTTTAGCCGTTTGTCCAGGTTACCCAAGGGTATACTATGATTTTAGCATGCTTTGAGTTTCCTTAAGAGGAATTGTATATAAATTGCTTTCTTATGTGTTGGTATCGACCTGGTTACTTGCTTAGCCTGAAGGCAGTGTTTCGTTCAGCCTACGGGCAACTTTTCTCATGCCTGTGGGAAGTAGTTTCTGTGCCTGTAGGCGACACCTCGTATGCCTACGGGAAATATTTGTTATTCCTATGGGTAGTCACCTGCGGGTTTCAATTATGATTACCTGAGGGTAAGGATTTGCATGTCTACGGACAACGTTTACTTTGTATATTCACTGTGGTGATTTATTATGTTGTACCTTCCAAGTTAAAGCACAATCTTGGAATTGATAGATAATTAATAAAATGGCAATGTAACTGGTGGAGATAGTTACTTTTGAGCACTGCTTGGTTTACTACATTTTATTATTGCACACTGCTGTAGCACATTTTCACTGACATTTGGGCACGGGCCTTTGGTGGTTTCCTACTGGGATTTATTTCTCACACCCTGTTTGGTTCATGTATTGGTCCCAAACAGATTATATTGCTACAGTTGTAGATTAGGGCAAGGGTCCCTACACAGGTACTTGATTGTTGTAGAGGAGTAGGAGAGCATGGGACCAAGCCTAGGCTTTCGATGCTGCTGAGTTCCTACTGTGTTGTTTTATTTTTCCTTGCTATATTTTTCCCTTGTATTGTAGTGTTTCAGATTGCAGTGTATCCTATTTTGGCTGCTTTCTTAGACTTAGGGTCATATTGCATCATTATATATGATTATTGGTCTTTTCTTTACTTCAGTTCTGTGTCTATTTTAGAATTAGTATTGTTTAATACTTCCGATTTTTTATGCTTGTATTTTGTTCCGCTACATTACACTGACAAATGAAGGCATAGTTTCCCCACTATCAGACCTAGGCCCTTGCTGCTAGTCGACAGCCTTTGGCGTTTGGGGAAATGTGCTTGAGGTCATGTGACCAACCGGGTTCGGGGCACCTGTTGAGTGGCACCCGGATCTGGGATGTTACATGCACCGACCAATGTTAGGTCATGCCTAGGGTAAATCTACTATTCTAAACGCAATGATGCCTTTATATTTATGATCCAAGAAACTGTTTCTAAGTTATTCCACTTTTTCAAGAAAATCCCACGTGTGTGCTATTTAATATATTTTAAACATTTATTCCGGGAAACTGGGTCTCAGAATCGCACGCCATCTCAATGCATGGTCTCAAAATTAATCCATATAATGTTTGAAAATAATACATGGAAAATATGATTCATTACATTCTACCCACCTTGGGGATTTACGTCCCTATAAAGTCAAAACAGGTGATACTAAAAAAGATGAGGGTACTGAGAACGAATCTGGACCTCCCACTCCAAAGTGCTCTCCTAAAGATTATCATGATTCCATAGGACACATAGCAAAGGAATCAATCACCCATGAAGGTTCATCTCATGTCAATCCTTGATCTCCACTAGGTACTCAGCAAAAGTCGCTCCATCCTTGATGTCAAGCTCGCTCCAGTCGATAACGTGTGATGGGTCATGCACATACATCCTTAGTTGTGATAAGTGGAAGACGTCGTGTGCCTGGTATAACTATGGGGGTAGATCTAATTGGTATTCCACCTCACCAAATCTATGCAGTATCTGAAAATGGCTGATAAACCTCAAAGATAGTTTGCCACCCGAACCAAATCTTTGTAATCCACATTGAGGTGAAATTCAAAGGAACTCATGGTCTCCTTTATCAAACTCCAAAGGCTTTAGCCACCTGTGAGGATAAGAATTTTGATGTCTCTTTGTAGTCTTCATCCTCTCCTAGATGATCTGCACCTTTTCTATCACTACTACAAAAACGGGCAAGGGAAGCGCTACCCTTTTATCAGCGCTAAAAAAAGCGCTGATAAAGGGGGCCTTTATCAACTCTAAAAAAAGCATTGATAAAGGGGGGCCTTTAACAGCTCTAAAAAAAGCGCTGTTAAAAGTGACCCTTTATCAGTGCTTTTTTTAGCACTGATAAGGCCCCCCCTTTATCAGCACTTTTTTTAGCGCTGTTAAAGGGGACCCCTTTATCAATGCTTTTTTTAGTAGCGCTGATAAAGGGGGGTTTTATCAGCGTTTTTTCCTAGCGCTGATAAATTTTATGTTTCAAAAAAATAATTTTTAATGAAAAATAATATATTTTTATATAAGTATATTTATATTGATATAAATATAATATATATTTTTGAAATATACGTATAAATAGACTATTACATTTAATATATAAGAAATTTAGTAAAAATGGCTTTAAAATATTTAGAAAAATATAATTAATTAATAATTTTCTAATTATTATCGATTAAAAATCATTTAATAACAATTTTAGGACACAAAAAATCAAAACAATTAATAAAAGATCTAAAATAAGTTGAAAATGTAACTCAAAAACCTCAAACAGCCATAACTTTTGATCCGGGTGTCCGTTTGAGCTCTACAGCATATCAAATCGAATCCTGCGACGATATCTACACGCCTATGACTCAATAAAAGCTTTTGTCACATTTTTTGAACCCAAAAAAGGCCCATAAGGCCTCCAAAACTGAGTTTTTAGTCAGCATACCCCGATTTTTTAACATTCAAACATGTATAACTTCTGATCTGGATGTCTGTTAGGCCTGTACCACATATCATATCGAAGATTGTTTAATTTTCTTCGATTTGACTATTTGTGGAGTTGAAATGGGCTTCTATATTAGAATTTATGGTCGTTTTAACATTATATGGATTTTCAAATACACACATATATATGTATTTATCCGTAAATATGTGTGTGTGTGTGTGTGTGTCTTTGTGTGTGTGTTTTATATATGTATGTATGTATTTATTTATTTATTTATAAACACAAATAAAAAACATATTTTATAGATGTATTTAAAACTAATCTTATAAATATATATTAATATACAAATAAATATACGGATAAAAAACTATAACTAAAAATATATATATAAATAGATATAAATATATATTAATATACGAATGAATATATATATACTGATATTTGAATAAAAATATATGTATTAATATAACTAAATATATTTATATTAATATGAATCTATATTAATATACGAATAAATATAACTATATATATATAAAAATAAATAAATATATCATTTAATAGAAAAAAAATGAAATGGCTTAGTGGTAAAGGTGTTGGCGCGCAAGGGGGAGGTTGCTGGTTTGAGTTCGGGTGGAAGCAAGGAAGTACGCACGCATGTGTGGGACGCGCGGGCAAGGGCAGCGGGCGGGAGTGGGAGGGGCCGCCTAGCACTGATTAAGGGGGTCAAGCATTGTTTAAAGCCACCCCCCCCCCCCCGAATATAAATTATTTTTTATTTTATTTTTTATTTTTTTTACTTTTATCGGCGCTTTTTTTAGCACTGATAAAAGGGGTCTTTATCAGTTCTTTTCTGAGCACTGATAAAAGGGACCCCCTTTATCTTCACCTTGATTAATAGTGCTTTTTTTAGCGCTGTTAATTCACTTTTCTAGCGCTGATAAAAGCCATATTTGTATTAATTTATAATAGCTCATACAGACTCTGGGCTTGTGATTACTGACTCTCCTAGGCCAGTTCAGCAAAGTGGTGACCTGTAGGGTCGCCTGTAAAAATCCTCTAATGGTGTCATACCAATGGTGGAATGGTAGCTATTTTTTGTATTCAAAATCCACTAGTGGTAGGTTATCCTCCCAACTATGGCCAAAGTCTAACATGCAAGCCTATGGCATGTCCTCTAGAACCTAAATGGCTTGCTCAGTCTGGTCATCATTTTGTGGGTGAAACACTGCACTCAAGTGTAATTGGGTCCCAAACACCTCATGTAGTCCCTTCCCAAACTGGGATGTAAAGAGAGCATCACAACCCAAGACAACTGTCAATGGGACTCCATGGAGTCAAACTATCTTCCGCACATAGAGGCGTCTCAAGCTCTCTACTGATCTCCGTTCTCGAATAGCTAGGAAGTGGTCTGACTTGGTGAGTTGGTTAATGATCACCCAGATGGAATTGTTTCTCCTAGACATATGTGGTAATCCCATCATTAAGTCCATAGATATCTCATCCTACTTATATTCTAGCACCTCAAGGGGTTGAGCTAAACCCATTGGAACTTGGTGGTAAGCCTTCACTTACTGACAAATAATGTATTGAGAGACAAACTCTATAACTCCTTTCTTCATTCCTGACCACCAAAACTAGCATCAAAGGTCCTGGTACATCTTTTCCACGCCTGGATGTACCGCTAAAGGGGATGTATGAAACTCCCTTAAAACCTCCTTCTACAATGTCACTAGCACTATAGTATATCATCTAAAAAGAATGATGTGCTCCCCACTTTTAGAAAATCCATCATGAGCATTCCCTATGGATATCTGAGCACGTAGGATCTCATAATCAGTATCCCCAAATTGTGCCTCCCTGACTCGCTATAAGAGTGGAGGGGTGAAAACCATCAACTGGAGGTAAGTTGTTCCATCTCTATCCACTAAGGATAGCTGCAATGAAGGAAACTACTCTAATACCATGTTCAGTAATTGTGAATAGGATCTCCTACTGAGAGCATCTGCTACCACGTTCTCCTTCCCAAGAGTATAGAAAATCTCAAATTCATGGTCTTGGAGGAAATCTATCCATTGCCTTTATCTCAAGTTCAGAAACTTATGAGAATATATATACTTGAGACTCTTATGATCGAAATAGATAATAAATCACTCACCCATCAGGTAGTGTCTCCACATCTTTAAAGAGAAGACTATCGCTGCTAACTCAAGATCATGGGTCACATAGTTCCACTCATGTAGTCTCAACTGGAGTAAACCATAGGTAATCACCACATTCCTCTAAATTAAGACACAACTAAGCCCAATTCCTTATGCATCTCAGAACACTACGTAATCGACACCCTTCTCTAGAAATCTCAATATCAGAGCGCTCATCAAACTCTGCCTCAACTACTGAAAATTTTGCTGGCATTTTTCTGTCCACACAAAAGGCTACCCCTTTCGAGTAAAATCTATCATGGGTGATGATATCATAGATAAATCATGTATGAATCTCTAATAATATCCTACTAACCCGAGGAAGCTCTACACCTCCATCATGCTCTTAGGTGGATCCCATGATAACAATACCTCAACCTTGACCAGGTCCACTACCACTCCATCTACTGAGATAATGTTTCCAATAAAGTGGACCACCTGAATTCAAAACTATAACTTTGAGAGCCTTCCATAAATATGGTTCTCTCAGAGTATGTCCAAAACTATCCTTATGTGTCCTGCGTGATCCTCTTCAGATGCTGAGTACACAAGGATATCATCGATGAAGACTACCATGAACCGATCCAAATAATGCTGGAAGATTTGGTTCATGAGTCCCATGAACACTGATGGGGATTTCTTCACACCAAAGGGCATCACCAAGTACTCATAATGATTGTAATGACATCAGAATGTCAGATTTGGTATATCCTCATCTCATACTCGCAACTAGTGATAACCTGATCAGAGTTCAACCTTTGAGAACCATCGTGACCATTTCAACAGATTAAAGAGGTCATCGATCCTTGGTAGTGGATACTTGTTCTTTACGGTCACCTGGTTCAAGCGCCATTAGTCCACACATAACCTCAAGCTCTCATATGCCTTTTTGGCAAACAAAACTGGGGCCACCTAGGGTGAAACACTGGGTATCACGAATCCCTTCCTCTATAATTCCTCCAACTGGACCCTCATCTCGCAAAGCTCTATGGGATCCATCTGATATATTTAGTGAAAATATTGGTGTCATATCGGGGTGTAAATCAATGTAGAATTCTATCTCCCGGTGGAGAGGTAATCCTGGAACATCTTCAAGAAATACGTCCTTGTACTCTACCATTACTGATGGGAACTAGAAACTCATAACATCTACTGCAATGTGGGTCATTCTAGCCAACTTATGAGTAATATACTGCACTCTCCTGTGCATGATTCCATCATGTGTTTTTTAGGTTTCATTTTCACCAAAAAAGGTAAACCTCATTCCATAACTACGGACACAACACACCCTTCACCTAAAACATTCAATCTGGTCATGGACTATAGATAACAAATCCATACCAAGAATGATGTTATAAGGCCTCAACGCCGCCACCAAGAGGTTCTAACCAAAAATTTCACCTCCAAGGGTCCGGTCACATAGTCGGTGTAGGTGTGTGATCACTGAGTCTTCTCTAGTAGGAGTCTCTAAGAGTAAGTGTCGAGTCAATAGTTCAACTGGAATCTCTAGGTCTCGTACAACATATGTGGCAAGAAAGGAATGACTAGAACCTATGTCTATCAATACGATAACTAAAGTATAAAATACATTGATGGTACCTTGAATCATTCCTGGAGCCCCTGGGTCATAAGCCTTGACTGCCTGTAGTTGTCCCCTTCCCTATCTTCCAGATCCCTAAGCCTAGTGTGGACCACCTGGGGCTAGTGGTGGTAAGAAATAGAAACACCAACCACCTCCTACTGCTCTCTCAGATCATATGTCATTTCTACCACCCTACAGATCTTTCTACTCCTACTGTTGTCTCTACCTCAGTTTTTTATCCACAATCTCCCTGTCAGCAGTACGACGAGTTGGAAAATCTTGAGCGAGATGTCCCATTTCATCACATGAATAGAAATTCCTCTATCTGGGTGGAATGGAATCACCCTATAAGCCCTGAACTACAGATAATATATCCTGGGACCACCTCTTAAAAAAACTCTCATGTCTAGGTCCCTAAGACTGAAATCGACTCCCTACTGTTGAGGTATCTGCTCCTGCTCATTCACTGCTGACTATCACCAGCTATATCTACATAGCTAAGAATATTTAACCACCAAATACCACTCAAGCACCCCAGCATAAGTCATAATTCACAGAGGGATAGCACTAGATCAGATGTCTTTACACAGACCTTACTCGAAGGTATGAGCCCTAAAGTACTGATCTTGAACCATATCCATTGAGTACCTGGAAAGGTTAGTGAATCTCAATAAATAATCATCTACTATCATGATGCCCTGTTGAAGATGGGGAAGCTCCTAAATACACATATCACTTATCATAACTAGTGAGAACTCCTCTTTGAAGAGGTGCTCTAACTCTGTCTATGAAAGAGTCACATCGTCGTAAGTCTGGATAGCCAAACTCCACCATCGCCCCACTAATCTGTATAGAAGGCTCACCGCCAAGAACACCATCTAATATACTAGAGACTTGACTAGATACAAAACATGGGTCACCACCTCAGTCCTATCCTCAACCGCATGTGGGTCAGGCTCGCCTCAAAACCTGAGGGGTCTCTATTACTAAAACTCTTGAAGCACGCTCAACTTGCGCTCCTCGTCTGCTGGTACTGCAGGTACCACGTGCTGCTCTACAGATGTTAGTATGGTTGGTGCACCACCTAGAGATAAAATCTGGGGAACCAATCCCTGTATTGAAGCCTTGTCACTAAGGGGGTCATCCTCACGATCAATCTTTTGAATCCTAGATGGTATACATCACAAAGGTATCCTTACAGAAAACAATATGCGCCATGGTCAATGAGTATATTTGGAGAGCTGGCTCGAGAAGGACATGGAGATCACAACCCATTCCTATATGATGCATATACCATTATTTTCCCTGTAACCAATCTTCTCATGTACTAAATCGAAAAGCAGGTTATCAAAGTCCTAGTGTATGGATACATCATCCGCCACACCAAAAATGGAGTTTATGGCCTGAAATCCAAACTTGAAAAACTTAACATTGTTTCCCCAAACCAATTCCATAGACTCATAGTCCTAATGTAGAACCAACCAGCTCTGATACCACTCTGTCACGACCCGTCCCAGTGGGGCATGTGTTGTGACTCCCCAAGCCCACCTCCAATAGGCCAGGGGCTGGTGACTAGCACCAAGTAGGTATATCACTATCATGGGAAGCATTTCATGTGTACTTGTACGCACTCACACACATCTCCAAGCCCAAAAAATACTAAAATGTAAAAACCACTAAGTAAATAATGCATGCATACCCCTAAAACCCACCAAGAGTATGACGAAAAGTAAAGTAAAGTAAATAGGGATAGAATAAAAGCCCACAAAAAAGAGTCTATAACCACAAGTCCAACCTATAAAAAGGTATTGGGAATGTTGTATATAGTCGCAGGAACACACCTCAGTCTTTCTTGTCTCACAAAGCACCATATGGTCCTGGTCCACCTAGGACCCTATCAGAAGGTCAATCGTCTACATAAGACATGACATGTGTGGGAAAATTCTGTGCAAGGGTGAGTATAACAATACTCAGTAGAACACCCTGAAACCACCAAGCAATATAACAAAGGAAATATACGGTCAACTCTACATAGGAATATGTATATAGAACATATAACAAGAATATCCAGATATAGTCAATCCAATACACACGATCTAGAGGTATGTCACATCCACTATATACCAGCAACTAGAAATTCATCTTGAAGATTCCATGAAGCACTTATATGAGAGAATACACTCTTGAGTCTGATAGCACTGATGAAGTTTTTCAGAGAGGTATTATTCATTGGGTCTCACCATGAGAGAGATACGTTTATAGATATCAAGAGAGAGATATGATTCATAGATGAGAATCATAGCCATGGTCATTGGGTGATACCAACAACTCACTATGGATTAACCCTCTAAGTAGAGGATCAATGTCCACGTAGTGTTGTTAATGTCGATACCACGAACTTCACCCAGGGCATGAAGGATGAATATAGGATCCTAGTCTAGGCCTATCGGGGGATTCCAAAAACTCTATTCAGGAAGTCTTGCTGAATGGATCATAGTCCTATGTGTAGGAAATGATTCATACCAACCTTAAGGGAAACAAAAAAGGGAACGAAACCTGGAGGACAAGTGGCTCAATACATGTAAGAAGGGGGTACATGACGTGTAGTAGGGTCATACATAGTGTCCATTGACTCTACGTACTACATGTGTACAATGGCTCGTATCTTTAGAACATGTCATGTAGAAAAAGAAGTACACTGCATGTAATTGGGACTACACATCGTGTCCCTATATCTGGGGTCCCACCCGTGTACTCAACCGTGTGCCATTACACGACGTCAACCCATGTAACCTTGCATGTGTACCAGTACATAGGGTAGTCCATGTAACCGATTCAGGTCATGCCATATGGGGTAGTACACACCATGTAGGCAACCCGTGTACTCCACCCTGTGTTTGTGTACCTCCCAGGGTACATGTTGAGTGGTCCAGTGATGAACAAGCACCATGTAACCGGGACTACACGCTATGTGTTCTGGGTTTTCTAGAAACTTGTGTTCTTCCTCCACACGCTTTGTTCGATCTTTCAGATCTCATTCCGATGGTATATTCACCTATAAAATCCATATTCAAGCTCTTTTCTCCACCCTAACACTAAATCTATGGGTTTTGGGACTTCAATCGGCTCGTAAATCCAATTTAATCCATCTCGATGCAACTCGCCTGAAGAACGGGTTCTCCCGAATCACTTTGATCCATCTGCCACCGCTGTCATCGCACCTCTATTGAGTTATCCCAATGATGAATCTCTAGTTTTGGATCGTTGCACTAAGAATCTAAGGCATAATGATCGATTTTTCAAAACCAGTCGAAGAACAAAGAATGTGAATGAAGAACAATAGAAATCAAGGGAGACAAATACATATGGAACAAACCCAAGGAATGAACCTCAGTCGTTGTTTATTTTAGCCTCAATCCATTCCTGTAAGAATGAAAAATAAATAAAAAACAAAATTTTTGTACCTGTATGCATGCACACACATCTCCAAGCCCAAAAAATGCTAAAATGTAAAAACCACTAAGTAAACAATGCATGTATACCACTAAATCCCATAACCAGAGTATGACAGAAAGTAAAGTAAGGTAAATAGGGCCAGAATACAATCCCACCAAGAAGAGTCTATAGTAACAAGTACAACCTATAAGAAAAAGGTATCGAGACTACTTTATGTAGCTACAGGAACACACCTCAGTCTTTCTAGTCTCAAAAAGCACTGTATAGTCCTAGTCTTCCTAAGACTCCATCAAAAGGGTGATCGTTTTCACAAGACATGACACATGAGGAAAAATCCCGTAAAGGGGTGAGTATAAAAATACTCAGTAGGACACCCTGAAACCACCAAGAAATACAACAGAGGAAAGATACAGTCAGATCTACACATGTATATGTATACAACACATATAACAAGAATATCCAGATATACTCAATCCAAGACACACCGTATAGAGGTAAGTCACATCCACTGTATACCAACAACTATAAATTCAGCTTGAAGATTCCACAAAGCACTCATTCGGGAGAACACACTCCTGAGTCTGATAGCACTGATGATGTCCATCCAAGAGATATTTCTTGTCGGGTCTCACCATGAGAGAGATACACTGATATCTGAAGAGAGAGATACAATGCACAGATGAGGTTCACAGCTAGGGTCATGGGGTGATACCAACAACTCGCTCTGGATTAACCTTCTAAGAAGAGGATCGGCGCCCATGTAGTGGCGTTCACGTTGGTATCACGAAATCCACCTGGGGAATGAAGGATTAGTAGAGGATCCTACTCTGGGCCTCTCGGGGGATTCCAACAACTCTCTCCAGGAAGTCATGTTAAAGGGATCATAACCATGTGTGTAGGAAACAATTTGTATCAACCTTTAGGGAAACAAAGAAGGTAACGATACCTAACAAAACTTGTCCAAGATACAGAGAACAAGTGGCTCAAGCCCTGTAGGAAGGGGGTACACGGTGTGTAGTCGGGTCACACGCTGTGTCCCTTGACCCTGGGTACTACTTGTGTACAACGACTTGTGTATTTAGAACATGATGTATAGAAAAAGGAGTTAATGGTGTGTAAGTGGGAAAACACATCATGTCCCTATATATGGGGTCTTGCTCGTGTACTCAGTTGTGTTCTAGTACATGACGTTAACCTGTGTAACCTTGCCCGTGTACCAGTACACGGGGTAGTCAGTGTAACTAGTTCAGGCCATGTTGTGTGGGGTAGTACACATCGTGTAGGAAAACCATTTACTCCACCCCATGTCTGTGTACCTCCCAGGGTACACGCTAAGTGGTCCAACGATGAACACACTCTGTGTAGCTGAGACTACATGTCGTGCATTCTTGGTTTTCCAGAAACTCATGTTCTTCCTCTGCATGCTTCAACCAATCTTTTGAATCTCATTATGGTGGTTCATTCGCCTCAAAACTCTAGATCCAAGGTCGTGTTGCCACCCTAACACCGAATTGATGGATTTTGGGCTTTCAATCGGCTCAAAAATTGGATTTAATCCATCCCGAAGCAACTCGCTCGTAGGACGAGTTCTACTAAATCGCTTTGATCTGTCCACCACCATCATTGTTGCACCTCAATCGAGTTGTCTTGATGTCGGATCTCCAGTTTTGAATCGTTGCACCAAGAATCAAAGGTGCAACGATCGATTGTTCAAAACCAGCCGAATAATGAAGAATGCAAGAAATAGGGGGGAGAAAATGTACAAGGAACAAACTTGAGGAATGAACCTCAACCGTTGTTTTTCCAGCCTCAATCCATTCCCGTAAGAATGATAAATGAATCAAAAAAAATCTCTAGAATCAAATCCCGATAAACCCCGCAAATATCATCCCATCCTGCAAGTACAGTCGATCTGCAAGCTAATATGTTCGTGGATTAGTCTGTGTTCATCGTAGGAATGAAGAATGAGAAAAGAATCAAAATAACGCATCCTACCTGGATTTTGGATTGGCCACCGATGAAGATCGGTCACTGTGTCATCATTGTTGGCAAGATCTACCAAGAATGGCGTTCGTCGCTCTCTGATTTGAAGTTCTGTCATCACTTACTGTGAAGATTATCTATATATATCTCTCTAGGACCTCCAGAGGATTCTAGGGTTATGAGCCTAACCCTAGATCTCTGTCAAAGGGTTTATTTAAAATAAACATGTCGTTTCATTACTACGTCGATGAAATAAAAATAAAATAAAATTTTCTAATTTATTTTATTCATTTAAAATTCCAGTGACGACTTTCCACAATCGACCTACGTTGACCAATGTTAGGTCACACCTAGGGTAAAATTGTTATTCTGAATGAAACAATGCCCTCATATTTCTGATTCGGTCACCCATTTAGAAGTTATTCCACTTTTTTAGGAAAGTCGTATGTGCATGCTATTTAATATATTTAATTAATTTCAAACATTTATTCTGGACACACCGAGCCTCAGAATTGCACGTCGTCTCAGCACCTGGTCTCAAAATTAATCCGTATAATATTTAAAAATAACACATGGAAGATCTATGTTTTTTATGGAAGTTATGAGATTCACGTGGTGATGCGTATGGTTATAACAAAGCATAAATTATGGATCTTTGTTTTTGGAAGAAGACGTTTGGAAGCAGCATTTCATGTCACAGAAGCAGACTTCTAGGATATGGAGGTTGTGGCATAAAAATCTTGATCACATAGATGAGAGAATAGTAAGGTTGAAAACGCTTGGTTGTTAAAGGCTTGAACTCATAGGAAAGGGGTTTTGGAACTTGTTGGGAGTGTGGTCTTCGCAAGTAGTGAGGGGTGTTCTTGATATGGAAGTAGGAGGCATCGGTGAACCAAAGACTTGGTAAGTTATTATTATTCTCTTGCAGGGCCATTGTACATTGTACCTTCATCAATGATGCAATACAATATTGAAAGTGTTTTTCTTCCTCAAATAATAGGATCAATATGTTTTAGAACCACTCATCATGAAGAACCATGGTGGATTGAAGTGGACTGAATGATGGTCTAATAAATGAGAGTTCTCAGGAGTAGTGGGAGTTTCAGAAGATATGATATTTTTGATTACCTATAGTTTGAGGAGACTAAACCTAAAATATCAGAATGTGTTGTGGAGTGAAAGATGATTTTTTGGGGTAGGTTCTTTTAGAGATACTCCAAGTCTAGTAACATTATGATTGTTGTTCTCTTGTCAACACTGTTTTTAGGAAAATCGACCATAACCTCATCAAATTCCAGAAGAGGGACAACCCCAAGTCCAAAGACATATTTTTTTTCATTACAATGAAGTATCAATGAAGAATTTTGAATTTATAAATTTATTTTAATGACTTTCAGAAGATCGTTAGAGTATTAAAAGGTTTTCTGAAAAAAAAAGAGGGATCCTAGAAGGATTGGTGCAAGGTTGGAATATAGTGGGAGAAAGTTGGTTGCACTGAACAATGGTATCTAGAATGTATAGGGTTGATTTAGTGGGAGTTCTTTCATTTAAAGGTAACGGAATTTGTAGTTGGGGGCTTGGATTAGTGGTAAGAACCCCGTAATACTACATCAAAAATGGGGGTTCAAAAACTCATTGGGTGTAGGGTACTGTAGCATTTTTTGTAGTGTACTGTAGCAGCGGTGGAGCTGCTGATCGGAGACACTGTAGCAATGGTGGGAACTGTAGCAGACACTATAGTGGTGTCAGAACTGTAGCAGGTATTGTAGCAGCCCGAGTACTATAGCAAAACTATTCACCAGAGGGCCTTTGGGTCAAATATTTGGGACTTCAGGACCATGTATTGGGCTTTCATGTCCACTGGGCCTACTAGCCATGTAATGGGTTTCATACCCACTGGACCTATGGGCCATGTATTGAATAAATATGGTTTGATGAGTGTGTTATCCCTTGAGAGGGTTATGCCCTACCTTTATGGCATGTGTGTGAGGTGTGTGTGTGTTTAAATGTAATTGTACCCCCAAAACTCCTAATATATATATTTATAATTATAATTACAAATAAATATATTAAAAAAAGGTAACATAATTTCAAGCTAAATAGTTTAGATGGAGTTCGGTTTTGATTGTATCACTACAATTTGATGTACCGGTCAACTCTCAGATTATGGAATCTTGGTAGCAGAGTTTTGAAAGTGTGAGTTCCAGAAGGAGAAAATCCATAAACCCAGTACAGGTCACGACTTTTTTATGGGACTTCAACAAATTTTGATGCAACTAGAAGGTTGGTTTCAAATTCCACACTGAACTCTCATAAGATGTGGTGGATGTGCAGAAGTTACGGCATATGTGAGAGCCACTGATGATGATATGTAAAGGTTCCTCATAGTTCAATTCTACCATAAAGGATTGTATGTAAGATTCATTGAAGTGATGCATAAGCGCGATGTACACTGCTCATTGAAAGTTAGCAGTCAGGACAAAGATTGTTGCAAGTAATCATTGGTTTCTAAGGCCAATGGTGCCCCCCCACAAATGACATAGAGGAGTGGAAGAGAGTTGACTAGCTAGGTCCCACTATATCAGTGGGGTGTTACCATGAGGTTGGGAAATGCGTCAAAGCATCAAATGATGGAGTATTGAGTTGGAGTACCCATGTTCCAGAGACCTTAGTGTCGAAGGCGGGTGGTCGTAGTCTGAAAGGACAGAAGACCATAAGGAGTAGAAGTGGAATATGGAGTTGTCGTAGGGATCATATCCCACTGCTCGTGGGTCATCACGATGGTGGTGCTTACTGTTGCAATTTTTCACTGGAGGCATCAACCGAATGACTTCTGTTAATCTAGGTAGGGTACCAGAAGGTAGGTTTCCCTTGTAACTCAAATGAATTTTGTTCCTTGAATAAAAGATGCAACATATTCTCTTGTGGATGTAGGACTATGGTTCGAACCACACAATCCCATGTGTGTTATGATTGTGTTTCTTTTTTATTTGTTTCATGCTTGTTCGTTATCTCATAATGAAGATCTTGTCATGATCGTGAGGTGATCAGAACTATAGGTTGGTGATCTAGTGTGATGACTTAGGTGCAGTGTGACTTTTAAGTTCTGGTATATTAGGTTCGTGAGGATATTCTAATCACTGGAGTTTCAGAGCTTGTTCTGCATTTCAGCTTCCAATGGTTAACTTTTAGTGGTCGGTGGTTCATGGATTCCCAACATGCTTCCTACCCCACCTCATAACGCTACACGGGCCTCTACTGAGGTTTCTCTACCGATGTCCTACATTGAAGATGAGAAATCCTCCTATTAACCAACAATCTTGACTTCCGATTTAGAAGACGCGGTAGTAACTGTAGCTCAAGCAAGTGACATCGATAGGCTCATTGTAGGTCGTTCGACAACGAAGTAGGCCAACATAGTTTTTGTTGAAATTGTGACTTCGCTCACTGATGCCCACTTTGTTGATTATGTGTAGCGTGATTTGGTTGCTTTTTAAACTGCCTCTAATAAAGTCTCGAATGTTGATGTCATGACGACTTGAGAGCCAACTCTAGTGTTAACTCTCTTGCGTCCATTTCAGTTCAATGGCAAAATGCCTATCATAGATGATGAGGGTTTCACTCTTGTCCTAAAGAAAAAACAAAGGAATATGAAAGACCTTTATGCCCTCCAAAGAGCAATGAATATGAGATCACTGAAAATGTCATTGCTCCTTATCACTAATGGCAAGGAACCAGTTACTAAAACTCATTTATCTATATTGTTCGTAGACGAGGGTGTCACTGCTAAGCTCAGGAGTTCTAGAATCGTTCAAGTACCAGTGGATGAGTTGCAATTAGCTCGACTCCATAAACAATACCTCCTTCTACAAATTTTTCTTTTTAATGGCAGAATCATCGTTGATAATACATTCTTCTTGGAGCATTTGTAATTTTTCACTTACAAGATCTTCTATGCAAAGTGCCTAACACTAATTTCTCTTCTCTTATTTAGAGTATTAAGAGGGATTGTGCTGCCTCTAATGTTTTTGCTGATTGATTATGACTATTTTAAATTTGGATGGAGCATTTGTCATGTGGAGCCCATTTCACTCATGTTTGTGACCTTCCTCCTCCTTAAAAGAGGTTATTAATGAAGTGTTTGTTTTGGTTAAAAAAAAGTTGAGTAGTGAATTTAAAACCCAATCAACATTATGGTAGAGTTAGAATTGTAATCTTAGGGTATCCGAACTTGATTAAATTAACTATTATTAATTTACTAACTGAATATTTTAAAATAATTGTAAAATTATAAATTTTGTTTACTTATTTTGAATTGAGTTCATATTTGGTTTATAAACGAATTCTAAATTCAAATCAGATTAAATTAGTTCTTATTAATTTATTTACAGCATATTTTAAAAGGATAATAAAATTATAAAATATATTTATTTAATTTGATATACATATTTTTTATTTTTGTAAATAAATTTTAAATTTATAAATGTTTAATTAATCACTGATTATAAGCACCCTCCCTCGACACAAATTCATGAATCCGTCTCTCCAAAGTAGGCGCGGATAGCGTTAGCTTTCTTGCGTACGAGCAGCGTGGTTTCCGCCTCTGCGGTAATCGTTGTCTTCGTGAAATCTCCTCTTTTCTCTGGAACATGATCACTGAACGGTGGAGCATGGAAGTCATGTTTGAACGCGTTTGGCATTATTTCATCATTGTATTTGCTATGTTTTCGCTTGTGGACTTGCGGCAGACTGTACATGGTGCCCGTCCGCTCTTTATCTTCAAACCGAACCCGGAAAATGCCGCGGCCACTGCTCGATGGCTAATCTCTCGCAACTCGTGGGGTGTCTTGAAGTATACTCTCCCCCTTGGCTTTCTTTTCATCCTTGTAATTACCCTCCTCCGTCGTTCAGTTGCATTGATTTGCCGTGTTAATTGGGTTATTTGGCCTTGTTTTTCTGTTGACTGTTCTTAAAATAGCACTGATTGAAAATTAGAAATAGTTGTGGTACGATCGCTCTTAAAAGATTAATTTGCCCCTGGTATATTTTCTTTGTTTAATTAAAGAGTTGAAAACATTACTGCCTGTAATCCTTGTAATTCAACAGACTAAACATGACCTGAATGCTCGCAGGATAAGCACTATGTTGAATTTCAGTCTTTTATTGACCTGTCTGCCTTCTTGCTCACTTATTGAAAAATGATAAGCAGTTTGAAAGAGCAAGTGATGTTTGTTTTGTTTCTGAAAAAACGCTTACACCGGAATTCCAAAATAAAACCACTTAAATAAGTGATAAAAAAATAGTTTTTCAATAATCAATCTGGAAACACTTAGGCAAAAGCACCTATCACAGTTTTAAATAAGTGATGTCAAACAGAACCTTACTGTTCACTCCATGTTTGGCTTGGTTTCATCAAGGACTCCAGTTCTACATAGTTCCAATTCCTTTTTGCCTGCAGAATTTAAAAACTTTAGACCCACGAACTATCAATTTATCATCATTTAGGAGGGTATATGCTGTGAATTTTGGTCAAGGACTGAGTATTTGATAATGAATGTTTTAAGTAAAATTGCCCCCCCTTTAAAAAAAAATGTACAGGTATTGGAGTATTTACTATCAACTTATTTTATTAGAATTCTTTGTTCATTACCCAGTAAGACTATAACCAGGATTGGTGGCACTACCTTATCTTTTAAACTGATAATTACTTAATTTCTTCATTTGGTTCCTTTAACTAGTTTCTTTCTCATTGCATGATGATTAGCCTTTATTTTAAAACTTGTGCAAATTTGTGAACACTTGTGAATGATCAATGTATATCAATATCTCTCTCTCTTTTTTTTTTATATTGCAGCACCATCTCTATCGAATTGAATGGAGCACCCTTTGGGTAAGCTTAATTTCTTCTCATTATGGTTTGTCCTTTCTTTTGATAAATCTGTTATTCACCTTCTTTGTTTAGAAATCAGTTTAATCTCTGCAAATTGTATCTGTTTTATACAGTTGATTACTTCGTAAACCATACACGAGGACTGAATATGTGTAGCAGTAAACGCCTTAACATTTGCTATATTTAAAACAGTTCTGTTATATAATGCCAAGTTTTTTGCTATGGAGGTTCATGAAACTTAACCTTGACACTTCAGGCTTGAATTTATATAATTGTGCCAAGTTGTTCGTGGCACACTTAGGTTCTGTTTATTAAAAACTGCTTATAGCGCTTATCACCAATGATAAGCAGATTGAAAAATTAAGTAGTGTTTGTTTTGTTTTATCCACATTAAATCATTAAGCAATTTTTATGTTTCATTTTACTGTTTCTCAATTGCATAATTATCAAGCAGGAATGTGGTTTCGTATAGTGATGGATTTCCCAAGAAGGGTCTTGGCATCCCTTACTTTTATTTAACAACTCTTGATCCAACTGCAAGAAACGCATTGCGGGACCCACGGTCTTCATTCACTGTTAGCGAGTACTCTATTGGAACTTGTGGCGAGCGAGACCCTGAGAATCCAACTTGTGCAAAACTTACCCTTACAGGAAAGGTGGGTTTAATCCAACTTCATCCTGTCATTATTAATTTTGACTAAAAAAGTACAGTTTTTTTGGCAAAGCTTATCATTTTTTAAACCTTTTTTTCTTTTTAATTTCATGAATGGCCACATTAAGGGTTGTGGGAAAACCCAATTCAAGATCCTGAGGCCACACAAAATTTATCATTTAAATTCACATTCAATCCCTTCTGGAAATCAAATTATGTGGCATTGTTTATGGTTGATTCGGCTGTTGTGGACATGGACATCATGTTTCTGAATTTAATTTTAACATTCATAACTTCCTAACATAATGATTAAAGATCATTGATTTACATTAAAGTCACGCTTGGTACGGGAAAACCTTGTTGACATGTTTGGCATGTTTGGAAAAGGTGTCATTAAATATCTTAGATTGTTTAAAGGTGCAATCATAAAAAATTAATATAATTTTTATGCACTGTTTAAGGGGTATTGTAGTCAATGACATAATTTCCATTCATGTTGCATGGTTCTAAACATTAAGCTTTCATTAAAAACTTTGTGTTTGACACATGGCAGCTGAAATGGGTTGATGGAAACTCCAAAGAGGGAGAATTTGGTAAAAGTGCCTTGTTTTCCAAGCATCCAGAGATGAAGGGTAAGTGGCTCCTTTGGAGTTGCATTTTTGTGTCTTGGTGTTCATTTTGGCATTAATCTCCTGGTTTCTACTGACAGATTGGCCTGAAGGCCATGGCTTCAAGATCTTCACATTGGAAATTGAAGATATATTTTTGATTGACTGGTTTGGTGGCCCCAAGCCCCTCACATTGGAGGAATACCTAACTCACAGAATGTGAGTATCAAGGTTAGTGGTGTACAATATGACTGTAAATTTTAAGTCGATGCAGGGACAGCTGGAACAAAATCTATCCTTTCATGAGGAATTGTTTGGGAGCATGAAAAGAGAATTTCCTCGATAATGTGTTTGTACCAGGTCTGCCTTGGATGTTTGTAAATAATCCTATGTGGGCAAAGGGGAATAAATACTAGAAAAAATGGAAATGACATTATAACCTAGACAAATGGAAATAAAATGTAGTAAAAGGGAAACTGTGTACATATGAGAATAATGATCGGAAAAAGTACATAATCCAGGGCTAATGTTCAACTTGAATACTAGAATAGTGGTGGAGTTGGATCGTCCATCGTGCACTGCATCACTCGCCTCTGTCTGTAAAGGACTCGTCCTCTAGTCCAAATGATGATAAAACGGTTCCTCTTGTACAATGATCATCAAATGGGCAATGTTGAATAGAGGTGGGATTGCTCACCCTTCTAGAAGATCGACCATGTATGCATTATTGTTGATTTGTTACAACACCGTGCAAGGGTCGATCTTTGGATTTAGCTTGTTGGAAGTTCTTACAAGAAACCGCTATTTTCGAATGTGTACCATTACAAGATTTCTGATTTCAAAGATTCTTGGCCGCCTCTTCTTGTTTGCATCTTCCTTGTACCATGCATTGGATTCTGCAATATAATGAGCAACCTCAGCTTGTACATCTTTGATCCGGGCAACCATGTGTTTGATTGCCACACTATACCTAGGTATTTTAGTTATGGGAATAAGATGTGGCATGTGCTTTGGAGGCCTTTGGTACACCCCTTTAAAAGGAGTTTTTCCCGTTTGATTCACCACATTGTTAAATGTGAATTTAGGTGCTGCATACATGAGATCTCGTTGCTTGGGGCAGTCATAACACAATCAACGAATTATAGACCTGAGTGTTCTGTTGATGACTCTAGTCTGCCCGTTTGTCTGAGGATAAAGTACACTATTGAACTTTAAATCTATCCGGAACATCCTCCACAACGGTTGCAAAAAATGGTTGAGGAACGTTGCGTCTTGATCCGATGTAATAGTCCCTGGAACACCATGAAGAAGCACCACTTCACTTAAAAATAAAATAGCCACATGGGATGCTCCCACAATTTTCTATTAGGGGGTAGAATGTCAATTTAGTGAAATGATCCATCATGAAAAAAACAGTCATGTGATCGTTGTGTGCAAGGTAGGCCTAACACAAAGTCCATGAATATATATTCTTATGAAGCTTGTGAAACGAGTAATGTCATGTAAAAGTTGTTATTTTGGGTTTGACCCTTATTAATTTGGGTGGTTAGACACTCATCCATGATTTTAGAGTTGTCTTGTCAAAGTTGTGGCCAATAAAACTTGTTCCCCACCAGGGTGATAGTTTTATCTGGCCCAAAACGACCTCCATGATGAAGCTCTGTGACAATCTTGTCATGAATCAACCCGGGCCACCCCTTCGACCGGGTACTCGAGTCAGCCCGTGACACACTCAAGTTGCATTCCTGATCACCCTGGGCTGACAACCAATGCTAGGGGCATCAATTGAGCGCGTTGGGAACGATTTTGCTCGAAGAATCAAGAATAATCCAAAGACTTCCACTCGGGAGTTCGACCTAACCATTCTGTACTTCAGAGCCCACACCATAGAAAGAAATAGGAGCAATTTAAAGATAGAAACCAAAAAAGGCATAAGGGATAATAAACATATCACATGACAATAAACAAGTACAACAAATAGAAACAACATATGCCAACAACTTGAAATTAGTCCAGACTAACTAAAATAAAACAAGGCACATAGTGTAAAGTGGGAAGTTGAAAAAGCTCATATATCCAAGATACCAAAATAAAAGAGAACCAAGCCCCATTCCTGTCTCCATGTCGAGTGAAAAACATTCATTGGTCGCCATCCCAACTCGAACCTGAACTAGAAGATCATCCACTATAACCTAACTGTAAAGAACCGATCTGGGTTACCCTCAAACCTGGCACCCAACCCGATTCGTCACATACCCGAAGAACATTTCTGATACCCACGGGCCGACGACAAGCATCCGAACATCGAACAACAAACCAAAGGGAACGATTTCGCCCAACCTGAACAAATACATGACATATATACACACGAAGCGAGAAGGAACAACGAAAAGCTAATAAAATATGTCATATTTGTAAGAAAATAGTGGAAACAAAACGACTGTAAAAGTAGCCAAAACTCTAAGAGACAAGTTCAATTGCAAAGGACCAAAACCAAATAGTTACTCCATGTGATGGTGTGGACAAACTCCCATTATCTCACCACCGGCTACCCAACTCGGCTGACACAAAACATCACCGCCTCACTACGGCGCGTTGTCTTTCCCTGCATTAGAAGACATACAGAGGTCTGCACACCACCGAAGAGGTGCGCAAAGTGTGAGCTAACATGCTCAATAGGATCTCACCTAGGTGTTCCATAACAAGTCTCCGTATAACAATTCATGTATGCTCATTTTAAATAAAACATGACATGATAAGCGGTAAAACAGTTTTATAGAAAACTTGGTCAAAACTTGCTCTTTATCACAGTTCTAAAACAAGAGCATGTATATCAATTTCAATGCACATTTGACATATCATCTTTCACAAGCATAAACATGCATATCAAGACTAAAACAGTATAAAGCCAAGCAATACAAGACAATTGTAGCAACACAGACATCACAACACCAAAGAATACAACAGGCTAGACAGTAGACTACTCGTACCAAAAAATCTATGATCAATGCACTGCGGTACCTGAAGCCAATTATCCACACTTGTTGCCACCGATATTTGTGCAAATTTTTTTATAGAAAACTTGGTCAAAACTTGCTCTTTATCACAGTTCTAAAACAAGAGCATGTATATCAATTTCAATGCACATTTGACATATCATCTTTCACAAGCATCAACATGCATATCAAGACTAAAACAGTACAAAGCCAAGCAATACAAGACAATAGTAGCAACATAGACATCACAACACCAAAGAATACAACAGGCCAAACAGTAGACTACTCGTACCAAAAAATCTATGATCAGTGCACTACGGTACCTGAAGCCAATTATCCACACTTGTTGGCACCGATATTTGTGCATTTGTTGACGCTCCTTTTCGTCACATTGTTTAAAAGAATGGAAAGGGAAATGACTTAGCACAAATTGATTCATCCTTTGAAGAAAACATCAAAAATCGACAAAGGCATGAACAAGGCTTCAGATGCACAAGGGTCGCGCAAGTTCCATCACTGTCGCGCAAGTATACTTGCGCGCCACATAATGGTCGTGCAAGTGACTTGCACGCCCTAAAGGATAACTGCCCGGGGTCTTCTCCAGCCTATAAATACCCCCGGTGGGCACCCCATTTTGAAAGAATTTTTCCAGAATTCATAGACAGAGCTCTGAACGCCCAAGTCTCTTCTTCAGATTTTCCGAACTCTTCTAAGATAATTCTTTACCTAGAATGGAAGGTCTAAACATGAGGAGTAAGGTCTAAGTGTTGGAATTCACTAACACTTGCGCGCATAAGTGTTTTATCCATAAGGGAAATGAACACACTTGCGCGCCGCCCTACTTCTTCATCAGAACTTGCGCGCCATCTTCTGGAAAGCCTCTAGGGATAATACCAAGGGTTTGAGCCAAGTTTCACCCAAGTATTACTCAAAGACTGAAAATCGCGTAAGTACCCATGTGTCGCGCAGGCATACCTGCACGACCAGGACTTGCGCGCCCACGTAGTACCTGCGCACCTGCCAGGACTTGCGCGCCCCTACCTTTTTGGGTGCCTTTCCTGCCCACTTCACCCCTCTTATGCCATTCCACTTCTCCTATTCAAGATTCAGTCTTCAAGACACTCTTCAAAGCCATTTATGGCATGATTTCTTGATATGACTTCCTTATCTGAAAGGAACTCCGTGGAACATCTCTAAAAAATCTAGGGATTTATAGATCTTTATGTCACTAAAGATTGAGATTTCATTCATTCAACCTCATCCTTTAAGATGAGAGAATCCTTAACCTGAGCCTACTTTTCAGGAATAAGCCCCAGTCATAAGTCTCAAATATGGGCATCTTCCTCAGGAGTAAGCCTCAACCATAATTCTCTTAACCTGGGCCTCCTTTTCAGGAGTAAGCCCCAGTCTCAAATATGAGCTTCCTTTTCAGGAGTAAGCCCCAATCTCAAATATGAGCTTTCTTTTCAGGAGTAAGCCCCAATCTCAAATATGGGCTTCCTTTTCAGGATTAATCCTCAGTCCAAATTCTCATTAATATGGGCATCCTCCTTAGGAGTAAGCCCCAAGTCCTCTTTTAACATGGGCCTCCTTTTCAGGAGTAAGCCCCAGTCTCAAATATGGGCATCCTCCTCAGGAGTAAGCCCCAAGTCCCTTAATTTTTCAAGTCCCTTAAACTGGGCCTCATTTTCAGGAGTAAGCCCCAGTCTTAATTTCTCTTAACCAGTTCTAATTTACTGTTGATTTGGGGTTTCTTTCTCAGAAATAAAACCCAATCATAAGTCCCCTCCTAACTTGGGCATCTTCCTTAGGAGTAAGCCCCAAGATTAGAGTATCCAAATCTCCATAAAGTACATATACCTTTATGAACCCTGTTCTTGGATTTCTTCCCTGAAGTAAATCTTAATCCTCATCTATTTTGGGCAGTCATAAACACATAATCCCCACATCATTGCATCTTTCGTGGCATAATTGTCTGGTTTCACCAATATCTCTTGTTTCTCACACCGAGCATGACTCACGTGAGCTTAGAGTGTAAAAGTAATCATGACTTCTTTCTTTGAGTCATCAATCATGCATAAACATCATACTCCCTTATTCGAACTATGTGGGTTCTGATTCCTTTTTTTAAACAAAGGATACGTAGGTAGCCCATCAACGGGTACGATCCCAATTCTAAAATAATCTATGTCCTCCTGAATGACAATAAACTTCAAGTGCCCCACTGAGTAGCTTTAAAACCAGTATGATCATCATAATGACCAAGATACTTTTATGTATTTTAAGGATACCGTCAACTAAGAATCTCTAACAAATACAGATGATTCTTCATCGATGAAGAACCTCGAATACATATAAAAGATTCTCTGAATTTCTTACATATCAATCATTGATTGTCAGACTAAAGGAAAGCTCATTTTATACTTGGTAATGTAATAAGGATTCAAGAACATAACTTAAATCTATAAAGAGAGTCCTGGAGTAGACAATAATTCCCCTCAAAAAGGTGTGATGAGTCCGATCTCTCATCCTCTCGACCAATGCAAATTCCTAAGCCTCATAAGTCCACAACTAATGAGCGCCTACCTTTGGAAAGTAGGTTCAAATAGATATGAAATCATTGGATGTTTCTGGTTCTACGAACAAACCCGTTAGAAACCGATTGGAATGTTTGAACCTTCAATCAACGAGGTCATCCCCGATTCCAGAGGGAAACAAAAAATGGTGAACCCGACGTGAATCCTTAACCAAGTTAAAATAATATTTTACTTATTTGTTAGGCCCCTATTTGAAACTCACTGAGAGGGCCAACAAAACAATCATTGACATATGTACTCATGCAAAAGATGTAGTGGTTGAATTTATCTTGATTACGTCTGTTACATCAAACATACACTCTTTCAAGATTTTCTGCATTCTAAGAAATGGCTGCTCTCAAGTTCACACCTATGAATACCACTGCTGTGAATACCGCTGCTGCAAATGCCACTGCTGCTACTCCTGTTGGATCGTCATCCGCTCTGAGGATGACATCACCTACTCAGCATCTTCAACGCTGAGTATCAAATGCGCTGGTTAAGGAGTACAGTCAACACGATATCATTCCAACTCTGGAGGCTGCTCGACAAGCCCTCCAAGTGAACAATTCAACCTGGTCGTCCAGACAACGACGACCAGCGATCAAGAAGCATGCGGTTCTAACTACCGTCTCCAACTATTTCGGGTCATTATCCCCGGAACGCAATCACCATTCACTCCCATATTCTGGGGAGGTGAATGAGCAGGTCCCTCAGGGCCTTAATTCAAAGAAGCAAGAGTCCTTCCTGAGGGCTCCTATCAACAATCAACGCCAGACTCGTGCGGCAGTACGCCCTCAATATGATGAGGGTACCGACTCCAGGCGTTCGGCTCAGGTTCCTCGAACCCGAGCAGGCAAGACGAACTGCCAGAGGCGGAATCCGGTCAACAGTGAGCAGGTTCTCATCTCTGCCATCTCCAGAGAAGTCCACCAACCTAACTTGGTGGCAAGCAACGAGCGGGCACATACACCTGCCTGTTTTAATTCCGCTGTCCAGCAGACTCGTCTGACATCATCACATCAATCCCGCCAGACAATTCCGGCGGAGTACTATAGGCAGGAACATACACCTATTTATACATCATTATCTAGTCAGCAGGCTCGTCTGACTACATATGATGGAGCTCGTCAACCACGTTCAGCGAAGTGCAATCAACAGGCACATACACCTGCTAGTATTAATCAAGCCTACCAACAGTCTCTCTTAGTAGCACACAGTGAAGTCAGTCGGAAAGCTCCGGCAACAAACAGGTGGCAGACTCAACTCTCTGCCCCCACACTTGAGTACTGTCAGGATTCACTGACAGGAAAAGGAGGACAGGAGCAAACACATACACCTACTCCAAGCACGGAATGGACGTATATCCCCATTCCGGCAGCTGAAGTCACCAAACATATTTTATCAATAGTGAAAGAGCAGAATCAAATCCCTGCTCATATTCCGAATGATTGCCAGGATATTATAACAACTTCAACAGCATCTCAGTGAAAGACACATAAATCTATCCCTACCAGTGGACTGACACATCAACAGTTCACTCCGGAACAGACACACACATCTGTTCCAGTCCAAGAGGGTTGTGGGGCATACTCCCCCATATCATACGGACAACCAAGTCAGGCACATACACCTGATTTGAGTGGAGATCGTCAGCCTAACCTGGCCATCTTTCCTGATCAGGAACATACACCTGCTCAGAGCAGCCACTTTCGTCAACAAATGGTTTCCAAGGTGAGTAAGAAGGCGTCTAAGAAGACGACCCGCCCAACACAGTCAGGAGATCAAGAGACAATCTGTAACAAGGCCTTTCTCGATGCTGGAGTTCTTGAAGCCCTCAGACAGTTATCTGTTGGAATTCAAGATTCTACTCCTTCATTTCCCAATAGTGGGAACATTAATTCCGAAGGTCTTCAACAGACACTTCCTCATGAAGGCTTGCTTCATGACAATTCAGTCGATTTCGAAGTTTCATCTTCAGATGAAAGCCACAGGAACCCTCTGTGTGGTCAGAAGACCAAGGAGCAAGGGATCTCATCTTTTGCTGTAACCCATCATGGTGGTCCTCCCCATGATGATGAATTTGGCTGCAAAAGTCCACTCCGCAGTGGTGATGCACATTGCCCGAAAAATGCTCCAGTGGACAATGTAGTGCCGAGAAAGCCCTCTTATCTTGAGGCACTTGCAAATGCGAAACCAGTCATGTCTGATGCTTCATCGCTAGCAGGTGAAATAGTTTCTCAATCGGAAGATAGCCCAGGGTGTAGGTCATTCTCCGAACCACCCCTAAGTCGTGCATCTCCTAGTTTCATCAGTGATTTCTCTAACAATCTTGTTGAATCCGATGAAGCAACAAGGAGCCACCAACTATGGTCAAATCAGGTAGAAGAATCTTCATTGAATGATAAAGAGAAAATACTGATAATGAGAAAACAACTGACGAAAGGTAAAGTGCCAGTTCTGTTTTGGCCTCTGGCTGACTCCCAGTTTGACATTCCAGAGATGTTAACGGAAGATGGGATTCATGATATTCGTCTCAACATATGGAAAAATCTTTGTCAGTTGAAAAAAAGTATTATCTTATGATGAATATGAAAATCATCTTAAGATAATAGAAGGGTTACAACGTCAGATTGATTTGGCATCTCTCTCAGTCTCTCGATATCTGAAGGCTGAAAAGCAGCAGAGAGCCCTTCAGCGTTCATGCCTTGGCGCACTAAGAAGATTGCGCCAGTTAATTTCCAATTCCCCATCTGGTATTCATGTCAAAGGATGAGGTGTTCATGGAGCACTACATTTCACGGTGCTCTCCAGTCAGCAAAGCCCGCCGAAAATGGTCTCATGCAATGTTATTGCCCATGGCCGGCCACAATCAATGGGCTTTGTTTGTAATCAAAAGCTTGCCCAAGAACAGGCCTCAACTAGTTCCTCTCAAAATCAAGAATACATAGAACGAGTTGTTGAATTACCCATGCATCAAGCAAACAAGAATATTGAACATACCTCTCGTATGGAGCAAACACATCATCAAGTGACAGAAGTGTCAGAAATAATCCAACGGTCTTTCGAACCGGGTGATAAAAGTGGATACAAGTTGATGCATCCAGCTAATTTCCGGATTAAGGTCCGCAAGATCAGGAGAGCTTTTAAGAAAGTCTCAGACATAGCATGTCAAGAGCCACCCCAGCTCGCCAGACTGGGGACTCTTTTAAACCAACCCTCAAAATCAACAAATAAGATTCGAGGAGTTGAGCAAAGACAGCAGGAACAACCCCAGTCCATCGGACTGAGGACTTTTTCAAATCATCAATCCCCTCCTCAGAGAAAGTCGGTCTTTTCTCGATTGGGTAAGAAGCCTCAAGAGGAACGAAGAGCCAAATTATCAGGAGATTCTCTCCAAATTACGGTTCGTCAAGAAGTTCCTGAGGGATTGAATCAACAAAAGGCAACGTCTCATCAAAGACATGGACGAAGACAATATCACAGAAATGCTGATAGAAGGGATGTGATGCGTTATGCATCAATCAATGTCATCAATGCCGTTGTTGCTGATCCACTAGATGAGACTCACTCAGGGGACTCAGATGAAGATGTTCCTGCTCAGGAAGTTGTACGCACAGACACAAATGAAAAAGGTGTGCGTACACGAAATCAAAGGTTTACCCAGAATCTGGGTGTTCCTTCAAATAACCCACTTCCCCCTCTCCGAAAGGGATCAAACAAGGGGAAGGGAAAGAATTAGGTTACATATCCTTCCTCTGGAGAAGGCCAATCGCTCTCACTAGAGCAAAGATTTGCACAACAGGAGGAAGAAATGAAGGAATTGAGGAGGATGAATGCAGAACTACTTCAGGGTAGTTTTTCTCTTAAGCGTGCTGGAGTCAGTCAGCCAAGAGAGTTTGTTGCAGCTACTGAGATGGATGAAGAATATCCTCCTTTATCAGTACACCCTCACAGGTCTAATCCTACGGGTCAAGTGCAACAACAATTGGAAGTGCTGTCATCAGTTGCAGTACCAGCTGCCATACCTGTCCAGACTCCAGTCATTGCACCTGCCCAAGTTCAAGTTCAAGTTCAACCGGATGTTTCTAAAAAGTTAATAACTACCATTGAGTCATTAACAGCTCGGTTAGAGACTATGGAAGGGAAGCGTGCGCAGGTTCAACCGGAAAAGAAAGCTTACCCTGAATGGGTAGATTCAATCTCTCCTCCATCAAATTTTGGGAACCCTGTATTCCCTATTTTTAATGGATCATGCGACCCTGAACAACATTTGACGCATTACGTGTCTTGTTGCGATCCTATGATGGGAACTCCAGAGCAGCAAGAAGCAGTGAAACTCAGATGCTTTGTGCGAACCTTGCAAGGACCAGCCTTTGTCTGGTACACAAGCTTGAAATCCCGGTCAATTACCGGATGAGAAGATCTCCGTCAACGATTTCTTCTTCAATTCAGCTCAACTTTGCCAAAGACAACAGTTTTCGATCTTACAAACTGTAAGCAAAGGGAGAATGAAAGAGTCTCTGATTTCATTGCTCGCTGGAAGAGATTAACATATTTTCTGAGCTTAGCACTCCCTCAAGAGGAACTATTGCCAATCTGTGTAGCAAATCTGTGTGACGAATTACGCACACCACTGATCCCTGTGAAATACACAGGAGGGTTTCGAGACCTTACTTCAATCGTTCAACAAATTGAAGATTCTCTTATACAGACTAAGGCTAAATCTCATGTAATTCCATCAGCTCCAGGAAGGAGAATGGGTAAAGCAGAAACTGCTACAGTTATGCTTAAACAAGCACCTGTACCTGCTTCTACCTCAAAACCTTCATCTTTTTTAAAGGCTCCACCTCCTGAGTGCCAACAACAAAGGCCGTTTTATCAAGACGATCAAAAAGATCAAAGACGAAAACAATTTGAGGATCTGAAGAGCAAGACATACTCTTTCCGAAATGAACAAGTTCCTGGTTACTTCATTTCGGCCCTGGAGAATAATTTGGTTCAGCTGCCAAAGCCCAAGAGGCCAAACAAGGAAGGAGTTGAAGACCGTCCCAATTATTGCCCCTTTCATCAAATGTTGGGGCATCCCATCCAAGAGTATTTTGTCTTCAAAGACCTCCTGCAAAAGATGGTCGACTTGGGACAAGTCAAACTGAAAGGCTCTTCAGCCCAGGTAGCATGTGTTACTGCTACAGTTCCAGAGGAGGAAGGCGAGTGACAATAAGTCAAAAACAAAAATGCACAAAAATATGATGATTGGATGGTTAGAAAGACGATCAACCGAACTCATGCTATTTTGCGAATACAATTGAAGAAACCAATTGTACCTTCTGCCATGAATGCCGCAACAAAATCTTCTTCAGAGGGAAAATCCTAAAAAGGGCAGCATAATTCCAAGAAAGAGAAAGAATCAGAAGAAGATGAGTATGTGTCAAAACCTAAGTTGTCTTTGACTCTGGCGGACTTCATGCCATCTACTTCAAATCAACGGGCACCGCCCCACCAAACGACACAACCTAAATTGGCTAGTCAGGCAGAATCCTCATCGGATGAAGAGTTGATTTTCGGTTCTGTTAATATGATTCAATTAACAGATCCATATGCCAGTCGCAGTTTCGATTTCGATGAGCC
Organism: Viscum album; assembly: GCA_963277665.1. Lineage (NCBI taxonomy): Eukaryota > Viridiplantae > Streptophyta > Magnoliopsida > Santalales > Viscaceae > Viscum > Viscum album. Next base: position 609,866,762 of record OY728125.1, on the reverse strand, counting down.
TGAATTCCCTGTATCAAACAGAAGAATCAGAGAAAGTTCCAGAGGCTCAGGATACATGAGAAGACGTGGATCTTTCAGAAGCCACTATTCCAATTCTACCCCTGCTAGAACTGTGTACGCAGTAGAAACTCGTGGTAGAGCCCTTCAACGAGCTCAGCAAGAACAAGAAAGTTCTTCCACCAATAGGAAATTCAGTCCTGGCACAGTTATTTTGGAAGACCGGTTGAAGGTTCCATCTTCTTCCTCTCAGCAAGTAAATAGACCTAATTGGTCTAATCTTCCAAAGCCAGAAGTATTACCAACTCCTATCTCGGTACAAGATGCGTCAAATTCCAAAGCATCAACTTCCAAGGAACCTGTTAAACCACATGTTCCTGTTGGGAAACGCAGACCTCTGGATCAAAAGTATGATGTATTGAAACACTTGGCCCAAGTACCAGCCAAGTTATCAATTCTGAATGTTTTGAATCTGTCAAACGATCTTCGGGAGGCACTCATCAAGGCTTTGTCAAGTCCTCAGGATTTTAAAACTGAAATTGCTGCAGCTGAAGTCTATCACATAGAGAATAATCCTGTAGAATGCCATACAATAATATCTTTTACTGATGAAGATGAAGATGATGTTGTGCATGTGCATATTAGACCTTTGTACTTATCTGGCAAGGTCAATGACATAGACGTCCGAAGAGCTTTCATTGACAATGGTTCAGGAGTCAACCTCATGCCCATTCGTACACTTCGTCGATTGGGTCTCACGGAATCTGATTTATCTCCTTCTACCATGATGTTACAAGGATATGATAAAAATGAATAAGGACCACTGGGCGAAGTTACACTCAGAACTCACTTTGGAGATCTTGTATCCAATTCAGATTTCATGGTTGTTGATCAAGACTCAGCCTTCAACATCCTGCTTGGAAGACCCTGACTACATCAACATGCGACTATCCCTTCATCATACCATCAATGTCTCAAATATTGTTTCGATGGTCAAGTTGGGACATTGTATGGTGATAAGGCTCCGTTCAAGACATGTGAGTCTCAATACATTGAGGCGAAATTCTATCACATGAAGGGAAGGGAGAAATCCACAACAAAGGAGATTACCAAAATTAATGCTCCATATGGTTTGGAAAAGATTCCAGTAAATCCATTTATGCATGTGAGTACAGATTATGTGTTGCCTATCAGTCAAATTGACAGGATAGACCCAAATCAAAATATCCTTATAGAAAGATCCATAATGTCAATTACGGCAATCAAGCCAGACAACATGGGAGAAATTGGTGATTCTCCAAGCAGTGATGAAAGCCCAAATGACGACGTCTTCATTTCATCTGCTAAAATCCAACAAGTCTATACTTCGCCAATCAGGCCAGAAGAAGTTATAGCAACATCAGAGGTGAGAAATGATGTCGATTCTCAATCCATTATCTCATCTTTATTACCCAAAGAAGACCCTTCATCATCAATCAGGTCAGAAATGGAAGCTTCTTCTTCAAGATGTGCAAATTTTGACATCTCTTCTGATCATGAAAATTCTGCTTTATCATCTACTATGCAAGTAGAAATGGAAGAAATAACACACGATGAAGAAGAAGAGGAAGATCTCAGAGATGCTCCTCCAGCATTTGAAGAGGGTATCTCTACCACCGTGGATGAACTCAGAGAAATAAATCTGGGTACAAAAAAAAATCCACGCCCCACTTTAATCAGTGCGACCATGATTCTTGAAGAGCAAGAGATGTTTATTTCCTTTCTAAAGAAAAATAGAGATATATTTGCTTGGAACTATACAAAAATTCCCGGGCTTGATCCTGATGTTGCTACTCATCATTTGAGTTTACTAGAAGAACATCGAGGATTTAAGCAAGCCATGAGAAGAACACACCCAACTTATGCTTCCAAAATTGAAGCTGAAGTGGATAAGATTATCAAAGCTAATTTCGTCAGAGAAGTTCAATATCCCAAGTGGTTGGCTAATATTGTCCCTGTAAAGAAGAGGAACAGACAAATTAGAGTTTGCATCGATTTCAGAGATCTTAATCAGCATTGTCCTAAGGATGATTTCCCAGTTCCGATTACAGAACTTTTAATTGATGCAACAGTTGGCTATGAAGCACTTTCCTTCATGGATGGATATTCTGGATATAATCAAATCCGAATGGCCCCAGAAGATGAGGAATCCACAGCCTTCAGAGCCCCTTAGGGTGTGTTTTGCTACCGGGTAATGCCCTTTGGCTTAAAGAATGCGGGCGCTACATATCAGCGTGCCATGCATCGTATCTTCAAACCCTTTCTAGGGAAGTTTGTTGAATGCTATGTAGACGATTTGGTGGTTAAATCCAAACAACGTTCTAATCACTTGGCTGATTTGGAAGTCATATTCCGCAAGCTTCGACAACATAATTTGAAGATGAACCCCTTAAAATGTGCTTTTGGGGTAACCTCAGGAAAATTTCTCGGCTTTGTTGCATGCCATCGTAGTATTGAAGTCGATCTTGAGAAGACAAAGTCAATCCTTGGTATGTCACCTCCTCAAAATTTGAAAGAATTAAGAGGACTTCAAGGACACTTAGCCTATATTCGGCATTTCATCGCCAATTTGGCAGACAAAAGTTTACCCTTCACCAAATTGATGAAGAAGGGAGTCACTTATCAGTGGACTGAAGAATGTCAAGAAGCATTCGATATTCTCAAGAAATACATCTTGAGTCCACCGGTACTCATGCCGCCTGTTGAAGGAAGACCACTTATCCTCTACGTGACAACTCTAGAGCGATCATTGGGTGCCTTTCTTGTTCAGAAGAATGACGCTGGGAATGAAAACAACCTCTACTACCTCAGTCGGACTATGCTTGAAGCAGAAACCCGGTATTCAAATATTGAGAAGTGATGCCTGACATTAATCTTTGCAGTTCAGAAGTTGAGACACTACTTGCAACATCACGAGGTCCAATTGATATCTCACAATAACCCGCTCAAATTCATCCTTAGTCGTCCAATGCTTACAGGACGTCTGGCAATGTGGGCAGTTATTTTGTAGCAATTTGATATTCAGTATGTGTCTCAAAAGGCAATAAAAGGCCAAGCTCTGGCTGATTTCCTGGCTGAACACCCTTCAGTGGAAGACACATCTTCAGATATTAAACTCCCTGATGAGAAAATCTTCTCTACTCAAGAAAGTCCTCAGGCATGAGAAATGTATTTTGATGGTGCTTCCAGAAGTCCAATAGGGAGGAAAATGGAAAATCCTAAATTCAACAAAGTTGGCTTAGGAATTGTGCTCATTTCTCCAGAAAAGGCAGTGTTACCTTATTCTTTCTTATTGTGGGAAGGTGATACCAATAATGAAGCAGAATACCAAGCTCTCATCGCAGTCTTGGAATTGGCACTTCAAGCACAAGTGAATCACTTTAAGGTGAAAGGTAATTCAGAACTGATAATCAAAAAAGTCAATGAGGATTATGCCATCAGAAAAGAAGAACTAATCCCTTTGTATGATTACGTCAGAGATTTAATGGAGGAATTCCCTTTGGAACCGACATTTTCTTATGTCCCGCGATCACAAAATGCTCAAACTGATGCACTGGCTAATATAGCCACAACTCTGGCAGATCCAAATCGGGATGAGACAACCATCAGTATTGCCCACCGTTGTGCAATTTCACCTTATGTTCGAATCAGAACAGAGGAAATTAATGAAATTAGTCCCATTCCTGAACCGTATGGTCATATTACAGGATGAATGTCACCTATCAGGGAATACCTTCAAAATGGAACACTTCCACCTGATAGAGCCGAGAAAGAACAAATCCGGCGACGTGTGCTCAATTTTACTCTTTATGATAGCCCAGATCACCTAGAGAAAATTCTATACAAACATGGTTTTGATGGAGTTCTCTTCAGATGCATTGATGGTGAAGAGACAATGGCTGTCATGAAAGAAGTGCATGTAGGAGTCTGTGCTGCCCACCAGTCTGGACATAGACTTTCTGATCAGATTCGAAGGCTTGGATACTTTTGGCCCTCAATGATACAAGATTGTGTTGATTTCACAAAGAACTGTCATTCATGCCAAGTACATGCCAACTTCATTCATCAACCTCCAGAGTTGCTTCATACAACTAAATACTCGTGGCCATTTGCCACATGGGGAATGGATGTGGTGGGACCTTACCCTTCAGCTACGACCAAGCAGTTTAAGTATATTCTTACTGCTACTGATTTCTTTTTCAAATGGGCTGAGACAATACCTCTCAAGGAAGTCAGTTCTAAATGCATTGTTAGCTTCATCAAGTCTAACATCATTACCAGATTTGGTGTCCCTTGTACCATATTGACAGACAATGGCACCAACTTCTGTTCATCCGAGGTGAAGAAATTGTATCAAGAATACAACATCAAATCCAACCATTCATCTTGGTATCATGCAGCGGCCAATGACCAGATAGAAGCTTTCAACAAGTCTCTGTCAAATATATTGCAAAATATGGTGGATAAAGATAAGAAATCATGGCCTGATAAACTCTTTAATGCTTTATGGGCTTATCGGACTACCACCCGCACTGCAACTCAGTCAACTCCATATTCATTGGTATATAGAACGGAAACAGTCTTGCCAATTGAAGTTCAACTACCCTCGCTCAGAGTTGCCATTTGTGATCAATCATCTACAGATGAACAATCTCAAAAGCGATTGAATGAATTGGAACGGTTAGATGAGAAAATATTGTGCATTTTGCACCACTTGGAAGTCTATCAGAATTGAATAGCATGAGCTTTTAACAAAAAATTTCGTCTTCGTTCATTCACTCAGGGAGAATTGGTATTAGTTCTCAGAACTCCAATGATACCAGGAACGAAACCTCCCAAGCTTGAGCCAAAATGGGAAGGACCTTACTCAATACATAGGGTCTACTCCAATGAAGCTTATTCATTAATCTCGATGGATGGAGAACTCATCACTACTCCAACCAATGCCAGATTTTTGAAGAAGTATTTTGTATAAACACAAAATATATCATCCATGGTCCGGTATAACCTTAAACTGCACCACCGTCCAGCAAGACGTTAAACTGCATCATCAACGGTCCATGCATATGACCCTAAACTATTTGTACATACGTCCAACATGACGTTAAACTGTGTCCCCTTCATCGTCCTTGCTATATGACGTTAAACTATACAGTAACGGTCCATACATATGACCTTAAACTATTTGTATTCCTTTCGTCTCACATGACGTTAAACTGTAACGTCCTAACTACAAGACGCTAAACTGTACAGAAGTCCCTTACATCTAGCATGACATTAAACTGCACCATCCACGGTCCATGCATATGACCTTAAACTATTCACACTTTTGTCCAACATGATGCTAAACTGTATCGTCCTTTTTTCGTCCAACATGACGTTAAATTGTGAAAACATCTCTTACGTCCAGCATGACGTTAAACGATATCATCAATGGTCCATACATATGACCTTAAACTATTTGTGTTACTTTCGTCCAACATGACGTTAAACTATGAAAAAAGTCCCTAATACGTCCAACATGACGTTAAATGGTGTACTCTTTTGTCCTTACTGCATGACATTAAACTGCACAGTCGTCTTTTTGTCCAACATGACATTAAACTGTGTTGTCTCCATCGTCCTAACTACATGACGCTAAACTGTACAGAAAGTCCTTTGATACGTCCTACATGACATTAAACTGTACTTTGTCCCTACTACATGACACTAAACTGTGCAGCACCAATAGTCCTAACTGCAAGACTTTAAACTGCATAGTCCCTTTATATGTCCTACATGACATTAAACTGTGCATCGTTAAGGTTGTTATTACCTCTTGTTTCTCACACCGAGTATGACTCACGTGAGCTTAGAGAAAACCTCAACTATAACACTCTCTCTGGGCTACTAACCATGTGTAAGTCCCAACAACATCATTTTTTTAGGTCGTTGTCCCCAAGAACAACTTGATCATTAATTCATTCTTTAATTGAACTACGCGGACTTTGATCCTTGCCTTCCAGGCTGGGTACGTAGGCAACCTCCCAAGGTTCAATCCCCAAACCAATCTCTTCACATCGGTTCACCTCCATCTCATATGATGTTGATTCGTGAAACCGCTCCTAGAATCAGTATCTTTACATTGATTCACTTTCGTCCTTGCTATACGACGTTAAACTATACAACACTGTTTTGTCCAGTATGACAATAAACTACAAATATTCTTTGATACCCTCACCTGAGAGGGAACCATTATTTACATTGATTTTTCAATCATGTTTCATTTCAAAGACTACATGCATACAAGGCAATGCCCAAACCTTTTATCTTGGAATAAACTATCATTGCACTAAAGTCCCTTTTCACCCTTCACATGTATGAACCAAATTTGTACAGAGGGTATTTATAGAACTACATGGGCTTGATTCCCATCCTTATGGGATATGTAGGAACGTTCGAGTGTCCCTCGAATCCAGCCCCAAGTCTTTTGGGCATAACCCCAAATTCCACTTTCAGTCCCTTGGCTGAAAAGTCCCCATGAAAACACACACAATGTATTTCTTATAATGGTCCAAGCTCTATGACCGTAAACTAAGATCTCTAATCCTTTTGTCCCACACGAAGTTTAACTGTAGTTTAAGAACTACGTATGTCTTGATTCCCATCCTTATGGGATACGTAGTGAAGTCCAACATTTCCATTCAGGACCCAGCCACAACATGATTATGGTTAGCATTGATCTGTGTATCTCTGTATACATTGGACAATACCCATCTTTATGTGTCATAATCCTAACCTTAAATATTTTCAGATCTTCATAACCATTTTCTTGACTTTTAGTCACAAAAATGTCAAATTTCTGAGAGTTCTTTTACCTGACTATGCAGCACGTGCCCTTAGGCGGCCTTGCATAAACAGTCTCCGTAACAGATTTTTCAGCCAAAAGATACTATTATCTGACTATGCAGCCAATTCCCTTAGGTGGCCCTGCATAATTCAACCCCCTAACGGGTTTGTCGGATACTGGTAACTTCATTCTTGGGAAGAAATCCTCTTTTGTCCTTATTGGTCTTAAATGACAGTATGTAGGGATCCGCAAAAATAGCCATCCTTAACATATTTGTCCCATATCCTTTTTCATGATCTGAAAGTATTCAAGTCTATGGTTTATATTCTCCTTCCCTACGTTTGGGTCAGACTTTCGTAGGAGTGATATCCTTCCAGTTCTTTGATAATCTTGTTTGGAAATATCTTCTCCATATTCAAGTACCTCTTTCCATACAAAAAACTCTATACTTTGGAAAATTTGAATCTCCATAAACTTTCACTGGCTTTTTAGCACTAGGAAAGTAAAATTCCGAGAGTTCTTTTGCCTGACTATGCAGCATGTGCCCTTAGGCGGCCTTACATAAACAGTCTACATAACAGACTTGTTAGCCAAAAGATGCTATTTATTTGACTATACAGCCAATGCCCTTAGGTGACCCTGCATAATTCAACCCCCTAACGGGTTTGTTAAATAATAGTAACTTCATTCTTGGAAACTACTTCTTCTGATGCCTTTTAGCTCTTTTTCATATCATTCCTCAGATTCAAATATTCTTAAGCCATAGTTTACATATTTTCCCTCATACTTGAGTATGGTAATGTGTTTTCAGATAAATTTTCAAGGAATTGAGTCAATTCTAATTCATTCGGTCAAAGCTATTTCGACCTTAAACATTAGCCTCTGTATGTCCGACATGCATGACTTTAAACTACCCACAAAAGACAAAGGAACTCTGAATAAAAGTCAAGTTCCAGCTCACTAAACATACATTTTGTATGATTTAGATAATGTTGAGCAATTAAAAGATTCAAAGTTTGTAGGGTTATTTATAATAATCCTAGTAAAAATCAAACTATGCTTACTAGGCCCATTGACTTAGGTAAAATTTAAAGCATGTAGAAAAAGAATGCAGGTACGAATGATTGAAGATGGAATTGTTTTTCATTGATACACAGGAGATAGAAGGACATCCACAGACTGGAGTCTCTTCTCTTTTTCAAGAATTACAAAAGGCTTTCAACATAACTCTTCATTTGATTTACGACATCCTGAGCTTCATCAGCAACCACCTGGAATTCATTCATTCAACTGGATACAATAAGAGATGCAGTGATACCAGCTCTTCTTGGAACAATTGTAAAAAGATGTTCTTGAGTGCGGTTTGAGAAAATTTTCTGCTGATCAAACAGTGACTCTGTTTCTGTCCAAGAGACTTGGAAGATGGATACATGGATTTGAGAATGGAGCATTGGAAGTAAAGATCCATTTGGAGAGAGTACTCTTTTCAGATATTGCTCTAATACCATGTTTGTCTTCTCTCCACCAACCGACAGCAGAAAACATTTCAACCCATGGGTTTGCCATTTTCATATCTGCAAGCAAATGACATGGAAGGAAAATTTGAAAGTTCACACCATTGTTGTTGCTCTTAATGCACAACATAACCGAAATAGAGGAGTAGCAGTGCAGCTGCATTTCAGGCGTATAGTTCTTTGCATCTGGAACATTGACTCCTTGCAGATGACCATGACCATACATAGACAGGTAGATTCTCTGTGGGAAATTAAGATGATATTTCTTCAAGTACTTAGCAAAATCTGGAAGAGTGTTGTCGCAGATATCATAGTAATCATGGCCAATAATGTTCATCATGTCATCAATCCGCTTGCTAGCCAGTTCATCAGCCGTTCCGATTCTCCTGAGAGTCATTGAATCTGCACAAAAGTTGAATAAAATAACTCTTAAATGGGTTTATTTTTAATAAAATTTGTGAAGGAATTCAGAAAAATGGCAAAGGCATTAAGGCGCCCAAGTCTAAACTTGGCGGGCAAGTGTTAGTGTGCTGCGCTAGTTTTTGATGCGCAAGTCTATACACCTCTACAGCAGCGTGACAACAAAGAAACAACGGAAAACAGAGCAACCTGTGCGGCGAAGGCCACTTGTGCGGCGAGAGCTCGAAAGTTTGAAATCCGGATGCTTTGTATGGAAATGAGGCCACATATTTATAGGCCACAACCGTACCCTGCGCGCCGAAGTCTGTCCAGTTGGAAGTTGCGCACCATACCTTGCGCGCCACATCCTGCGCGCCAAGTGTTGCGCCCTGAACACTTGCGTGCCGCCTTTCCTTTAGTTTTCTTCTTTTCCTCAGAGTCACATTCTCATTTCTTTCGGATCCAACTCTGAGGGGGGACTTTTGTTGACGCTTCTTTTCGTCACATTGTCTAAAAGAATGGAAAGGGAAATGACTTAGCACAAATTGATTCATCTTTTGAAGAAAATATCAAAAATCGACAAAGGCATGAACAAGGCTTCAGATGCACAAGGGTCGCGCAAGTTCCATCACTGTCGCGCAAGTATACTTGCGCGCCACATAATGGTCGCACAGGTGACTTGCGCGCCCTAAAGGATAATCACCCGGGGTCTTCTCCAGCCTATAAATACCCCCGGTGGGCCCCCCATTTTGAAAGAATTTTTCCAGAATTCACAGACAGAGCTCTGAACGCCCAAGTCTCTTCTTCAGATCATCCGAACTCTTCTAAGGTAATTCTTTACCTAGAATGGAAGGTCTAAACAGGAGGAGTAAGGTCTAAGTGTTGGAATTCACTAACACTTGCGCGCCTAAGTGTTTTACCCTTAAGGGAAATGAACACACTTGCGCGCCACCCTACTTCTTCATCAGAACTTGCGCGCCATCTTCTGGAAATCCTCTAGGGATAATACCAAGGGTTTGAGCCAAGTCTCGCCCAAGTATTACTCAAAGACTGAAAATCGCGCAAGTACCCATGTGTCGCGCAGGTATACCTGCGCGACCAGGACTTGCGCGCCCACGCAGTACCTGCGCACCTGCCAGGACTTGCGCACCCCTACCTTTTTGGGTGCCTTTCCTGCCCACTTCACCCCTCTTATGCCATTCCACTTCTCCTATTCAAGATTCAGTCTTCAAGACACTCTTCAAAGCCATTTATGGCATGATTTCTTGATTTGGCTTCCTTATCTGAAAGGAACTCCGTGGAACATCTCTAAAAAATCTAGTGATTTATAGATATTTATGTCACTAAAGATTGAGATTTCATTCATTCAACCTCATCCTTTAAGATGAGAGAATCCTTAACCTGGGCCTCCTTTTCAGGAATAATCCCCAGTCATAAGTCTCAAATATGGGCATCCTCCTCAGGAGTAAGCCTTAACCATAATTCTCTTAACCTGGGCCTCCTTTTCAGGAGTAAGCCCCAGTCTAAAATATGGGCTTCCTTTTTAGGAGTAAGCCCCAATCTCAAATATGGGCTTCCTTTTCAGGAGTAAGCCCCAATCTCAAATATGGGCTTCCTTTTCAGGAGTAAGCCCCAATCTCAAATATGGGCTTCCTTTTCAGGAGTAAGCCCCAGTCCAAATTCTCATTAATATGGGCATCCTCCTTAGGAGTAAGCCCCAAGTCCTCTTTTAACCTGGTCCTCCTTTTCAGGAGTAAGCCCCAGTCTCAAATATGGGCATCCTCCTCAGGAGTAAGCCCCAAGTCCCTTAATTTTTCAAGTCCCTTAAACTGGGCCTCCTTTTCAGGAGTAAGCCCCAGTCTTAATTTCTCTTAACCAGTTCTAATTTACTTTTGATTTGAGGTTTCTTTCTCAGGAGTAAAACCCAATCATAAGTCCCCTCCTAACTTGGGCATCTTCCTTAGGAGTAATCCCCAAGATTAGAGTATCCAAATCTCCATAAAGTACATATACCTTTATGGACCCTGTTTCTGGATTTCTTCCCTGAAGTAAATCTTAATCCTCATCTATTTTGGGCTGTCATAAACACATAATCCCCACATCATTGCATCATTCGTGGCACAATTGTCTGGTTTCACCAATACCTCTTGTTTCTCACACCGAGCATGACTCACGTGAGCTTAGAGTGTAAAAGTAATCATGACTTTTTTCTTTGAGCCATCAATCATGCATAAGCATCATACTCCCTTATTCGAACTATGTGGGTTTTGATTCCTTTTAAAAAAAAACAAAGGATACGTAGGTAGCCCATCAACGGGTACGATCCCAATTCTGAAATAATCCATGTCCTCCTGAATGACAATAAACTTCAAGAGCCCCACTGAGTGGCTTTAAAACCAGTATGGTCATCATAATGACCAAGAGACTTTTATGTATTTTAAGGATACCATCAACTAAGAATCTCTAACAAATACAGATGATTCTTCATCGATGAAGAAACTCAAATACATATAGAAGATTCTCTGAATTTCTTACATATCAATCATTGATTGTTAGACTAAAGGAAAGATCATTTTATACTTGGTAATGTAATAAGGATTCACGAACATAACTTAAATCTATAAAGAGAGTCCCGGAGTAGACAATAATTCCCCTAAAAAAGGTGCGATGAGTCCGACCTCCCATCCTCTCGACCAATGCAAATTTCTAAGCCTCATCAGTCCACAACTAATGAGCACCTACCTTTGGAAAGTAGGTCCAAATGGATATGGAATCATTGAATGTTTCCGGTTCTACGAACAAACCCGTTAGAAACTGATTGGAATGTTTGAACCTTCAATCAACGAGGTCATCCCCAATTCCAGAGGGAAACAACATTTCACACTTTTCCGTCGAAGATTCATGACCATTGAATAAGCAATTGGAAATGACATACATAAAGGCTTGAGGATTTAAGGGGGATCACTTTGGGACTCTTTACTAAGAATTTTATTCTTAGTTTTGATACCACCCTTAGCCAAAAAAATATGGATAGCCACCAACCAGCCTGGCCGATTCAACCAAGGCCCATGTGGGACCACAGGTTGACCACGCCCATGGGAATCAGCCTAGGCCGACCAGTGGACCAGTGGGGGAGCATAGCTCCCGCAAGAGACGAGCCGGGCTCATGTATAGGGCTCGTGGTACGCAAGCCCGCAGGCGCGCGCGCATAGGTGGGCTAAGGCCCATGTTGTGGGAGTGTTGCATATGGTACTGGTGCTGACCCCGTTGTCGGCTTGAACCAACAATGACCATGAAATGGATTATATACTGGAGGGGAAATGCAGTGGGATATCAATGTGGGATGGAATTTTTTTCTGCGGGATCAAATCTGGGTCATCCGATCAAGCTGCCCGATGATCCGCGCCGTCCAATCGCGTCTTCCACCGATCCCAGCCGTTCATCTCAATTTCGCGGTTCACAAGTTCGAATCAAATGATCTCGGACGCCGCATGACTGTCGTCTTCAACCTCCCGCTTGGTTGCCACTCCCTGATGCTGCTGGTTCGACATGGTGACTTGAAGATGGTCGAATGATCACGCGGTGATAACTAGAGTGTTGCCACCGCAAGTCCTTTGTTGATAACCTTGAGACTGAGACACCCAACAGAAGCCACCGCGAGCGCTAGTGGTTTCCGTATGTTCCCCCGATAGCGATCAAGGCTGCCGCATGATCATTCTTTGATAATGTGACTGAACCAAGGACGAAGGCTGAAGGCATCACAAGTTGTTTTACGACTGTGAACCCCTTCCGCCTCCATGTATTTTCGTTTGATTTAACTTAGAATTTTCAGGGTCACGTGAAGGGAAACAGAGGTATTATATGATCAGATGAAATGATCATGCGACGTCGCGAATGGAGATCATGCAATGAGATCTTCACCGCGTCAGCCAGTGCACGCGTCCCTCATCCCGTGCAAAGTGGCAAGAGAGTTGTCCCCACACGGCCTATATAAACCCCCTCCCATTTAGAAAAATGCAACACAAGGAGGGAAAGGGAAAGGAGCTCCGGAAAGGAAGGGTCAATGGAAAGAATACGTCGGAGCGACATAGTCAATGATCGCCACCATCAGGGATCACCTCCAGGTAATAAAAAGAGGTTCCTCTCGCGATAATCTGCTACGCTACGGGATGTCATCAGAAGAACCCATCGCGTGATCTTCATAAGATCACGTGATCGCATACTAGACCCCTGTGAATGCTTGCAGGATCTCCTGCAAGGCCTCTCCTCAGATCACACGATCGCATGAGCTATGGAACCTCATGCGACACGATAACACCATTCCTGGAATGCACGAGGCACACATACTAGTGCCCGCATATATGTTCCAGTGAACATATAAATCCCGGTCATGTGAATATCGTGAGCGTCCTTGTCTTTTGGTGACTTGACAAAGCCCCCGGACATGACCATCTTGGCCCACAAACACTCCCCACAAATCCTTAAAATGATGGTGGAGACCATCGCAAGACCCTCTGTGGAGGATGTCTTGCAATCCTTGCATGTGGCCCTAGAAGTGGCTGCCTCAAAAGGTAGCGTCCCCATGGGCACCTCCTCCATGCAAGACAAACAGAGAGGACGCGTGACCCACAGGTCATGCACCTTCTCCGTGAAAGCGTACACCTTCCCCAGTATATGCGTACTCAACAAGCAGTCCCATTCATGGTTAGAGGATCCATCGCAAGACCCCTTCGAGGTCATGTGAGCAGTGGGACTTCCATAGGGAACAGTCACGCGAGACCCTAGGAAGCGCGGTACGAAGCAAACCCTCGGCCATGCATCCTTCTTTGCGGACCAAGACGCAACCCTTGCATGTGCTCACAAAGCCTCTCTCATGACCCTTCAGAGATCATGCAACCACATAAATGGGCATGCACTGACAAGCATGCAAGCCCTCACGTGACACCGCGGACCCTTAGTATCACGATGCTCTGTGTGACCCCCACACTCGACCCTTGGTCTCAGTGCATGCATTCCTCCTCAACATGCAGTGTATGCCTTTGTCCACGCACTAGAAGGCTTCGATACATAGTCCCTCACACACGACTATAGGGCATATCACGAGACCCTGTTGGGAGGACATGTGATTCAAATGGGATCCTCCTGTAGGCGTGAGATGTCCTCATAAAGCCGCAGTCGTGCGAGAAGACCCTATGCCTCGCAACGTCCGCATATGACCTTAGAAGTGGTCGCCTCGACGTGGAGGATCCCCACAGACACCCCTGGCATGAAGTCCAACATTGAGGGTATGCGCCCCACGGGCAATGCACCCCTCACTAGGCGATGCATGCCTTTACCCATGCACGAGGAGGTTTTGATATACAACCCTCGTGTATCATCACCGGGCCGATCGTAAGACGTGACTGAAGACATGCGATCGTGTGGGTGGACAAGCATCATGTAGCTCCTTTGAACATGGTGCCCCTCACACGTGCATACGGCCTTGGCACAACCAAGAGTCCATGGGAATCCCCTTCCGGTAGCTGTGCATCCCTCTGCATAGGCAAATATTGTCTAGATGGACTTAAGGCATAATCCCTTTGGATGAATACTTGCAGAATCCAAATGGACGCAAGACATTAAGCATATCCGCGAGACCCCACCGCGTGAATAGTTCAAGGGCATGCGATCACGAGACCCTTCGATGGTCTCACGATGTCTTTAGGCAACCTTGGACATGTCATGTTGACCTCAGAAAAGTCAGGAAGGTCTCACAACAACCCTTCAACATGTCACCATGGTCGTGCGATGACCCATAGGGAAAGCCAAATTGATTAGGCGACACCCCCTTGACACATATGCATTGTCACAAGGCAAGCCCTAAACAAGTCTGGATGACCTTACGAAGGAGTCATTGACGTGTTCGAAGGATCATGCAATTGTTTGCAAACATGTCCATATTGACATGCGACAACCTGAGGATAGGACCCCATACATGTCCTCCTCGCCGCATGGAAGTCCTCGGGTATGCCCGGGAAACCCCACGATGCTCCAGAGACAAACAGACAGATCTGTCCTCTACATGCTCGCACCCTCTCCATATGACCCATATTGGTCACGCAAGACATCATCGAAAAATCGAGTAAAAATCATATACATTATTCGTGCAACCCCGCATGACTCTCGACCTTTGTTGCATAAAATAAAGGAGATCGAAAGGGGGGTGGCGAGAGGTGTTTGTGGTTGCTGAAAGACACGTGATACGCCCAGGACATCCACAACACGGTTCCACAAGACCTCCTGACAAATCAGCTTGACATGCCTATCCTAGTCATGCGAAGCATCTTTGGATCAAGCGCAAGACCTCGGACATGTCCTCCTTGATCAGGCAAAGACATCTAGGACAAGTCAATTGATCATACGCTAGACCCCGGACAAGACTGCTTTGATTAGGCGACAACCCATTGACATGTCTGGTTTGATCAGGTGAAGGCATCTGAGACAAGACTGTTGATCATGCGCGAGACCCCTGGCATGTCCGCTCTGGTCATGCAAAGTACCTCAGGACATGTCCGCCTTGATCAAGAAAATAAATTTGAATCAAGTAAATTGATCATGCGTAAGACCCCGAACATGTTTTACTTTGATCAGGCGAAGGTATCCGAGACAAGATGGTTGATCATACACGAGTCCCCAGACATGCCGACTTTGGTCATGCGAAGCATCTTCAACATGTCTGCTCCACCCATATGGAGATATCCAAGGCATGATAATTGATCAGGCAGATACCCTTGGATGTGTCTGCCACACCAGATTGGTGTCCCAACATATCAAGCAAGCAATCAAGACTTGCCCAGTAGATGACCAAGACATGTCAGACAAATCCTTCGGGACATGCCAATCTTGTCCGCCATACTTACTTGGACTCACACCATGTGGACCCTGGCTAAGAATCTTCAGTCATATCCCCCCTTTTCAAGGGAAGTGTCCTTGATGAGGTAGGGTCATGCACTGATGCGACCATACTGATATCACTCTCGTAAAGACCATCGTGGTCATCACCACCACTATTCGATCCTCTAGAGGATAAAGAATGAGTCAACCAAATGGGAAACCTCATAGTGTAAGCCTTAACCACACAGGCAGCCTCAGGGTGTGATCCTCGACCAATAATATGATATGAGTGTTAAATTGGGAAACCTGAGTGCGTAAGCCCCAACTACTGGCATAATATAATAGGTCCCCGATTAAGAGGGCCTCCACCTTGGTATGAGTCTCTAACACTCCTAAAACCCCTGGGGTGTCTATAATGCCTCCGAGTGCGACCATTCACCTTAATCCATCATTGGGTTTGAGATTAACTAAACTATGAGAACTCTGATTCTCGTTATAACTGGGATACATAGGAAGCCTTCCTAAGACCTGAGCTCTATACCATATCCACCATGAGATGGGTGATCATTCCTCTTAAAGGGCTACTTTAATGTGTAAGCCCCATACATATATGCTCTCATGTAATGTGTACAATCCATCATTGTCTCTTGTTTCTCACACTGAGCATGGCTCACGTGGGATTAGAGATCAGTGATGATCGTGCTAATAACATGATGGGAACTCCCCAAAGATGGGACCTTCACCATCAGGATGTAAGTCTGATTACATCCCCTCACAGCTCAAAGGGCAACACTCCCAAAGAAACAATCCAAGGAAGTCTCATATGCATAAGTCCCGCCTAGGGCCTCTATTGTTGTATCTCTCACGACACAGACGCCCACCTCAAGAACTACGTGGACTCTGATTCCTACCTTAAACAAGATACGTAGGATGCCTCATTGAGGCTCGAGCCTGATATTCACGTCCTTACCATATGATGTTAAACTGCATGGATAGGTACAATCATATGACCTTAAATTATGTCAAATGAACTACGTGGATTTTGATTCCTGTTTTCACAGGATATATAGGACGCCTCGTAGAGGTTCAATCCCGTCTCCAAGACACCAGCCATCTCCCTGGGCAGTAATAAACCCCAAGGTGCTCGAGCATGGCCATGGTCCAAAGCATCATAATTAAATAAGAGAGAGATAGAGAACCCGTGATATATACACGATGATCCCTATCGATACATGTTCGTAATCAAGTCATTGATACATGGGTAACCAGTCCCGTATCGGGGTCTGGGAAAGATTTCATGAACATATCTTAAATCTATAAGAAAGTCCCGGAGTTGGCAACAATTCCCACCAAAAGGGTGTGATGAGCCCGAACTCCCATCCTCACGACCAATGTGAGTCCCTAAGAGTCGTTGGGCCTGAAAAACTAGATGATCGTCGACCTTTGGAAAGCAAGTCCGTACCCAGATACGGATAAAGGAACCATTGGGGGTTTTAGGGAAAAGTGACAATGGTAATGCGATGAGCGAAACCCATTCCACCCTATATTTCCCGATGAAACAAAAATGGTGAACTTGATGTGAATTCCTTTAACTGTGTCATTCCTTTCATGGGTCAAAAATGATAGATTTCCCTAGTGCCCGTTAGGCCAGTTTATGGTGTGCGCGTTGCACAAAAAAACAGTGGACCCAACATGTTTCTTTTAACCGCACTAGACCTCACGTAAAAAGAAGGTATCACCTCTTTATCCTTTAACTGTGAAAGTAATTGATCGAACATGTACTCTTATAAATGATGATGCACTGATAAGGTCACTTTTTCTTCTTCCTACAGGACTTCCCAAGATTCCTTGTAATTTAAATGACGTCCTCGAACGTGCTGATGGATCTTGAGATTGTTAGATAAGCCGCTTTGGCCTTGAGGCCCCGAAATACGTTATCACCAACACACCGCTTCCGACATCGGTTGGTTAATGTCTTGGGGTAGGAGTACCACATCAACAGTTCCATCACAACTCTGGAATCAGCTCATGAAATCCTTCAGAGGATGAGTTCTCACCGTCCATCTTTCCTACGATAAGCCACAGGAGAGGAAGTGACCTTTATCGTCACATTTAACCACTCTGGGAACCTATCGTTGGAATACAACAACGTACACCTTCCCTACGTTAGGGAGGTGGATGAGGATGGTCAATATGACAACTCAATCACTCAGGAGCTGCCTAAGAGGGTTCCCATCCATTATGATCATCATTGCGTCGATATGCGGCTAGGATTCCACAAGGGGTTGCAGAGGAGGTTGTGCCTACACCAACTATCCAGGACGGGACACCTAGTAGGAGAGCTCGTTTAGGATATCCAAACAATACAACTCTAGAGAAGGCTCATATCCCTGCTACTGCCAACCCGACTGAGGTCCACTAGTGTGTCTCAACGGTAGCCTAGGATCAATCCCAGATCATTGCCATTCAGGAGCCTCCGACTTCATCTCAACTAGCCGTAGTGGTTGCGGAGTCCCAAGGAACACCCCAGCCCGTAGGGCTGGGGGACTTTTTACCATATTTTACCATGGGATCATCTTCATCATGGGCACCAAAACGATATCATGGGCACCGACCCGTCAAACGAGATACCCCATCATGAGGAGCACCGACCTGCTTGTGTTTTGATCAATATGATATCAGTCTGATCCAGAGACTCCTCATCAGACCCAGACAAGCATTCTCTTAAAGGGTGCAATCATACCCTCCTGCATTCATCTGTGTCACGATAGTTTGGTTTGTCTCCCGCTGCTGGCATAAGAGCAGAAAGGCTCGGTGGCATCCACCAAGCATCTATAGAAGGTGTTACTGATCATGGTGGAATTTTAGAGGATAATAACAATGGATCACATGGACAGTGGCAGTAATGGATTCAGTCCCTAGGGTCCACATCAGAATTCTCTCCATCATCCACTCACCCTGACACCGATAGAGGAAAGGGTGTTTTCATGGCTCCTGCTAGCTAGCCCCTTGAGGATGACATGGCACTTTCTCCAGAAGAACAGATCGCTCAACTACAACAAGATAATAAGAATCTTCGGGAGATAATTGTGGGAATACTCCTTAGATCTCCACCTAGGGATGATGTGTCTGTATCTGCTTATGAAAGCCCGCCTTGTAGTGAAGTGCCCCAACCCACAAGGCTGGGGGAATTTTCATATTTTACATCCCCTCATTGGAAGAGATCCAAACATTTTTCCACCTTACCCTAGCCCGTTGGGCTAGGTGCATTTCCATATTTTTGACCTCCTCATCGGGGATATTCTGGAAACCATCTGACCTTAGGAGTCATCACAAAACCCTCAGGAGAGGCGGGATCTTTTAATCCGTGGGAAGTGTCTGCATCAACCAAGACACCCAAAGCTCCAACACCCCCCCAGACCAATAATGACTGGGATTTTGTACCCCAAACACCAGATTCAGTCACGCACCCGCGCCATTTGTGTCCAGATAGCTTGCGGGAGAAGCAGTCTGGTTGCCGATCTCTTGAAGACAACCAGTGAGAAGTATATCCCTTCCATGCCAAACATGTTCTAGGGTATTTCTGCTATGACATGGAGAATGGTTTGATAGAGCTCCTGATGGTAAGAAAGCTGAATGAGGTGGGGTTGGTAGGCCATGAAAACTATTGTCCCTACCATCAACATCTGGGGCATACCATAGGAGGTTGCTTTTGCTTTAAAGACTGGCTTCAAGTGAAAATAGACATGGGAATGTTGGAACCACCAACACCAGAATCCCCACTCCAGTCACCTGATCACTATGAATAGGATGCACCAATTGTGCAACGGAGCATGAGTCACCCACCTCCCATGGATAAGAGGCCGTCTTTCAAATCGAGATTGAACAAACCCTATTCTTTCCAAACGAAGCATGTCTCCAAACATTTTGACTACGCTATGGAAAACAGCCTGATGGAACTCCCAACAATAAGAAAGCCACATGAGGCAGGGTTGATAGGCCATGAAAACTATTTCCCCTGCCATTGACACCTTGGGAACACAATAGAAAGCTGCTTCGTCTTCAAAGATCAGTTGGAGGAACATGTATCTACAGTCTTGATAGAGTTGAAAGATCCAGAAACTCATGCAATATGCATAAAAGTTGTCCAAGCTCCTTCAGATGAGCTACTCTCCTAATAGGTTACTTGGAAACATGTCCTTACCGTAAGACGTTAAACTGCATGGCCAACATCCTTACCACAAGACATAAAATTGCATGACCATCATCCTTACCACATGACGTTAAACTGTATGGAAGTTCGTTCTTACCATAAGATGTTAAACGACATGGATCATCATCCTTATCACAAGACATTAAATTGCACGACCGTTTTCCTTACCACAAGATGTTAAACTGCATGGATCACATCCTTGCCGCATGACGTTAAATTGTAAGGTTCATCTAAAACTACGTACAACTTGATTCTCATTTTCAATGAGATACATAAGGATGCCTTGATCCTATATCTTGGCCCATCCACCACACAATATAAAATAATCCTATCCTATCCTCCATTACCTCTGAATGGTTAAAGGAACCCTCATAATTCATTGTTTCTCACATTGAGCATTGCTCACACGATCTTAGGAATTCTGGTAAGGGTTTCCCCACACAAAACAAGGCATGAAGGCTTGAAATAAGCTCATTTTGGTCCCGATGAGTCCTCACCATATGACGTTAAATTTCACGGTTAATGTCTCTTACATGACATAAAACTGTATGTTCCTATGTACCCCTTCCGAGAGGAAAATCGTTGCTAGTGTCGATCTCATACCGCACCATCATTCCAGAACTATGTATGGCTTGATGCCCATCCTTATGGGATACATAGTGACACCCAGACACTTTGTTTCTGGGCCCAACCACAAGACTTCCTTGGGAACGTATAACATGACATGGGCCTTCGTGGTCCTTATTCATGCCGGGTTATAACAGTCCGCATCATACATACCCCTTTAGAGGTACTCCCCCTTTACGTCTTTACCGTAAGACTTTAAACTGCACGATTTCCTAAGAACTACGCATGACTTGTTTTTTGTCATCATATGATATGTAGTGACGCCCAAACCTCTACTTCTGGGCCTAGCTATAGGATTATCTTCATTTCATTCCAGGCGATCCAATGTCCTTACCACATGACATAAAACTGCATAGAGCTAGAACGTTTCCCTTCATGTCGAGTCACCTTTTCATCCTTATCGCATGACGTTAAACTGCATGTCCAATCTCCTTACCGCATGACATAAAACTGCACGGATCCACAACTCCCCTTCCCCTTTACGTTGGGTAATCCATCATCCTTGCCGCATGACGTTAAATTGCACGGTTCCCTAAGAACTACGAATGGCTTGATTCTCATTTTCAATGAGATATGTTGGGATGTCGTGATCCTACATTTTGGTCTAGCCACTGCATCATATAAAATTCCCTTGTTATACCCCTCAATTGTCTCCGCACTATAGGGAAACTCGTGCCACTCCTTGTTTCTTACATCGAGCGTAGCTCATATGATATTAGGAATTACGGTAGGGACTTGCCCTCACAAGCAAGGCATAAAGGTGCATAACAGATCCATTACTGTCCTGAATGAAAGACCATAAATGTAATACCATAATTCATTGCCACATGATGTTAAACTGCACAATCGATGTCCTTGTCGCACGACATTAAACTACATGGTCCTACAAGAACTATGTGTGGTTTGATTCTCATCCCCATGAGATATGTAGTGATGCCCGAGCTTCTATCCTTTGGCCAAACCGCGATGCTCCCATCAATTCACATCGGCCCACCTTTGTGCTCACCGCATGACGTTAAACTGCATGGAACTTCAATAACTACGTGTATCTTGATTCCTGACCATACATGATATGTAGTGATGCTTTGATCTCCAATCCTAGGCCCAACTGCAACTGTCAATGGAGATAATCCCCACCTCTATGTATGGGCCAAACTTGCAAAGAGTAATTTCCTTTCCCAGAACTACGTGTGGCTTGATTCTCAATCTCATGGGATACGTAGTGACGCCCAAATATTTCATCTTCGGGCCCAGCCGCAGGTATAACCCTTTTCAACCCCTTGATCCGAGTTATCTTGGAAGGGTGTGTGGTGTGGTTGAGACCTCTCTGGTCCTCATTCATGCCAGGTTGCTTCATAGCACCATGTCGCACATCTCCACATTAGGAATTCCATCTTACAGTCTGGCCCACATGACCCTAAACTATCTGCATATGTCCCTTCAAGACGACATTAAACTGTGCCGCGTCGTCCTAGCTGCATGACAATAAACTACATCACAACCTTTTGTCCACATCGTAAGACACTAAATTGCACGACCAACATCCTTACCACATGACATAAAACTGCATGGATCTATAATTCCCCTTTTCATTAACGATGAGTTCATCCATCATCCTTACTGCATGACATTAAACTACACGATCCTCTAAGAACTACGTACAGATTGATTCCCATTCCCAATGGGATACGTAGGGACACCTTGATTCTATGTCTTGGTCCAGCCATTTCATGGTACAAAACACCTTTGTTGTACCCCTTTTCTGTCTTTGCACTGTAGGAAGATCCGCTTCGTTCCTTGTTTCTCACACTGAGCATAACTCACGTGATCTTAGGAATTCTGAAAAAGAACTACCCTCACAAGCAAGACATAAAGGTGCATGACAGATCCATTGTCATCCTAGATGCAAGACCATAAGAGGCGTACCATGGGTCCTCACCGAAAGACATTAAACTACACAACCATCCAAAACTACGTGTGTCTTGATTCTCATTTTAATGGGATATGTAGTGACGCCCAAGCTCCCGTCTTTGGGCCCAGCCACAACATTACCACTTTTCACATCGGTTCCTACATCTTTCCCGCATGACGTTAAACTGCATGGAAATACATCCTTACCGCATGATGTTAAACTGCATGACGAACGTCTTGGTCGCATGACTTTAAAACTGCAAGACAAATGTCCCCACTACATGATGATAAGCTGTGCAGACCATCTACCATTTTTCATTCCTTATCAAAGGACCACGGGAGACTTACCCCGGTCAACCAGAGTACAAGATGATTCTACCATCTTTTAAAAGAACCTCAATCCATGTGCCACACTTCTCGTCTTGTATGCCTCAGATTTCCACAAGCCTTTCATTTCCCTTGAAAAGGGAACAAGAGATCTCTCGGTTGGCCATGCTACTGAAGCAAAAGGGCTTTAGACCCACCGACCGATGAAATCTTGGTCCAGTATAAAGGGCCTCCTAATTCTTGTGAGCCTGACGTCACCATGGCGGGACCTAGTACCCCATTGTGTTTTAGGTTATCCCCAGAATGATTGTCCCATATCATTTCTTATGATATGAGGAATTCGAGCCATGGTTTACAACATCTCTATCCCCCGCTTGGAAAGATGTTGGAATGCTCTTGACTATGGGCATCCTAATTAGCCTTTTGTGTAACATCTCTCATATTAGGTCCATGTGAGTCATGAACTTAAACTGCTCGCGCCTTGGTCAAAGCTGTACGACCTTAAACTCTAGCCTACAATGGTCCAAATCACAAGACCTTAAACCGCTAGCAAAGAGACACATAACTTTTCAGGTTGAAAACCTGCAAAGGACAACCTAAGCAAAAGTAAAGTCTTCGCCTGCTAAACTCTTCATCCCTAGAGTTTAGGAAAAAATTAGAGTAAAAATAAATAAGACATAAATCTCATAGGGTCTACTCTATAGCCTTAGTAAAAGCCAAGCTATGCTCGCTGGACCCCCTAGTCCAGACAAAAATTAGAGAAATGATTTGTCACATCTCCTCGTCATGAGAATATGTTCGACATGTGGTGGCTCAACTTTTAGGGTGCTCAAACCCTTCTTGGATCGTACATTTTCAGTAAACCCCACTTCATGATCTAAAGCATCTTAGGGAATCTCAAACCTTTCATTGCCCCTGAAGAAGAAAAGAGATCTTTCAACTCATCCATGCTACTGACGCAGAAGGGTTCAGACCCACCGACCAGAGACATCTTGGCCCGACATAATGGGCTTTATGATTCTTGTGATCCTAGCATCATCGCGGTGAAACATAACACCCCATTGTGTTTTAAGATATCCCCAGTGTGACTGTCCCATACCTTCCTCATGACCTGAGCACTTTGGACTATGATTTACAATCTCCGTATCATACTATCCAAGCAGATCTGATATCATCGACGTTGTATCACTATGTTTTGTACCCTTTCTCAAGGTCGGAATGCAATCCCTCATTCTCAAACCTTTTGGTGGCCCACACCTCGTGATTCAAAACCACAAGGCGTAGGGCCCGAGCTGTTCAATTCGAGATGCGTTGCCCTAGGGTACTAGAACCTTTATTGGATAGTCTTCCTTCCATGCCCAACTTTATCATCAAGATGTTTGAGTCTTCGCAAATATTTCATAGCCCATGGAAAGGAAAAGATATCTCTCAGTTCAGCCATGCTACCAACATGGAAGGGCTCAGACCCACCAACTGGAGACATCTTGGCCCAACACAAAGGGTCTCCTAATCCTTGTGATCCTCAACAACATCATGGAAGAACCTGACACCCCATAGTGTTAAGGGACATACTCGACATGCCTACCCCATCCCATATTGCTTGGCTCATACTTTTGGATTGTGACTTACATCACCCACATCCCAACTATCCAGGCGGGCCTAGTTCCCTAGCATTTCTCCCTCAGCCATATTCACCCCATAAGCCTACCATAACACTTGGAAAAGAGTGGAGATCAGTTTTATTCATCCATGATATCGACACATAATGGATTTAACCCACTAACTAAAGACATCTCCTCCCTGTGAGAAAGGAACTCCGATCCTCATGAGCCCTAGCAGAACCATGGAATAAATCAGCACCCCAAAGTGTTTTGAGTCATCCCCGGTCTTCCAAACCCATACTTCATGAAGGTACGAGATAGAAGACCCTAAACTATAGCACAATGATGGTCTAGCTTGCAGGACCTTAAAACAGCACGATACATGATATTCGCCAAGATGAAAACTCGATAAGGGAATTATGGGCAAGTGCTGAGTATCTGCTTGCTGGACATATACTTTGCGTGATTCAAGAAATATTGATCATTTATAAAATGGAAGAGGCATAAAACCTTGTTAGGTCAAAAACCTATAAGAAGGTGGTCTGAGCAAAAGCCAAGTCTATGCCCGCTAGTCGCACACGAGCCTCAGCCCAGTTGGTGAGGTATCCTTAAGTGCATCCACGAGACCTAGGTTCAAAACCAGGCAGAGGCATATTTCTGAGTTACTGTAGCAGGCACTGTGCGAGTACTGTAGCAGGTACTGTTCGGTACTGTAGTAGCCAAAACTATTCACCTTGGGCCACCGGTTTGGGCTTGGAGTCCTTAAGGCCTTCGGGCCACCCAAGCCTTTGGGTCAGTAGGGTTTTCGGGCCACCCTTAAGGCCTTCGGGCCACCTCAAGGCCTTTAGGCCATATGCAGTTGCCCTAGACAGACTCTACAAAAAAGGAGCAGCCTTAGAGGGGGATTCCGAGCATACACACTCACCAGAGAAAAACCAATGGATTTGGAAGAATGAGAGAGTATGACTACGCTATCGAGACCAGCTTGTGCTTGCACGGGAAGCTTAGCCAGACGGCCATGCGAAGGTGGAGAACTACCACCATGATGCAGATGCTAGGGAGGGGCAGTTCTTTGTAGTTATAGTCTGGTTGAATTCCCTAAGACATTCGGGTCATGTAATGTCTCTTAAGCCTATGGTCTTTGTAATCACTAAGCCTACGGGCCTTGTAAGGGTTCCCCCTTATCCCTTGAAAGGGCAGTTATCAAAAAATCAATACAAAATGAAGGTCTTCAGGACATTCGGGCATGCCCGCTAAGTTTTCCTCCATATGAAGCTTAGGAAAAAATTAGGGCAAAGTCAATAAAGAGATACAAAGCTTGTGGGGCCCATCACACGACCTTAGCAAAAACCAAGCTATGCTCGCTAAGTCCCTTGAATTAGGAAAAAGTTAGAGCATTTGAGAAGGATACTATGTCCAAACCATCCTTGTAAATCTAACGATCTCAAGACTACTAGAGTAGGTGAATCAATGAAGGGTTTCATGTTAGTGGGAATTCATGAACTTTCCTCAAAGAGCACCTTGTCGGAAGTCAGGAACTCAAATCTAGGTGGTTGGATATGTTTGGTATTGTACACAAAGGATAGGCATTGTGGGTGATATGATCAACATCTCCACCAAAACATGGATCTTCACCCGAGATTACATTGTAAAAAACAATGACATCCCCCCTCCTACGTATGAGTTAGCACTACATAAGGATATTCGTCATAGAGTTCCTTATCCATGAACCTATGCCCCCTATGCATGAGTTTGATCTGTGTAGTGGTATACTTCAGAACTACGTGCGACTTGATTCTCATCCTCATGGGATATGTAGCGACATCCAAGTATCTTACTTCAGATCCAACCATAAGTTCCTTTCCAACCAATCCCTATTCCATTTTGGAATTTACACACATTTTAATTTCAGGATATACATGCCCCAAGTCAAAGATACTGTCTATATTGGATTCGGCTAAGGAGTTGTGGACAAATGTATTATCTTAATATCACTTGAGAGTTGCCTAGTCATAATTGGGAAAAATCCTCTCAGGAAGTATAGTATCTTGAACCTTCAAATATTTAGATGTGCAGAAAAGTGATGTATGTTTACCTTAGAATAAGATTCCTTCGTTCTGATGAATCTCATTCTAAGGGGGGGGGGCATTTTTTTGGCACCAATATTTGTGAATTTCACACTTTTCCATCGAAGATTTCGAACCACAAAATAAGCAATTGGAAATGGAATACATAAAGGCTTGAGGATTTAAGGGGGTTCACTTTGGGACTCTACTAAGATTTTTATTATTAGTTTTGATACCACCCTTAGCAAAAAAATATGGCCAGCCACCAACCATCCAGGTTGATTCAACCAAGGCCTATGTGGGACCACATGTTGACCACACCCATGGGAGTCAACCTAGGCTGACCAGTGGACCAGCGGGGGAGCATAGATCCCGCAAGAGACAAGTTGGGCCCGTGGTGCGCAAGCCCACAAGCACGAGTGCATAGGTGGGCCAAGGCCCACATGGTGGGAGTGTTTCATATGGTACAAGTGCCAACCTCGTTGCCGTCTCTAACCAACAACGACTATGAAATGGATTATATACTAGAGGGGAAGCACAGTGGGAGATCGATGTGGGACAACATTTTTTTTCCGTGGGATCAAATCTGGTCCATCCAATCAAGCCGCCCGATGATCCACACCGTCCAATCATGTCTTTCAGCGATCCCAGCTGTTCGTCTCAATTCTTCGGATCACAAGTTTGAATCAAACGATCCCGCACGCCACATGAACGTCGTATTCAACCTCCCGCTTGTTTTCCGCTCCCAGACATTGCTGGTTTGACATGGCGACTTGAAGATGGTCGAATGATCACGCGATGATCACTAGGGCTGCCACCACCAATCCATTGCTGATAACCGTGAGACCGAGACACCCAAAAGAAGCCACCACGAGACACAAACCATGAGCGCTAGTGGCTTCCGCATGTTCCCCCGATAGCGATCAAGGCTGATGCATGCTCATTCTTTGATCATGCGGCTGAACCAAGGATATAGGCTAAAGGCGCCGCAATTTGTTTTACGACCGTGAACCCCTTCCACCTCCATGTATTTTTGTCTGATTTAACTCGAAATATTCAGGGTCATGCGATGCAATGAAGGGAAATAGAGGCGTCACATGATTAGATGAAATGATCATGCAACATCGCGAATGAAGACCATGCGATGAGATCTTCACCGTGTCAACCGGTGCACGCGTCCCTCATCCCGTGCAAAGCAGTAGGCGATTCAGCCCCACATGACCTATATAAACCCTCTCCCATTCTGAAAAATGCAACGCAAGGAGGAGGGACAGGGAAAGGAGCTCCAAAAAGGGCCGGTGCAGAGAAACAACAGAGGGACAAAGTCACTGACCGCCGCCATCAGGGATCGCCTCTAGGTAATAAAAAGAGGTTCCCCCCTTGAGAATCTGCTATGGGATGTCATTGGAAGAACCCATCACGTGATCTTCATAAGATCACACGATCACATACTAGACCCCTACGAATGCTCGTGAGATTTCCTGCAAGGCCTCCCCTCAGATCACGCGATCACATGAGCTATGAAACTTCATGAAACGCGATAACACCAGTCCTGGAATGCATGAGGCACCCATACTAGTGCCCACAGATATGTGCTAGTGAACATATAAATCCTGGTCACGCGAATACCGCAAGTATCATGGTCTTGCGGCGACTTGACGAAGCCACCAGACGTGATCAGCTCGGCCCGCAAACACTCCCTGCAAATGCCCAGCATGATGGTGGAGACCATCACAAGACCCTCTATGGAGGATGTCTCACAATCCTTGCATGCGGCCCTAGAAGTGGCTGCCTCGAAAGGTAGCATCCCCGTGGGCACCTCCTCTATGCAAGAAAAACAGAGAGGACGTGCGACCCATAGGTCATGCACCTTCTCTGTGAAAGCGTACGCCTTCCCCAGTATACACAGACTCAACAAGAAGATCCATTCATGGTAAGAGGATCCATTGCAAGACCCCTTTGCGGTCATACGAGTAGCGGGAATTCCATAGGGAACAGTCACGTGAGATCCCAGGAGGCGCAATATGAAGCAAACCCTCAGCCATACATCCTTATTTGCGGACCAAGACGCAAACCTTGCATGTGATCGCAAAGCCTCTCACATTATCCTTCACATGATCCTTCAGAGATCATGCGACCACATAAATGGGCATGCATTGATAAGTATGCAAGCCCTCATGTGACACCGCCAACCCCTGGTCTCACGACGCTCTCGTGCAGCCCCCACATTTGACCCTTGGTCTCAGTCCATGAATTCCTCCTCAACATGAAGTGTATGTCTTCGTCCATGCACTAGAAGGTTTCTATACACATTCCCTCACACACGACTATATGGCCTATCGCGATACCTCGTTGGGAGGACATGCGATTCAAGTGGGATCCTCCTGTAGGCGTGAGATGTCCTCACAAAGTCGCAGTCATGTGAGAAGACCTTGTGCCTCGCGACGTCTACATACAACCTTAGAAGTGGCCGCCTCGGCGTGGAGGATCCCCACAGACACCCCTAGCATGAAGACCAACATTGAGGTTATGCGCCCCACAGGCCATGCACCCCTCACCAGGTGATGCATGCCTTTAACCATGCATGAAGAGGTTTTGATATACAACCCTCGTGTATCACCATCAAGCCTATCACAAGATTGAGTTTGAAGACATGCGACCATGTGGGTGGACAAGAATCACACGACTCCTTTGAATAGGGTGCCCCTCACATGTGCATACGGCCTTGACACACCCAAGAGTCCATGAGCAGCCCCTTCTGGTAGCCATGCACCCCTCTGCCTTGGAAAATATTTTCTAGATGGACTTAAGGTATAATCCCTTTGGATGAATACTTGCGGAATCTAAATGGATGCAAAACCTTAAGCATATCTACGAGACCCCATAGTATGAACAGTCCAAGTACATGCGATTGTGAGACCCTTCGATGGTCTCGCGATGTCTTTAGGAAACCTTGGACATGCCATGTTGATTGCAATACAAGCCTCGAACAAGTCGGGTGGGTCTCGCAACAACCCTTAGACATGTCACTATAGTCATGCGATGGTCTATAGGGCAAGAAAAATTGATTAGGCGACACCCCCTTGACACATCCGCATTGTCACAAGGCAATCCCTGGACAAGACTAGATGACTTTGTGAAGGAATCATTGATGTGTTAGAAGGATCATTCGATTTTCTGTAAACATGTCCATATTGACATGCGACAGCCCAGGGACAGGACCCCAGACATGTCCGCCTTGCCACATGGAAGTCCTCGGGTATTCCAGGGAAAACCTCATGGTGCTCCAAAGATAGATAAATAGATCTGTCCTCTACATGCTCACACTGTCTCCATATAACCCATATTGGTCATGCAAGGAATCATCAAAAAATGGAGTAAAAATCATATACATTACTCATGCAATCCCGCATGACTCCAGACATTTTTCACATAAAACAAAGGAGATCGAAAGGGGGACGTGAGAGGTGTTCACAATCACTGAAAGACACGCGATACGCCCAGGACGTCCACAACGCGGCTTCGCAAGACCTCCTGAAAAGTTAGCCAGACATGCCTGTCCTGGTCATGCGAAGCATATTTGGATCATGCGCAAGACCCCGGACATGTCCGCCTTGATCAGGTGAAGACATCTGAGACAAGTCAATTGATCATGCACAAGACCCCGAACGTGATCGCTTTGATCAGGCAACAACCCATTGACATGTCTGCTTTGATCAGGCGAAGGCATCCAAGACAAGATGGTTGATCATGCGCGAGACCCCGGACATGCCCGCTCTGGTCATGCGAAGCACCTTAGGGCATGTCCACCTTGATCAGGAGAAGAAATCCGAGTCAAGCCAATTGATCATGCATAAGACCCCGGACATGTATGCTTTGATCAGGCGAAGGCATCCGACACAAGATGGTTGATCATGCACAAGTCCCCAGACATGCCATCTTTGGTCATGAAAAGCATCTTTGACATGTCTGTTCCACCCATATAGAGACATCCAAGGCATGATAATTGATCATGAAGATACCCTTGGATGTGTCTGACACACCAGATTGGTGTCCCAACATATCGGGCAAGCAATCAAGACTTGCCCAGTAGATGGCCAATACATGTCAGACAAATCCTCTGGGACTATCCATTCTTGTTCGACATACCTACTTGGACTCACACCATGTGGACTCTAGCTAATAATCTTCATCCATACCCCCCTTTTCAAGGGAAGTGTACTTGATGAGGTAGGGTCATGCACTCATGTGACCCTACTGATATCACACTCCCGGAAAGACCATCGTGGTCATCACCACCTCTCTTCAATCCGCCAGAGGATAAATAATGAGTGGATCAAATAGGAAACCTCAGAGTGTAAGCTCTGACCACACGGGCAGCCTCAGGGTGTGAGCCCTGACCAATAACATGATATGAGTGTACTAATTGGGCAACCTTAGTGCGTAAGCCCCAACTGCTGGCATAATATAATAGGTCCCTGATCAAGAGAACCTCCACCTTAGTACGAGTCTCTTACACTCCTAAAACCTCGAGGGTGTCCATAATGCCACAGAGTGTGATCATTCCCCTTAATCCATCAGTGGGTTTGAGATGAACAGAACTATGAGAACTCTAATTCCTGCTTTAATTGGGATACATAGGAAGCCTTCGTAAAGGTCGTGCTTCATACCATATCTGCCACGAGATGGGAAATCATTTCTCTCAAAGGGAAACTTTAATGTGTAAGCCCCGTACAAATATTCTCTCCTGTAATGTGTACAAACCATCACTGTCTCTTGTTTCTCACACCGAGCATGACTCATGTGGGCTTAGGGATCAGTGATGATTGTGCTAATAGCATGATGAGAACTCCCCAAAGACGGGACCTTCACCACCAGGATTTAAGTCTGATTACATCCCCTCACATCTCAAAGGGAAAAGTTCCCAAAGAAACAATTCAGGGCAGTCTCATATGCATAAGTCCCGCCTAGGGCCTCTATTGTCCCATCTCTCACGTCACATACGCCCACCTCAAGAACTAAGTGGAATTTGATTCCTACCTTAAATAGGATACGTAGGACGCCTCGTTGAGGCTCGAGCCTGATATTCACGTCCTTATCATATAACATTAAACTGCATGGATGGGTCCGGTTATATGGCCTTAAACTATGTCAAATAAACTATATGGGTTTTGATTCTTGTTTTCACAGGATACGTTGGATGCCTTGTAGAGGTTCAATCCTATCTCCAAGACACCAACCATCTCCCTGGGTAGTAATAAACCCCAGGGCACTCAAGCATATACATGGTCCAAAGTATCATAATTAAATAAGAGAGCAATAGAGAACCCGTGATATATACACAATGATCCCTATCGATACATGTTTGTAATCAAGTCATTGACATATGGGTAACCAGTCCCGCATCGGGGCCTGAGAAGGATTTCACTAACATATCTTAAATTTATAAGAGTGTCTCAGAGTATGCAACAATTCCCCCCCAAAAGGGTGTGATGAGCCCGACCTGCCATCCTCTCCACCAATGTGAGAGTCCCTAAGAGTCTTTGGGCCTAAAAACCCAAATGAACGCTGACCTTTGTAAAAATTCCACACCCAAAAAAACTAGAAAAAAGGCCTATTTCCACGGTTCAAAACCATGGCAATAGGCCCCAAAACCGTGGCCGCTATCGCCGTGAAAGTAGGTCCCGACCTATTTCCACGGTTTTGAAAACCGTGGAAATAGGCCTCAAAATTCGCCACCATGGCGGTTGACCTATAGCCACGGTTTACACCGTGGCTATAGGAAGCTATTACCACAGTTTTAACCGTGGCTATAGCCTTGGAAAACCGTGACAATAGCCTAAATAAAAAATGTGCCTGCCAAGTTTCGATCCCCGCACCTCCCGTTTTCCAACCTGTGATGCTTACCACCGCCGAACGCTTCATATATATATATATATATATATATTATGATATATATATATTAATAAAAACTGTGGCAATACCCACAAAACCGTGGCAGTAGGCCTTCCCGCCATAAATTTGGCGAGATTTCTTTTTCCCGCGGAAGTGCGGGAACCCTATAGCCACGGTTTTGAAAACCATGGCTATAGGCCATATAACCGTGGATATAGGTCCATGGAAGTAAATTCATTTTCTAGTAGTGCAACTACGGATGGGGGAACCATTGGGAGTTTCAGGGAAAGGTTACAATGATAACGTGATGAGCGAAACCCATTATACGCCATATTTTTCGACGAAACAGCACTCCAGGACCAGGGAGACACCCCAAAAAGTGAAATCGCAACATCATATATATAAGGACCCAACCTTAAAACATTACATAATCATGAATTAAATGAATAATTCACATTGAGGATCTTTTCAGGTTTAGAGTTTTAGAGAGTTAGGCCATAACTATTACATTTCAAAATGATTACAAAGTAGACACTTCTACAAACTTTCCATTTTTTTTACAAAATATGAACTCTTAAAAAAAGAGTCATGTCTAGTTCCATGTTTAAGACATCAAGACTTTTCCTTGATCCCATCCTTGACCCTATTCCACATTATGTCCTGAAAAACATTTCAAAAACTTGGGATGAGCATAAAGAGCTCAGTAAGGGATACACAAAGAAGGAAAACTGTTAGTTTTTCAAAACAATAAGTAAACCATGAATACTTTAACATAAGTGATACTTTTCACCTTTATGAAGTAGTAAATACTCTTCACTGAATAAAATATCATTACTTACCCTTTTTGTAACCAAAAGATTACCATAAAACCCATATAAAGAACACATAACATATAAAGGTAAGTTGAGACATAAACATACTTAAATGGAATAACCATGCGGTCGACTTCCACACATATCACTAAATGGAATAGCCATACGACCGACTTATATACCCAATGCATTGGAGGTTATAACGTAACCACCCATCCTGGTATTCACGGAACCACCCGTCATTTGGTTTATCACGTAACCACCCATCAAATGTCCAAATACCATTATAAAATCATAAGACATGAAACAAATATAAAGGAAAGAAAACATTTCCACATTTCAATCATAGTATATCACTTAAACATATTGACATAGAAAATCTATTTTCAAAACCATTTCAATACGAAAAATACGTAAAAGAGTATATTGTATTTATTTTCTTTTAAAAACATTACGGCTTGTTGAGGAAGCCAAAGATCAAATAATACTCGCGGCGGCGGAAAGGTCATTGTCACCGCTTACGTAAAAAAAGAAACATTCCTTTTTTTTCATTTAGTAAAACACTTCATATAAAAATATTCCCTTTGAATAAAATGAAAAGTCAAAGGGGTTTACACATCGTATAAAATAAAGTCGTGTATAAAACTAAAAATGCCTCAATGAAAGGAGATTGAGACGAAGTCCCTTACCTCGTGTCCGACTTGACTCAATCGTTCTTTAATATCCTGAATAATAAACTAAAATTAATTTCTACTTGCTTAAGAAGCTTTTTCAAGTTTATTATTCCTTTTATATCACTTATTACCATGTTATAAACATTATGTAATCATTTTAGTTAATAACTTTCGTTTTGTCGATATTTGGCACTTGAGTAAAAAATGAACACCTTATATTTACAAGTTGTCCATGTGGTCAATAGTCCATTATATCCAGAATGATATTCATGATTTAGATATCATATATATCATATATATCCAGTATATACATGTATTTATAATAGTACATAACATTTAGAGGTAAGAAATGAAATGCACCGTTCATGGAGACCGTAAGTCGTACGTACGCATGAACGCTACTTTCATTTATATTTCCTATTTTAATGGAAATAAAACATAATGATACATAGGTATATTATAATTCCAGTATAATATCATATATAATATCGTTAAATCCATCCTTTATACATCCCACATAAGGAATTAACGAATCAAATCACTTTGAGGGGGCGGTAGTCCACACTTCCTCAAATGAGATTATCGTATTTACCCACTATGGAAACCATAAAGACATGCTATAAATGGGAAGTACAGAAGCATAAGGAAATCATAAATATAATATATATCATATATAAATACAGTGCCATCATAATGGCCACTATAAGAGGCGGTAAGATGTAATTGAACAATCATCGTTTCGTGAGGCCTTAGTTTGCCATCCACAGAAACATTATGTTCTTCATCCATTAGATGGGGGTGTGTGTAAGTGTAGTTCAAATACTTCTCATAAACAAATACTAGTATATTAAGGATACTGGTGTTGTTACAAAATAAAGGAAATAAAAAGATTTTAGGGGTTGGAGAAGTAAAATAAAAGAAAACAATTTAAGAGAAACTGTTACCTTTAATTTGGGTAACTTTCTTTGGTTTAAACCAAAAGGACTTCTTGAAGTGCCTTCTGCCTAAAGTAAGGCTTCTAGGGGGATGAGAGGGATGTTGGGAGATTAATTTGGCAGAGGTTGGACGAGCCAAATGGCTTGAGAGGCGTGAGGAATTGGTTAGAAGTGGTCTCCTTTTATAAGGAAGAGGAGGGACTCTTTAGGAAAGTGTGGAAATATTATTTTATAATATAATGATATTCGGTTTCTAATGGTCCAAAAATCATTACAGTCGAAGATAAGATGATTCATGGTCGAAATAAAATTATTAAATCAGAATTAGACATGTTTTGGATAATATTTTAATCATTATAATCTTATTTATTTAAATAATTTATTAATGAGGTAAATATTGCATCATTATTGTGTTATAAATAATTTAATTTATTCGATGTCTAAAAATTATCAAAAAAATACTATCATATAGGAAATATTTTTAGATTTACAATGAATATTTATAGTCGAAAATAGGACTTATATAACACGATATAAAAATTAATTACTAAAAGATTTTTGTTAGTGTCAATTTTGTCTTTACATTAAATTAATTAATCTAAATTGTCATTATCACTCCCAAGTTGATCAAAGGGGTCCCAA
This sequence comes from Viscum album, assembly GCA_963277665.1. Classification (NCBI taxonomy): domain Eukaryota; kingdom Viridiplantae; phylum Streptophyta; class Magnoliopsida; order Santalales; family Viscaceae; genus Viscum; species Viscum album. Next base: position 609,831,408 of record OY728125.1, on the reverse strand, counting down.
AATAGACCCAAAGATGCCCATGGACATAAATGACTCATCCAATAAGGTCTGGACAAGTGTTAAGGTAATTTTGAATTATTATAATATTCTTTTTACCTTGAATTACCTTATTTACCTTTAACCACGATAAATAAAAGTCAAAAGTTACTATTCACAAAAAATTATTTTTATCTTAATGAACCACATTTTACTTCTTGATAACAACCATGTATGTTGGATTTTTAAAATTTAATTCACAGAAGTGGTAAAATTTCATTTAAATGAAAATGTCAGTTTTTTAACTACCACTAAGTGGTTTCACTATTCATCAAAAATTGATGTTTTTCAGAAAAATACCAAAAATTCAGCCTAAACTGTATTTGATATTCCGAATTCAAAAATTATGTTTAATTTTCCAAATTCAAAACATATAAGTGGCATTAATTAATTTTAAAATTAATTCATGTTGTTAAAACAAATAGCGTGTTTTTAAGAAACAATAACTATCAAAAGATTGATACTTGTTTATGTCCAATTTCAAAGTGAAATTAATTCCAATGAAAAACATTGGATTAAATGGTAAAAATATATTTTAATTTCACTTTAAAACCAACTAAAAAGATAATATAACCATATAAATAAATTAGATTAAAAGACACTTTTGAATTAAAATGCAATATCTTCACTATTCATTAAAAAATAAACTTTATCAGAAAAATACCAAAAAATTACCCTAAGTAAAATTTGATGTCTCCATTCTAAAGAAGGATTTTATTTGGTCTTTTAATGTAAATTATGCTTAAGATTAGATTCATTCACATTTTAAGCCTCTAACTTTTATTGGATAAATGTAAATACATTTAAAAAATATATATAATCATATTGTAGTTAGTTTCATTCATTCCCGCCAATGCAACGGCTAGGAGTTAACTACCATTTAAAATAATAATATTATATTATTAGTGTGCAACGCAAGATTCCAAAGAAACCTGTTGTCGCGTATCGGGTACGCTATCGAACATAGCTACCCCTTTAAAGTAAAATTAATATTTAATTCACAAATATTAATAAATGAAATATGTCTTATTCTCCATTTACCTGAGATGTTACAATATACGTACCTAGATCCAATAATCTACACTCTAGGACAAGAGGAACACCCAGAAAGTGAACCCCCACAATGAACGATGGCCTCAAGCTAAACCTTACAGTTAGTACCCAAGGTAACCCATGTGCTCGTTTTTCATAATCATCTCAATGTTTTGAAAACCATTTCAAAACCATTTATGAAATTCAACATTTAATAGGGTAACCATACTCGCTTCTTTTTCACAAATCATTCAATGCTTTGAAAATACCCCTTTTCTTTCCATTTATAAAAAACAAAGGAAGAACCACTTTTATTCAAAATCTCATTCCAACACACACAAACAATAATGCCAATTTCATACCAATTTATTTATAAATCAATTTATAAAAATAAAACAATACGGTTTATCAAACATAGGCTAGAGAAAGAACCACCTACCTCAAAACTTGGTTTGCACACGTCTGCAACAAAATCCACCAACAACGAAAACCCAACGACGTCTACAAAGGCCCTAGAATCCAATCCAAATCTCAAGATAGATTCAATTTAGAACAAGGGGTCGAAAAAAGGAGGAAATTCACATACCTTAAGAACGAACACCCGCCACACCACAACCAATAAAGGAACGACATTTGAAATGAGGTTGCACAACAGATCTGGAAGAAGTCATAAAGAAACACCAACTCAGAGTGACGAATCTGATAACGCAACTTTAGGGCATTACCACGATCAATGGAAATGAAGAAACAGAAAGATCACTCACTCAGAGAGACGCACCACAACCACAACGAAGATTGAACACCGAATGAATCAATTCAGAAGGAATGATGTCTTAAAAAATCACCGGAGAGGAACTTTGGTTCGAGGGAAAAGGAGAACAGGGGGTCAAATGGACACCCAAAACCCAAACGATGCCCTAAAACCTCCCTTCTTAGGGAATTACATGACATGAAACTCCTTTACACATCGTGAGATCCACGATGTTTAAGTATGCTGAAAAATCCGTCGCCTTGGATTAAAAGTCTGATATTTAATTAATTCACGACGTGTAACCATTCATCACATCATGTAACCTTTCACAATGTGAATCCCTTTCATTACTTGCACCTAGAAACCATTACACGTCGTGTAACCTAGTTACATAGCATGAAATCCTCTTGCAGTCTGCAGAATCCACTGGTTAAAGTTGAGAGTCCAACAAATATGTGACTTCACCATTATAGGTATCCTCTTAATTCCTTCTTGGCCCTATAAGGACAACAAAAAAGGAAAACCACAACGTGGTTAAGGATATACCTGATAAATCAGTAACGAGATGTTACAAGAACCTGTTCAACCTGTAATGATGATAAGTGTGAGTTATACAACCCAGTAGGCAACCACCCTTCAATCCATGCATGCCCTTTAAAAAACAAAACTATTTCATGATGGTTTGAAAATACATATAAAAAGTAGGAGTTAATTTTCAAAGAAAACAAATAATGAATCACACCCTTCAAAATCGAGCATTCAATAAAGGAAAATGAGTGAAGGAAATATGCTTTCTTTCTATATAAATAGGTAAAGAATCCATGGTTTTTATTATAAAAAGAAACATGTACACTTTCACTAATGAAAAAATTCAACATAAAAAATGTGGAAACAACACATCATGGGAACCAAGGAGCTATTGGGACAATCTAGGAAAAGACTATACCACTTTTAAATAAGACCGATGTTGGATACCAACCTACCCTAACATCTAGTATTTCCCTCATTGGCCCAATCGAGAGGCAAATCCCATAAGCAGAATAAAATCTATCTTAGGGATACTTGTCATAGCGTGATTCTAAGCTAGTTCAAAATGTGTCTCTAAACTTCCCACCTAGACACCTTTGGTTACTCATGAATCAGAAATGGTGGAGAGTTTAATAATTATTACATACAATATATATATATATATACCCCCCATGGGTGTAGCCTTGTGGCTATTCCTTTGAGGGGTCTCGTGGAGGTCTAGGGTTTGAGTCTCCCCGAGTGCTTGTAGGTGTTGAAGATTTTCTTTGTTTCTTTGTACCCCCCTCCTCAAACTGTTGTGTGTGTGTATATATATATATACAACAAAAAGTGAAAACAAGTCACATAATCACCTCCAACGCTTTCACAAGAAGGAACTCGAATTCCATTAAGTTTATAAATAAAAATACACAATCCCCTTCATTGGGCATCATCATTGTAAAGTTTCATAATTTTTTCAATGAAATTTCCCTTCTGATTATATTAATGTGTCATATTTACTAATGTAGTATTATATAAATCTCATGCACTATATGATAGAACCTACAAGATTTTATTATATTGAATTGAGTATTAAATTTCATGAATAAATATAGCCATAAGAATTGAAAGTGTTATAATGAGACAAAAAATAGAAAATAGGATAACTATAATATGAAAATTTGAATTTTCTCAATCCCTTAGAATGATCGTATTCACGAATAACACTATAGAAACGAAACAAAATATTATTAATGAAGTATTCATTTTAAAAATGAAAAAATATATAACCTCGAGAATGAAGAATGAATGAAATATGAGGTATTTATAAAAGACAAGGAACCACCTATATAACCATTATAAACTTGATTGTTGGAGTAGTAATATGATTGTTAGGAATAGTAACCTGATCGTTAGAATAGTAACATAAGCTATGTAATTGTAAAACAATATTTAGTTTTATTATAAAATGAAAATATAGAAAATTTATGTCATGATACAAATAAATAAATGTTTTAAAAAATGATAAAATAAGTGTTTGGATTTTTGTAAAACACATGTTTTACAGTGGCATTAGGCATAACCACTTAAAGTCCATGGTTAGTGTCTAACAACACGTCAAATCTCCCATAGAGAAAGTAGTTGATGTCGCAATGATATCCAACCTCTTATGAATACTCATCATGTAATATAATCCCTTTATCATAATATCTCGAATCAAGCACGTTGCATGCCAGTGTCATCAATCTATATGATTGATGTCTATTTATTTAACTTTCCAGAAATGAACTCGCCCACTTAACACCATGACCATAGATTTATGTAGGAAGTTATATTCCCATCAAAGAGATTGAGATTTCAACTTTCATCAAGGGATAGAAGGGATAAATCCTTTCTGTGTTATCCATTAATGCAGTATCACTTGTGACGCACCCAACACATCCTACCACGCCACGAGCATATGTCATCACGATTTTCATCAATACATTAAAATACGTGAGTCATGATATCCATTAAAAATAATATTAAAGTCTATAGATCAATACACATGCTCATATATAGGAACATCCAATGACACATGAAAATGTGGATTTCCTATTAACATGTTTGTTCTCATAACCTCATATCTTGGAGATTACTAAAGGAAAACACCATGGGAAGGTGTCTCAATCTCTTATGAGACTCCTACCCCTGATAGCCTATATCGTCTGTGTCCCACCATACAATATTATCCGGCCATAAAACAAGGTTCAAGAATAATGTCGTGGCACCTTTAAGTTCTCATCATAATGAGGAATTGCTATGACCTTTTAGTGTGACATATATCTTTAAGACATTATCATATACAAATGTCAGGCAAAATAACAATAATAATGTGATAAGAAAACTTCATTAATAATGAAAACATGTAATCAATTACTAAAAAAGTTGGTTCTAGGGTAGCAACTCAACAAACTCACACATGCAGTAGAGACAACTGACACAAATTGTTTTTCCACTAGCTCTCACATGATACTCACACCTCTATTGAGATAAAGTCTCAGTCAAGGGGTCTGTTGTATTTTCCTCCATGGATACTCTTCTCATCGTAACTTTACCTCATTGAGAAAACTCCCTTAAGAGATGATATTTCTGAAGTATGTGCTTTATCCTTTGGTGTGACCTTGGATCTTTGAAGAGAACCACCATTGTAGTTTTATCATAGTAAACTGTGATGTGGTCTTTACTACTAGGCACAACATCAAGCTCTTGGACAAAGTTGAAAATCCAAACTGGTTCCTTAGTAGCATCAGAAGGCACAATATACTCAAACTCCACTATAAAATCAATGATAACTGACTACTTAGTGCTTTTTCAGCTCACCGCTCCATTAAGAAAAAAGATATATCCAAACCATGACTTCAGATCATTCTGATCTGTCTGAAAGCTATCATTTTTATAACCCCTGATGACTAGCTCTTCATCTCCTCTATACACTAGAAACATGTCCTTAGTTCACCTCAGACACATAAGGGTAGTCTTAACAACAATCCAATTTTGTTCACCCAAATCTTCTTGATATCTTCCCACCATACTTAAATCATAGGCACTATTAAGCCTCGTATACAACATGACATACATGATGAATCTTATTTCAGAAGTGTATGAGATCTTACTCATTCTCTCTCTTTTCTCTTATGTATGAGGACACATTTTCTTGGAAATATGTATACCATGTGACACTAGAATCAATCTCATCTTGGATTGTTCCATATTGAACCTCTTTAGTATCTGGTCAATGTATATACCTTGACTTAGTCTAAACAGCCTCTTGGATCTATCATGCATGATCTTGATCCCTAGAATGTTGACTTCTTCACTTAATTCCTTCATGGATAAGCTCTTGCTTAACCATGCCTAAACCTCTTATAAGGTCGATATATCATTTCCAATTAGTAATATGTCATCAATATATACTACTATGAAAACAACTGTACTCCCACTAAACTTCTTATAAACACATGGATCACATGCATTCTTAATAAAAACAAATTCCTTTATGGCTTCATTGAATCAAATGTTCCATGAACTAGATGTTTTCTTTAATCTATAAATGGATCTCCGAAACTTGCACACCCTTTTGGAATTTCCTGGAGTTACAAACCCTTCTGGTTGTGTCATATACACATTCTCTTGAAGGTTCTCATTATGGAATGCAATTTTGACATCCATTTTTCAAATCTCATAGTCATTATAAACTGCTATTATGAACAAAATATTGATGGATTTAAACATGTCAACTAGAGAAAAGGTTTCATCGTAGTCAATGTCTTGAATATTTCTAAACCCTTTAGCCACTAACCATGATTTATAGGTATTTACTTTACCTTCTATATACAACTTTATCTTGAATACCCATTTATACCCAACATGCTTTACATCAACTGACAGATCAATCAGAACCCAAAATTGGTTTTGATACATGGAATCCGTATCATAATTCATGACTTTTTTCTACCTTGCAGCTTTTGAGCTCTCTAATACCTCCTTACAGAAGAGAGGATCATCATTGTTAACCAATAACAAGTCACCGTCATCATTGAATAGAAAACCACATCTCCCCAGTTCTCTCACATCTTTCACACTCTTATGAAACATTTTTGTTTCAGGAATAACTTTTTCCATGGGGACCTGTGGAATCTATTCATATACCAACTATTATGTATCTTGAGCATCAACTACATCGAATTCAATCTTTCTCCCACTATCCTTCTCGAGGATGTGTTCCCTCTCAAGAAAAATGGCTTACCTTACAACATTCACTTTCTTGTCTAAAGGGTTGTATAGATAGTATCCCATTGTTTCCTTAGGATAACCTATAAAGATACACTTTATGCCTAAGAGTTCTAGTTTTTTTATTGATCTAGCCTTAACAAATGTCTCACAACCCTATGCATGAAGATGTGACAAAACAAGCTTCTTTCCACTACATAACCCAAAGGGAGTATCATTCTCCACTTTAGTTGGTACTCGGTTTAGTAAGTATGATGTCATTTGTAATGAATATCCCCAAAAGGATAATATAAGGCTTGCGTGACTCATCATCGACCTTACCATGTCCAACATGGTACAATTCCTCCTTTCTCTAACACTATTCCACTTTAGTGTATAATGTGGAGTGAGTTGAGATAAAATCTCACTCTCATAGAAAATTGATAAAGTCTTGGTTAAGATATTAACCACCTCAATCCGATTGAGTTTTCTTTATCTTCTTACCAATCTTATTCTCAACCTCATTCTTGAACTCTTTGAATTTCTCAAAGGATTCAGACTTATACCTCATTAATTAGATATAACCATACCTACTCAAGTTGTTGGAAAAAGTAATAAACTATGAGAATACACCTCTAGAATCCACTTGAAAAGATCTGCACACATCAGTGTTTACCAAATCTAGAATCTCTGTGACCCTTTCACCTTGGACACTGAATGATGGTTTGATCATCTTAACTTGTAAACAAGCATGGCATCTTTCAAGTGACCTAAACTCAAAAGAGTAAGTAACCATTTGATAGAGCTTTTTCAAATGCTTCTTGTTTACGTGAATAAATGGTAATTCCATAACTGGGTATTATACGAGTCACGCGTGTTTGTTTCGATATCAATTGCCAATATTTGAATTTTGTAATTTAATAAGTAAATACCATTATCCAATTGTACCATACCATAACACATGTTATATTTATAAAAGAAACAACCCCTATTTCCAAAGATAAAAATAAATCCATCCATATCTAAACAAGAAATAGAAATAATGTTCTTGGTTATACTAGGCACACAATAATAGTTCTTTAAAACCAAAATCAATCTTGTCGACAATGTGAGATTATAGTCTCCAATGTTTAGATCATCTAGCCTTGCTGGATTGATAGCCCTTAAATCCACCTCATCTCTGGTAATATTTTCAAATCTACTTGGTTTCTATATTTTGATACAAATGCGATCACCACAGACAATATCTAATAACCAACTTGTATATATGGAAAGATTAAACTTAATAACGAACACACCTAAAGCTCCCCCTTTCATATTTGGTTGAGTGAAATTCCTCTTCCAATGGCCCTGTTTTCTACACGAAAAACATAACAAATATTATTCCTTTACTTTCCATTGAATCTTATTCTTCTTGGAAGGATGGTTCTCTAGAGCCTTAGACTTGGAATGAGCCTTTAGTCCCTTTTATTTGATCTTCATATTCTTATTCACCATAAGGACAATAGGTTTTTCATGCCCCATGTCTTTATCAACTTGGCGAATAAGTGTAAGAAGTTTTGAAAGTGTCTTCTAACTATTTCTCATATTATAATTCACAATAAAATTGGAGAAGTTTTTAGGTAGTGAGGAAAAAATGAGATTTGTTAATAGCTCATTGGGGATCTTAAAACTCAAGATGTCTAAGAACTCAATGTATCAAATCATATTGACTATATGTGGCCCAGCTGGTGTCGACTCTCCAATCATTCATAGTAATAGTAAATTAGAGATCTCATATCTCTCTGATCTTGCCTTCTCTTGATAGAGATCCTTAAGGCAAGAAATGATGCTATACACATCCATATCCTCATATTGCTTTAGAATATCATTGAACATGGAGGATAGAATGAAACATTGGAAATCCATACTATCATCCATATCCTTCAAATAGAGAGATACTTATTCCTCATTAACCTATTTGGAAATGAATTCAGGAAGTAGGGTTTCTACCACATATAATTTCTATTCATGGCATAGTATAACACACAGGCGCCTATACCATTCATGGAAATTCATGCCAGTGAGAAGGTTGTCCTTCTCAAGTATGAATCATAGTGATATTGTTGAAGACGTTTTCCATTTCTACAAATTAAGAGAAGATTATTAGTACTTGTTTTGATTATAAAATTAGATTATAAAATTTAAATTTAATTAAATTTCATTAATCTCCCACTATTTTTAGAAACCTAATATCCCTCACCATTAGTTTCAGAATTTCTTGTCACTTAGATATTCCAGTGGCAAGGATCTATATTCCCCTTCTCATAACTCATACTTAATCTTGAAAAGCTATTATAAGGGTTTTTGGTAGATGTAACTTTTCAACTACATTAACTCATAGTTCCTTGATCTGTTGAGTGAACTCCCCAATCTTGAAATCCTATTTTAAAAGATTTCATCAACCTTTACCTCTTCGTTACACCAAGTCATGCTTGGGTAGTCAACCCTTGATGTGAACTAAGTTAAGTTAACCCAAAACATCAAGTTAAAAATTTTACGATAATTGAAAGCACCTCAACTTGGGTTGGTCAAACACTTTGAACTATGAGGTTATTTCTAACTTGAGTAGTCGAAGACTATGACAAATTAATATTTTAGTTGAAATATTTTTTATCCTTTATGCGTAAATCCCATTTTATCTTTTCACATGTCTTTTTAATATTAAGTGGATTTTACTTAAGTTATTAACTATGTCCAATAAAACATTTACACATAATCTGGTTATATTTTATTCCATGTTGCATGCTTGTTAATTCATCTATTAGGAAATCACGCAACATCAACATACATAAATAATCAACCATGAAACTGATAGAAATAAAATATAAGTGGCATGATCATGAGATTCTCTAATGGTCAGTTTATCTAGCAGATGATAAACTAACCCTCAACCCTAGGAGAAAACACACCTTGAACCATAACTTGGTTCAGGTTGTAGCATTCCACTTTTTCTCCTATGTATTGCCTTGATTAGTTTCATATCGTCTCCTAGACTCAGTCCACCTCCTCTCAATTAGTAACTCCATTCTTACATAATATTCTACTCACACATAGGTGAGAGGATCCAATGGATTGGATAAATGGGGTTTACATAAAAGAAAACATGGGCACAAAGACCCTTACATAATAAGGGGAAGAATATGACACACAAAAAATCATTTTAATGAATCAAATAAATTAAAATAAACCAATCATATACAAAGGGGCTGGTTTAATCTCATGATTATCCACACACAATATGCAACGAGCATACATTTTCAATATAGTTATCAATTAATTTTATTTTTTTCTTTAGTTAAGATAACACACCATGAATTAATCTAATTAATTAAACTTATCTTAATTCCATCCAAGCATCCTTAACTCACCATCATATTATAATTAAAAAAAAAATTAATTTCATTTAAAATTAATAATGTACATAAGTGTACTTAGAGGCAACAACATGTTTTCATGAAAATATTGACATGGGGTTTAATTTAATATATAAATTTCAATCCTATGGCTTGGAATGTACTATCGAATGAATGACACAAAAAACACATGTAAATAGGTTTGATTACATATTTAATTCTTTCTCTAGTGAAAAACTGAGAAAACTGCCTACAAAAAACTATATTGCGTGTAGTATTTTACACGACGTGTATCGTCTTCTGCCTGTGTCAACAACACATGCCTTGAGATTGGAAGTGTTTCTTAGCGCGAAATTGTTCGACGTACAAGATTTGTTGTCCAACCTACATGGATTGTACTGTCACTTTCCCATGCTCGCAACACATGCCTTGGGACTAGGTGTGTTTCTTGCATGCAGACAAGCTTGAGGTACACAACGTGTTCTGGGAATACATGACGTGTGGCATCGAAGTTGCATGACTCATCAGTCCCCATGCCGTGTATCCAATATACGACTCACTGGGACACCTTGTGTTCTCGGTTGCGAGATAACAGAGACTACACGTCGTGTACATTTGTTACATGATGTGTAGTTCTTCAAGCCATGTTGTAACGACCCGAAATTTTGAATAAATCTTGTTTCCTAATTTTATGTGTTATTTTATTTTTATACTCAACAAAACTTTTTCATTTGATAACATGGGTATAATTAAAATGAGACCGTTGGGTTTTGACTGTTATATGACCATTGGTCAATATGACCACTAGAAACTAAACATTTTGATTATTGTCTCTAAATACAAGTAATATTGGTTAATTATTATAGAAAGAAGATTCGATATCCTCACCCAGTAGTCTTGGACTGATTGAAGCCCATCTAACAGAACTTGGGAAGGAGGTAGCACCACTGGGCTTTGCTCTGGACCAAACCCAAGCCGAACTTCATCGTGTGAAGCTAGAACGGAATCTCCTTCGCGAAAAGTTCAAACTGATAGAAATTACTACTCGTGCGATGTTGGCCGAGCCTCCCTCAGATTCTCTCACCTTAGCACACTTTACACTTAGGTCCTATGCTGGTGTGATAAGGGGCTATGTAAGGAGACTGTAACTACCTTGTGTAATCTTTTGTTTTAAATAAAAATTGGGTTTTCTTCCTATGATGATGTTTATGACTTTTCAAATGTCCGGATAAATATAGTATGCATATTTTTGGTGAATTTTAGAGAAAGGATATTTTAAAAAAATGTTTATGTAAACCTTAAATAATTAAAAATGTGTAATGATTTTCAAAAAATGGTATTCTACAATTATGTTCAGTAAGAAATTTAGAGTCTAATAAGATCAACTTGATTTTTGATGAATAGTAAATTATGAATAGTGATTTTATGATTAGGATTAGTAATGTGTCCAAATGGATTAGTAATCTCACTTAAAGAAAGTTTTAATATAATTTAGACACCTTGATTAAGTAATGCGATTCAATAAAATGGGTAAATAACGGTTTCATAAATTATTAGTCAAGTATTAGTTTTTTCGGGTGAATAGTGTTTTTTAATTAAAAATTTAATTAAAAATAATTAGAAAATTATTTTTATAAAATGGACTTTATTTTTGAACCCAGAGCATCGATATTATGTTATGGTAATTTTTGGGGATTTTTCTGAAAAAAATGAATTTTCAGTGAATAGTGTATTTATTTAGAAATAAAATTAAAAATATTTAGAAAATTATTTTTATAAAATAGAGTTCATTTTTGAAATCAGAGCATTGATATTTGGTTAATGTGAAATTTTGGGATTTTTCTGAGAAAGTTGAATTTTTAAATACAGTTTTAGGGTTTCGGTATGTTTAATGACATCATAACTGTGTCATGACGATGTCATGAGATATTTTAAGGGATGTTCGACTAAAGAGGATGAAAAATTGTGTGGGGGTCCCCATGTGGCCTAACTCCATGGGAAGTACCATGGGAGGGCCCATGCTTTTGAGAAAACCACTTTTGAGGTGTCCCTTGTCCATTAATGCCTTGTCTCCTCACTTTACCTATAAATACCCACCATTTCCTCCTTTAGTTTTCACTCCTAACTCTCCCCCAACGAAGTTCTGGTCTCCTTACCTCCCAAGGAGTCCTCCCAAGGTGCCCCCAAGCCCTCAAGGTCCCAACCTTTGAGTTTTAAGAGTTACGTTTTAAGGTAAGGGATCTGACCCCCTCTCTTTCTTTTCAAGTGATATCTTTTATGTCATTTATTTTATGCTCCATGTTCTTATGTTGGAGGATGGTCTTTTATATTCATTATACTTTCCTTTTTATGTTCATATTATGAGAGAACCCCTCTTACTCTCATCATTTCATTTTATGAAAGTTTAAGTGGCGCCGTTAGGCTGCCGAAATTTTTTGTAACGGATTCTTTCACCCATCTCATTCTCAAGTTCTATTTTCTTGTCAAGTCTTTCATGTTCCTTTTTATTATGTTCGGGTATGATCTCTATATCTATCATTCTGATATTTTATGATCATATGATGAGAGACCCCGTTTGATATCTTCAATTCAGTATTTTGAAATTTTAAGTGGCGCCGTTAGGCTGCCGAATTTTTAAGGGATTCTTTCACCCTTCTCGTTTTCAAGATCTATTTTCATGTCAAGTCTTTCAAGTTCATTTTTATTATGTTGGGGTATGATCTATATATATATCATACTGAACCCTTATGTTCATATGATGAGAGACGACCCTATTTTGATCTTGTCAATTCATTTTTGGTTGAAGTTTAAGTGACGCCGTTAGGCTGCCGAATTTTTAAGGGATTCGTTCGCCTTTCTCATTTTTAAAAGATCTACTTTCATGTCAAGTATTTCAAGTTCCTTTTGTATTATGTTGGGGTATGATATCTATATCTATCATACTGACCTTTTATCTTCATGTGATGAGATACCCTATTTGATCTTGTCAATTCATTTTTGTTGAAGTTTAAGTGACGTCGTTGGGCTGCCGAATTTTCATAAGAGAAATCTTATTTTTGTCTTCCTTTCATGTTCTTCATTTCATATGGTATATTTTCAAATATTATTACCGTGTTATTAAATCCCTTATATTCTGTCCCTCTACTGTTATATGGGTCATTTATGAATGTTTGACCCATGTCCCCTCTCTTTTCAGCGTTTTCTAAGACCCTGTAACGTAGCCGTTGTGCTGCAGAATTTTCGTCTCAAAATGCCTCTCTCTTTTTCTCAAAATTATTTTATGTTATTAAGTGAATACTCAAAGCTCTTATTTATACAGGGGTATTCACATATATACCAAAATGTTTTATTTTAAATTATGATATTTACATACATGATACCCGCTTTCCCTTTCCGTGGGTTTAAAGTGATGTAAAGATCATGTCTTTAAAGCAGTTTTTAAAACATTATGATTATGAAATGAAACCAATTTCTTTTATGATATATGGGTTGTTTATGAAATGATTTATGATGATATATGTGGCTCACATGATAATAAAAGCAAATTTAAGGGTGCACCTTGATAGCGCTCCAATGCATTGGGTAATGATGTAACCACTAGAGATTACAATTTTCACGATATCTTGGTGAATAACCTTGGTAATTTTCAAATGACACCTTGGGGATGGACCTTGGTGATATGTTCATGATTGTCTATGTTAAATGATGTAGCCACATCTTAAAGTTATGAAAAATGTTATTTTTATTATTATATTCCACATGATTTCTTTCTCATGCCTTAAAGTTCTTTTTCATGACATAGTTGATGTATCTCAAGTTTACATGTTAAATGTTTCCCTTGTTTCCCTTACTGGGCCTTCTGCTCACCCTTTCATTTGATGTATATCCCCAGGTTATGAGATGCAGTAATGAAACTAGGATGAACATGAGGATAAGTCTTTCAAGTGTTTAAGAAGAATGTTTTATGTTTTCAAGTTTTATGTTCCTGGTTTCCAAGACACTAAACCTTAAAGATCCCTGGTTTTGTAAAATGTAATGAAAGTTTATGTGATAACAAGGTGGGATGATATACATGTGCCAGTCTATCCGGATCTACATGTTGATCCACTTTTTTCATATTTTAGATTCAATTACCTCAGATCTATCATACTTTATCGCATGATACAATGTGAAAACAAAAGTACACAACATGTATGCAGGAAGTACACGCCATGTACTCTAGTTTGGTTGAGGCAAAGCCTTTGACACCTCCAGATGCTATGAATCGAATGTTTCTTCATTTTTAATAATTAACCAATTTCTGGTTATGTTATTGAGAATGAAGAAAGTAAAGAGACAATGATGTTCATATATTTAAATGAGTTATTTTAAGTAAAATAAAATGAAAACACTTGAAACCAATCAGTGAATATTAAATAATTATAAATTATACATGTGACTGCTCTGATACCACTTATAGATTCTGGGTGCAGCGGAAGCATCCTTTCATGGTATGACTAACTTGTTTTTTTCTCTTAATTTATGCATAATAATTTCTTTACATGAACAAAAGGCAATGTCCAATGAAAACGGTAGAAGACTTGACTAGATTAAAATACTAGAAGAAGAATAGGAGGATATTCACATGTAATTTATAATTAATTTATGAGAAAATATAGAATTACCTGAACTTTTAATTATGATTTTGTTGATGATTTAGTTAACTAGATTTCATCATACCGTCATTGCACTATAGGATCCAAGTTTAGAATCTCGCTAGTAGTGATCCACACATGAACCAAAATCTCTTAATGTCACTATAGAATCACCAGGTGCTAGCACAATTGATCCTGACCGCTTGCACTGTACGTGCTTGATCGGACCAGTATTCTTCTCGAAGTAGGAAGAAATATTGGTTCTCTATTGAAGGCTTGAGGGAGAGGAGGAAGAGATAATTCACTCTAGGTATTCATCAGGTCTATCTCTATCCATTGTGCACATCAAAAGTGATTTAGGAAATAGTTATAATTATATATTTATTATGACAGGTTTAGGTTTGAAAAATCACACACAATACCCTATCCATATTTATTATTCTTAGTTGACCCCATGTCCATTAATAATAATAATATTATTATTAATCACTTGACACGTGCAATGAATTTAAGAATATAAATAAATATCATTTACACCATTTTTAATCAGACCATTATGCTCAGTCCGCTTTCCCTTGTCAACATTTACTGATCCTCGAATAATGACTATTTAATTAATAAATAAATTTCACTTCATTATTCTATGAAAAATATGAAGAATATTATATTTTCCAAAATTGAAAATAAAAATTTATTATTATTATTTAACTCATTCTTTCGAATAATTTGTGATTAAATTTTGGTGATCAACCAAACTGAATAAATCACATTTATTCTAACTTGTTAAATTCATTACTTGAATTTAATTGAGATTGTGGATACACTAAGTGTGAAAACCTCTAGGCCTCTTTCTCAGTGACATTAGTCATAACCGACTAAAGTCCAAGGTTAGCGTCCAACAACACGCCAATTCTTCCATAGAGAAAGAAGTTAATGTTGCAACGACATCCAACCTCTTACAAACACGCTCACCATATAATATAATCCATTTATCATTATATCTCGAATCAAGCAGGTTTCATGCTGGTGGCATAAACCTATATGCTCAATGTCACTTTATTTAACTTTCTAGAAATGAACTTTCCCACCAAACACCATGGCCATGGATTTATGCAGGCAGTTCTATTTCAATCAAAGGGTTTGAGATATTAACTTTTGTTAAGAGACAGAAGGGATAGATCCTTTCTCGTGTTATCCATTAATGAAATATCACTCATGACGCACCCAACGTATATTAGCACAAATTGAGCATATGTATTCAAAATTTTCACTAATACATCAAAGTACACTAGCCATGATATCTATTAACAATAATCTTAAAGTCTTAAGATCAATAAACACGTCTGCATATAGGAACATCCAATGAAACATGGAAATGTGGATTTCCTATTAAGTATTATGTCATCATAACCTTATATCTTTGATATTACCAAAGGAAAACACCATGAGAAGGTGTATTAATGTCTTATGAGCCTCCTAACCCTGATATCCTGTATCATCCGTGTCCTGCCAGACAATATCTTCCGTTTATGGAACAAGGTTCAAGAATAATGTCTTGGAACCTCTAGGTTCTCATAATAGCGAGAAATTGTTATAAAATTTTAGCACGACATATATTCTTAGGACATTATCACATACGAATGTCATATAGAGAAACAATACTAATGTGATAGGGAAACTTCATTAATAATGAAAACATGTAATCAAGTACTAAACAAATTGGTTATAGGGAACCAACTCCAATACTTCACACACCTTATAAGATTTGAATATAGACTAAGATCTTCCCATTTATCTCCTCAAACATCCTCCCCACGTCCAAGGAGTTCTGGTATTTCCAGAAGACCATTCTAAGGATCCTTAAGGGGTGTCCTATGAGGCGACAACCAAAGGAGAAGGTAATACTCTCTGCAGAGATTTTTAATCTTTCCTCCTCTTCATCCTCAAAAAACAAATTCCATCCAACATGACATAATGAATTCAGTATAATAAATATACTATAATGTTATTGTGTTAATGTAATATTAATTATACAACATCTTCTCATTTCATTCTAAAATGAAAATGATTGTTCATATTATGGTGGGTTCACCGTCTCCATGAACAACATACTTTGTTTTTCTCTGCTGCTTTCATGGCTAGTTATAGAAATAATATTATGGTTAAATATGATGATAATAAGTATATTATAACTTATTTCATGTTTTGGAATGTATTACTAATCATTGAATTAAATAAAATGAGCATAGTTCATGATGGTTGGTAAAAATGCCTAAATGAACTAACCGTATAACAATAACATTTATACTAAATTAATCATCCTTATGTAAGAACAAATATTGATATTTGTGACCATTTCAACTTCTGTAAGGACATGAATATCATTTCATTTAACTTCTAGATTTTTATTCTTATTAGAAAAGAACAACAATAATTCTCCACAAACTAAAATAAATTTGGAACTGTGAAATGAACTCCCTTAGGTGAGTAGGAATAAACATGACGTCTTAACTAAATGATTTTAAACAAATATAAAAGAACAGTAATAAATAAAATATAGATGAAAATTTTTCTTATGAAAATATTTAATAAACTTAATTTGATCATTCAGGATGCCGGGTGATCATACCGAGCAAGCCAATGACCAGAGGTTAGGGAACTTCTGAACCACCCTCCTTTATTTTGGTTCATGCCTTTTCCCTTTAAAGATCACTTCATCACACTATTATTCTATTGTATTTCTTTAATATTCTATATATATGTGGCCCTCACATATATACCTATTTATTGTTACCTTTCCTTATTAGGGATATACATGTTTTAAAGGTTTCCTTATCAATTGTATTCGTTAAGAAAATCCGATTAAAGTGAACTTCTTCATTTCTTACACCATATGAAGTATCACTCCATAAAATGTTTTAAACCATCCATGGTTTCTAAAATTGATCATTTAATCATTGAAAACATTTTTAGTTAATTTTTAGTTTTATTAATATTAATATTCTCTTTCCCCTCTTCAAAGGATCTTTACACTTTTTCCTAAAACCCCACTTAATAGGTACATTTTTAAAGTTAATTCTCCACTCTTTTTCACATCTTCACTTCACTTGGAAATAATTTTTCATGTTTTATGCTTATTTTTTACCTATTAATATCCAATAATGCTTTAATTCCTTCTTTCATGGAAAACATTATGATATGCCATCTGATTATGCTATAAGACACAATTATGTAACCTATTTCTTTCCATATGTAATTCTTATATTTATGCATAATGTTTGATTTACTTTTGTGACACACACATGCATGCACATGTTATGATGGGTGCACCCAGATTACTCTTCAATGTATTGGGTAATGTTTATATCTTATGAGATTATATGTATGATATTAGGGAGTAAATCTATTCTATGATAGGATGTTGTCCACCATGTCATGTCATCTTGGCAGCGAGTCTTGACTTATATTTATGTCATGTTTTATGTTGTTTCCACATTCTTATGATGTCATGATCTTATGATTCCATCTTCTCTATGTCATGGTTCCATATGATTATTCACGAGCCTTGCCTTTTATGATACTATGTTATTCCATTTGACTCATATGTTATGCTTTGTTATCATGCTCATTCCCTTATCGGTCTTTATTGCTCACCCATTTTGTTCATGTATTTATTAGGTTGTACTATGCGGTTTTAGAAGCTCATAGGGATTTAAGAGTATATTATGAACTTTAAAATAAAGTTGTTTTTATTTTAGTTTAATGTTGATGTCATATGAACCTAGTTTCACAAAGACACTAGATCTCTCGATCCTTAGGTTGTGTTTATTGTATATTTATGTTAAAAATTATGTAATAATATGTGTAAGAAGATTGGGTATCTATAGTTGGTATCATAGGATGAATTAGTTATTTTTGGGGATTAAGAAAATAATATAATAGTAAAAACCATAGGGATGAGTCTAAGTATAGGAAAACATCATGAAATTTTGGTAAAGTATATAGTGAGTGGTTTCCAAGTAATTAAATCCTTGTTTGGATAATAAAAGTGGATGTGGATCTGACGCAGATGTACCTAGGGGTAATAACCCTGAAAGGGATCGTTGGATATTAAATAGTCCTTTACCAGATGCATGACAAAGAAGCCTTACTATACACCTGGTTTGACACTCCCAATGGAAATGTTTTGGTAAATTCATAAACTCTTTGTGAACAATTATGAAGGACTTGAATAGATTGTTAGGTTAGAAACCCTAACAGTAAAATTACCACGGATAACCTAGATTGAAACCTAGAGACTTATAAGTTAGGATATATATGTTATTTATAATTTATTACTTCTATGCTCATAATTTTCCTTTTATATGATTATTAGTTTAAGTATTCTCATCCCTAACTTTTCCTTTATTTTAGTAAATTGTGGGAAATATGAGGAATCATGCCAACAACTAATGTGACAAACAATGTGATGATTACCCTAATTAGATGCCTAAGTTGATGGGAGTGGGAGCCGAGAACTTTATGGAAGTACTAGCTCAACTAAAGAAAGTTATGAATAATGACTTGAATCGTGTGGAACATCCTTCTTATCCTAAGAAAGTGAAAGTCACCGTTGAGTCCTTTATGTGATAAAGGCCTCATAACTTTAGTGGATATTCTGATCTCCTCATCATGAGATAATTGATTAACTCTATTGAGAAGATATTATCCGTCCTATAATGCTCAAAATAAGATAAATTCATACTTTCCATTTATAACCTTGAGAGAGAAGCTGATTAGTTGTGGACATTGACTAAGAGATCAAAGCCTAAGGAGGAAATTGAATCCATAGAATGAAAAGGATTCAAGAATTTTTTTCCAATAAATATTTTCCCCAAACTCCTTATTTTAAAATGGAGAGGTATTTCTTTGGATTGAATCCAAAAGAAGATTTAATGACTCTATTTTTTCCATGTATCACTTTATAATATTTTAAAGGATATTTTTGAAGTTAGGCGTAGAGTCGACATGAGTTTCTAGGGCCCGTGGAGCCTTGGATTTGATATCTTAAAAATATTAAAAATATTATATCACGCATGTGTTGTTTTTATGAAATGATGGAATATCTATCAAACAATGTCTCTGTTGGGGAAACCAAGACTATTATTAAATCCTAAATACAAGTTTTACCTTAGGTGCAACATAATATTTGTATGCATCGAGAGTATTGTTTAAGTGTAGTCGCAGACAAAATAATAAAACAGTAAATTAATTAAATAATTTATTGTTTATTAATTGGTTGTAACCTAGATATCTGCTTTTTAATCATGGATATGGCCAAATCATAGGGTTATCCACATAACCCAAGTGATTAGAGGAGTGGATCGTGGAGGAGAGCTTTGGCGGGTGATAACTGGGCCAAGAATCGACGATCGGTATACCAAGGAGGTTGTTATCATCAACAGAGTTCTTGGATCTCACCAACAACAATTCTATATAATTGTTCTTCACCAGCGATCGATCCAATATCGAGGTAGGATGTTTTTTTTTCATTGATTTAAATCCCCATTATTGGTTTATTATGATAAACAAAAATTAATTCTTGTATATATTAATTCGTAGATTGTCTTTTAGAATTGTTGTTAAATTATAAATTCCTAGAATTATGAATATGATGTTGATTGGTTTTGACTTTTGGATTTTACATACCGTTCTTTGGATTTCATCAATGATGGACAACTGAATACAACCTTTATTAGATTATTACTATTATGTTTCATGTTTTTCATCATCATCATCATTATATAATTATTTATTCAAGGGGAGAAGGTATAAAGGAAACAAATAAAACAAATAAAGCAAAGGAACAAAGAGAGCAAGGGGACATGGGATTAGGGGGGTGGAAGTAGTGAAGGAAAAGGGCATCCCCTTTGATGATATTTTACCCTTCCGGCTTTAGACTGTCCAGAGTGTGCATGAAAAGGACATCAGAGCTGAGGGTGTCCGGAGAAGCTAGGTAGTCGGAGACTTTGTTGCCCTCCCTCCAGGTATGCATCACTCTGGTGTTGCTATGAAGAAGGTTGTGACATTTTCTGATCATGTACTCTATCGACCATGAGATGACACCAATACCTTGAAGGGCATTGTGAAGGACCAGCGAGTCTGTTTTGATCTCATAGATGTCCAGACATCTTTGGCTACATATTGTAGGACCTGTTAACATGGCCATGGCCTCGGCCTGGAGGGACGAACCCGGACCCAGTTGGATGGAGAAGGCCATGATGACCAACCCATGTCCATCTCAGATGACACCCCCACCATGCATGACCCCTGAGACATAAGAGCTATCCGAATTAAGCTTCAAACCCCTAGATGGGAGGTTTTAGTGGACCTAGTTGCCCAAGGAGGAGAAGCTACTGGGAAGAGAGGTGGGGGGTCTGGGCTTGAAGCGCTGTAGGGACAGGGCCTCCTTCCAGTTTCCTAAGACCCTAACCAGATCAATGAGGAGATTGTTGGAATGGTTGATAATGGAGTGGCCGGTCGAGGCCACCCCCTCATGAACCCATTTGTTCCTCGCCTGCCACAAACACCAGTAGTTTGCATGTAGTAGGGTAGTGCGAGCCATCCTCTCTACACCCCCCCTCACCCGAACCGTGGAACCATCAATCGAGGAAGGGTTGATCGGCCATAATAGGACTGGAAAAGGCAGTGAAGTCACCATAGTAGGACCAGACCTTGTGTGGCCATTTGCTCTCAAAGAAGAGGTGGCCTGATGATTCCTCTATGTGGTTCTTGCAGCAGACGCACCTGGAGGCCATGCAGATTCCGCATCGTCTGATATTCTCATCGGTGGGCACTGTCATATTCCTTAATCTCTAGATTAGAAAATTGAGTTTTTAAGGGATATGTTTCACCCAAAGGAGTGCTTCCCACAGGTCCAACGGATCATGCATGATGCGGGTCTAGCGGAAGGATTTCAACGAGAAGAGGCCAGAAGGAGGGGGGGGGGGGAGATGCACTTTTTCGGCGCTGATCTTAGCTCGATAATGTGCACCAGCTACTGATGATCCTTCGACAAGACGTTGATAAGGAAAGAAGGGTACTGGAAGGCCTCCCTATAGGAAATGGTGGGAGCAGGGAATCCCAGGAAACTGATGGCATCCCCTACCCAATTTTTATGCCAAAAAGAGACATCCCCTTTGCTAATGATCCAGTGAGAGATGGTTTTGAGAGCATCATCAAGGGGGCCAATCTCAGACCAGAGGGGAGAAGACTTACCAGCCGTAGAGGAATGATCGCCCTGGAGGAGTGCATGCATGATAGTCCCCCACAGGGTGCGATGGTCCAATACCTCCCATGCTAATTAGGCATGCATGAAAAGGAGGGTGTCATCAAGGCTCCTCACATTGATCCCCCCTTCGTTGGCCGGCCTCACCATCCTACTCCAAGAGACCCAGTGATGTTTTCCTTCAGACATGGGGTCCCAGATAAATCCCACAAGGATTTTTTCAATATTCCTTATCACCCATTTAGAGACCTTGATAAAAGAGAGAGCATGAACTGGAGAGGCCAGCAACACACTATTCACCAATGCAATCATCCCCCCGAAAGAGAGGTATTTGTTTTTCCAGTTAAGAATGTGGTCAGTGAACTAGTTTAGGAGGGTGTCGAAGTTGCTAATCTGAAGTCTTGTAGGGGAGATAGGTGCGCCAAGATAGTCCATGGGAAAAACACCTCTCTGCATATCCAGGATGCCACTCACATTGGAAACCCGGCGCAGGAGGCAGTTGTAGGCAATGAAGAAGTTGCTCTTTCTTTTATTAATGGTCTGTCCACTCCATCAGCAGTACTCCTCCATGAACCTGTTGAGGCCAAGTAACGATATGTTCGAGGCATTCATGAATATGATCGTGTCATATGCGAACATGATATGGTACATCAAGGGGGAGCAGAGCCTTCTACGGTACAGGGGAATATCCTCATTCCTCAGGCTCCTATGAAGAAGGTGGTTGAGAACATCTTGGGAGATAATGAAGAGGCTTGGAGATATGGGGTCTCCCTACCTAAGAACATGGGTAGCCTTGAAGAAGCCATAGGTGGTTCCCATAAAAGTGATCGCCAGCCAAGAATAGATAAAGAAGCGGAAGATAATGTCAACATTCCAGGGATAAAGACCCATACCTGCAAGTACTTTGTTGATGTAGCTCCACTCCACTCGGTCGAAGGCCTTACTCATATCAAGTTTGGTGGTGATATTGGGGCCACGAGTCTTGATGTTGATATCCCTCGTCATCTCCTGGTCTAGGGCAATCACTCCCTAGATTGAGTGCCCTTTCACAAAGTCATGCTACTTCATAGAGATCCACTGAGGAAGGTGTCAGGCGAGCCTTGAGTTGATGATGCTGGTGAGGATTTTGTAAGGAAAGTTACACATGATCACTGGGTGAAAATGGAGAAGGGAGGTGGGGTTCTTAGACTTGGGAATGAGAATAATGGAGGTGGCACTCGTGACTCGGGGGAGAGGCCCTCCCCGAAAAAAGTCCTGGATGGCCGCAATGAGATCTCCCTTCACTGTCTCCCACACAGATTTGTAAAACGAACCTGGGAAGCCGTCGGGGCTAGGTGCACTTTCAGAGTTAAGGTTGAGCATGTAACAACCCAAAATTTTGTTAATGAAAATATCTCTTGATCTAATTAAATGTCTTAATATGAAAAATGGTTATACAACATATGCACTTCTTTTGTTTTATGTTTTTGGATTTTAAAATACCATTAAGAATTGTTACCATTGCTATTGTAGCCATTGAACAGTGATCACATGATTAGTATAAATATGGGCTTTAACAAATCCAATTTACTCAGACAAAGGAAGTAATGACCTCATCCAGTAGACTTTCCTCGTATGAAGCCCATTTGTCAGAGCTCGGAAAGGAGGTGGCATCATTGGGCTTCGGTCTTGACCAATCTCAAAACAATCTTGAACACGTTAAGTTTGAGTGGAACCACCTATGGGAAAAGTGGAAGTTAATAGAGATTACCACCCGAGCGATGTTATCCGAGCCACCCCAAGAGTCTGTCACCATCGCACACCTCACCCTTCGGTCTTATGCGGGTGTTTTAAGGGGTTATGTAACAAGACCCTAGTACTATGGTTATGTACATTATTTTTGTATATAATAATTAATATACTTTCATTTTATTATTGTTACTTTGTAAATAGTTTTTAAAATCACAAATAGTATTTTTAGTTAATGTTTAACTAAGAAATCTATTTTGATGAATTAATGAATTTTTTAATTAAATGATATTTTAATAAAATATTATTATTATTATTAAATTAATTTTTATTAAATATAAATTTTTGTATAATTTTATGAATGCAATTGTAGTTTTTATTAAGGTTTGAAAGCCATTTTCATCAAAACCCATGAATTTTTGATAAATATCGGTTTTTATTTTAAAAGTGAAAATTAACATATTTAGAAAATTATTTAGATAAAATGAATATTATTTCTGGAATCAGGACATCAAAATTATCCAACGGTGAATTTTTTATAATTTTCTGAGACAGTCAAATTTTTGGGTAAAAATTAAATACCGTTTAAATATATAATGTGTTTTATGACATCTTAATGACCCAATAGTGATGTAATAAAATACTATAAACTTTATATTCTAAAAATATATGTTTTACCATTAACATAATGGGATTTTGGGTTTGTTTGATTTATTTTACAAAGCTTTAGTGAACCCTTCAAGACTTATTAAACATTTTGTCTTTTTAAATTGTTTTCCTTGAGAGTGTGACCCACCTCCACATAAGCAACCCTATTATTTTAATAAGTTAGGACTTTTGCCTTATATAATATTATTTTACCCTTCCCTTTTCCTAAAACCATGGGCAAAAACCATGGGCTGGTTTGTGGTATGGATTAGTTTAATGTGAGGTTTCCCAAACCTAAATAATAAAGAATTATCTCACCTTTCCTACATAAACCCACCCAAGCTCCCACTTCCTCCTCACTCAAAGCCTTTGGAGTTCATCCAACCTCTGCCCTCCTCTCTCTAGAATCATCCCAAGGTACCCCAAACTCCCAAGAAGCCTCTCTCAAGCCTCTCTTAAGCTTTTGGAAGCACACTTTCAAGTAAGGATTTTTCTTTATTTCTCATTTTTGTCCAATATTCTTTAAATTGTTATGCCCTTTTAATTTCAATTATAAATGTTGGAGTATGGTTTCACACCTCCACCATACTACCCTCTTTATGTTTGAATGATGGGAGACCCCTTTCTCTCTCATTAAATTCTTCCCATGTACACCCGTTACAATGCCAAAATTCTGAAGGGAATTTCTCTCTCCTCATTTACATTCAATGTTTTATGATCCATGTGGCACACTTATGCATGAAATGAAATGTTTGAGAAGGGTGTGCCCTGATAGCACTCTAATTAATTGGGTAAAGTATAGTATCATGATACGTCATGTGCAATGGGTGTTTACTCATGCTAATTCAAGTGCAACGAGGGTTTACTCATGCTTCATGTGCAATGAGGGTTTACACATGCTCCATGTGAAATGAGACTTGGATCATGATAATTCCATGTTAAGTGTTGTTGCCACATTTCCATGTTATGATTATCATGATTTATCATGCCCTTATGTTTATGCTTCTCTTGTTCTATATTGATATGCCTATTGTCTAACATGTATTGTATTACTCATGTTATTCCATGATTAATTCCTTACTGTGCTTTATAGCTCACCCTTTTTTTATGCATGTCCTTAGGTTATCCCATGTAATGCTAAGTATGAGGGCATTTAGTGGTCATGTAAAGGAAGTTTTCAATAAAGATGTTGTTTTTAATGTTTTAAGTTGTTATGTGATGATGCTAAGCCCCAAAGACACTATACCTATCGATCTTCTATGTTGTATCAAATGAAGTTTATGTAATAAATTATGTTTAATTGTGTAATAAAAAGAAGGGTTGTCATAGTTGGTATCAGAGAATATGTTTAGTTATTTTTGGGATTAGGATTAGAAAACCCAGTAAATCCCTTGAGACAAGACTAAGTATAATAAAAACATCCCTAAGTTTTGGTGAGTATTGAGTAAGTGGTTTATCAACCAAATACATCCCTGTCTGGATACGAGCAGGTAGAGGTGGCTCTGGAATAGATGTATCCTAGGGGTAAAACCTGAAAACACCGCTTTGATCTAGACTATAACGGGAACTAGTGCACGAAAATAGGTCTTACTGCACTCTTGGTTATGACACTCTCGGAGGATATGCTTTAGTAAATTCACAAGCTTAGTATGAACCATTATTAAGGGACAAAAAAAAGACCTAAAAATAAATGTTAGAAAGTTAATCATGGATAGCATAGAATGAAGCCAATAGATTCATATGTTAAGGAAATAAAATTTATTTATAAGTCATCATTTTTTTCCTTGGATTACCCTTTATGTGTTACCCCTAACTTTCCTTTTATTCTAGCCAATGGCCAGTAATAGGACTCGGGATAACAACCGATGTGAAGATCAATGTGATGATTATACTAATGAGATGGCCAATCCAATGGGAGTGGGAATCTCAAACTTTGTCATGCTTCTCTCTTAACTAACTCAATATTTGAATAGAAACAAGGGTCAATAGGAACGTTGAAACCCCCTAAGAATGAACAAGTCACTATCGAGAGCTTTATGAGACAAAGGTCTCCTACTTTTAATGGATCATATGATCCCTCAATCCCTGAACAACGGATCAACTCCATTGAAAAGATCTTCTCTATCCTTCAATGTTTTGAACAAGAGAAGGTTCTCTTGGCTGATTATCGTATGGATGGTGAAGCTGATCAATGGTAGATGTTGATCAAAAATACGAAGCCTGAGGAGGAGATCGAGGCGTTGGAATGGAAGGATTTTCGGAATATGTTTTTCGATAAATATTTTCTGTGCACCCTCTAGCTTAAAATGGAAAGGTACTTCCTTGTACTCAAGAAAAAAGACGATTAATATGTTGGAGAATATGGGGAAAACTTCACAAGGCTTTCACGATACACCTTCGGCTTTTTCGTTACCCCCGAATGCAAGGTTGACTGCTTCTTTGGTGAGATGAAACCTAGCCTGTGGAAAGCGCTGGTGATCCGTGACTTCAACAGCTATGAGGAAATTGTCTGATGTGACATCAAGGTTGAAATAGAGATCATAGAATCTCAGGGGTATCATGGGGATAAGAAGTGTAAGGTGGACTTCAATGCTGGCGGTTCGATGGATAAATGCAATGATGATAAGAAGATCCAACACCCCACTTGCCAGAGGTGCAGAAAAAAGCACCTCGGAAAATGCCTGAAGGGGACGAGGAAATGCTTTAGGTGTGGAAGAGAAGGGCACTTGGCTGTTAACTGTCAACAAGAAAGACCCACGGCTGCGACAAAGGAGAGGAACGCTTCGTTCGAACCTCAACGCGTGGTTCATTGGTACAACTGCAAAGAACCAGGGAATCTTACAAATCAGTGCCCTAAGCCAAGGGTCTTCGAAGGCAACCAATAACCTCCAAGGCAGCAAGGGCGAGCTTTTTCCATCACTTCTGCCGAAGTGAACCCCGAAAACAAAGTGGTGACAGGTACACTAGTTATTCATTCAATAATAGCGAACGTACTTTTTGATTTAGGTTCTACGCATTCTTTTATATCTCAAAAGTTTAGTAGAAAATCCCAACACCACCAAAAATCATGGAAGTGAAGATGTCCGTGAGTACGGAAAATGGGGAAATCATTGCATCCCATGAATATAACTCCTCCCCTATCATAATATGTGGATTAAACTTCCTGGAGAACCTCTTATTACCCCCTCTGGTGGAATTTTATGCAATTACTGGCAGGGACTGACTTTCCTTATATAGAGCCAACATAAATTTCTGTGAGAGGGAAATCACTCTCCATGTGGAGAATCGACCCCCGATTCTTTACAAGTGCAAGGAGGAAGATGAACCTTATTTAGCTCAATCATCTCAAGAGTGGATATTACTACCCTATGAGCACGTGTATCTGGATCAGATGATTGAGTCTAAGGAGGCAACCATCCTAGAAGACATGCCTATTGTGAGGGAATTCACCGAAGTGTTTCCCGAGGAATTTCCTGGTCTTCCTCTTAGAAGAGATGTTGAATTCTCAATTGATCTTATACATGGGGAATTGTCAATATCCAAGACTCTGTATAGAATGGATGTTGTGGAGCTTGAGGAGCTGAAGAAACAATTACATGAGAATCTGGATAAAGGGTTTATACGCCCAAGTGCTTCACCATGGGGTGCACCAGTCCTCTTCGTCAAGAAGAAGGATGGGTCAATGCGCCTTTGCATCGATTATTGTGAGCTCAAAAAAATCATGATAAAGAACAAGTATCCTCTCCCATGAATTGATGACTTGTTTGATCAGCTTCGTGGAGCACAATACTTCTCCAAGGTGGATTTGCAGCCTGGATATTATCAATTAAGGGTGAAGAAGGAAGATATCCCCAAGACTACTTTTCATACAAGATACGGGCACTATGAATTCATAGTAATGCATTTCAGAGTCACTAATGCTCCAAAAATCTTCGTGGACTTGATGAATAGAGTCTTTAGATATTACCTCAAAATTTTTTTGGTAGTATTTATAGATGATATTTTGATATACTCCAAAACCAAGGAGGATTATGAGGAGCATCTGAGAACTATACTAGAGACCTTGCGGAAGGAGAAACTCTATGCAAAGTAGAGCAAGTGTGAGTTTTGGTTGAAGGAGGTCTCATTCTTGGGCCATATCATCACAATCAATGGGATATCTATGGATCCCTCCAAAATAGATGCAATTAAGGGATGACCAAGCCCAACATCAGTAACGGTTATCCTTAGCTTCTTGGGGTTAGTTGGATATTATCGATGATTTGTGAGAAATTTCTCACGATTGTCCAACCCTCTTACCAAGATAACTCAGAAGGGAGTAAAGTTTTCTTGGAGTGATGAACGTGAAGAAAGCTTCAAGGAGTTGAAAAGGAGGCTTATCACTGCACCCATGATCACTTTACCCACAAGTGGAGAACTTTTTGTGTTATTCAGCGATGCTTCGAAGAAGGGCCTAGGATGTGTGTTAATGAAAAATGAAAAAAGTCATTGCCTATGATTCAAGGCAATTGAAAATTCATGAACAGAACTATCCAACACATGACCTCGAGTTGGATGTAGTGATCTTATCTTTGAAAATTTGGTGGCATTATCTCTTTGGGGAGAAGTGTGAAATATATACGGACCACAAAAGCCTCAAGTATATATTCACACAGAAGGAGTTGAACATGCGACAATGAATATGGTTAGAGCTGATCAAAGACTATGACTGCTCAATCCATTTCCACCCTGGGAAAGTGAACAAGGTGGAAGATACCCTAAGTTGAAAGGAACCAGGGATTCTATCATTGATGAGAATTGAAAAGGATCCAATCTTCTTAGATTTAATGAAGATGAACATGAGAATCATAAAGAAGGGAACATCATCAATCCTTTCATAAATTATTGCTCAACCATCACTTTTGGAAATGTTAAAGGATGCTCAAAAGGATGATGTGGGAATTCAAGAAAAAGAGGAAGTTATCAAAAAAGGAAAATCCTCCGATTTTAATGTTAATGAAGAAGGAATTGTGCGATTTGGGAAATGACTATGTGTTCCATCAAGTCCAGAACTATAGAAGGAACTTTTGGATGATGCACAGAGTTCAAATTTCTCTATTCACCCAGAAAACACAAAGATGTATCGAGATCTCCAAGAGAATTATTGGTGGGATTATATGAAGAAGGAGATCGCTGAATATACATCAAAGTGCCTGGTGTGTCAGCAAGTGAATGTAGAGAGGCAGAAGTCTAAGGGGATGATGAAACCATTGGCCATACCAGAATGGAAATGGGAGAACATCACTATGGAATTTGTCATCGGACTTATGAGGGAAGTGGTAAGGCTTCATGGAGTACCACTATATATTTTGTTCGATCGTGATCCAAGATTCACCTCTATGTTTTGGAAGAGTCTTCAACATGATCTGAATACAGGACTGAACTTCAGTATGGCCTATCATCCTCAAACTGATGGCCAATCCGAGCGGACTATCCAAACACTTGAGGACATGTTGAGAGTGTGCTCAATGGACTTTAAAGGAGGATGGGATCAACAGATTCCTCTGGTTGAGTTTTGTTATAATAACAGCTTCCACTCGAGCATCCAAATGGCACCATATGAAGCCCTTTATGGGAAAAGGTGCATAACACTGGTGTGTTGGGATGAGGTTGGTGAGCGTAAGCTGCTTGGACAAGAAATGGTCTAAAAAATGGTGGAGAAGGTGAAAACCATTCACCAACATATCAAGGTAGCCCAGAGTCGATAGAAGATTTATACAGATAACCGTCGATGAGACCTTGAGTTTAAAGTTGGAGACAAGGTATTTCTATACATATCTCCGTGGAAGAAGTTCATGAGGTTTGGAATGAAAGGGAAGTTAAGTCCAAGGTACATCGACCCCTTTGAGATTATTTATCGTGTTGGGGTTATGGCCTATCGACTAGCATTTCCACCTACCATGGCCAAAGTACATGATGTCTTTCATGTATCCCTATTAAAGAAGTATATACCGGACCCTTCATGTGTACTCTCTTCAAAGGTGGTACAATTAGAGGATGATCTTTCTTATGAGGAGCAACCAGTGAAGATCTTAGATCGTAGAGAAAAAGTTCTACAAAATAAGACAATGCCCCTTGTTAAGGTGTTGTGGAGAAACCACAATTTTGAAGAAGCGACGTGGGAATCAGAGGAAATGATGAAGCAGAGTTACCCACATCTATTTTAGTGTGGGAAATGGAAATTTCGAGGGTGAGATTTCTTAAGGGGGGAAGATTGTAACGACCCAAACTTTTGTTAATGAAAATCCCTCTTGATCTAATTAAATATCTTAATACGTGAAATGATTATACAACATATGCACTTCTTTTGTTTTATGTTTTTGTATTTTAAAATACCATTAAGAATTGTGACTGGTTCTATTGTAGCTATTGAACAGTGATAGCATGATTAGTATAAATATGGGCTTTAACAAATCCAATTTACTCAGACAAAGGAATCGATGACCTCATCCAATAGACTTTCCCCGTATGAAGCCCATTTTTCAGATCTCGGAAAGGAGGTGGAATCATTGGGATTTTCTCTTGACCAAGCTTAAGCCGAGATTGAACATGTTAAGCTTGAGCGAAACTGCCTACGGGAAAAGTGGAATTTGATAGAGATTACCACCCGAGCGATGTTATCCGAGCCACCCCAAGAGTCTATCACCATCACACAGCTCACCCTTCAGTCTTATATAGGTGTTTTAAGGGGTTATGTAACAAGACCCTAGTACTATGGTTATGTACATTATTTTTGTATATAATAATTAATATACTTTCATTTTATTATTATTTCCTTGTAAATAGTTTTTAAAAGCACAAATAGTATTTTTAGTTAATGTTCAACTAAGAAATATATTTTGATGAATTAATGGATTTTTGAATTAAATAATATTTTAATAAAATATTATTATTATTATTAAATTAATTTTTATTAAATATAAATGATTGTATAATTTTATGAATGCAATTGTAATTTTTGTTAAGGTTTGAAATCCATTTTCTTCAAAACCCATGAATTTTTTATAAATGTCAGTTTTTATTTTAAAAGTAAAAATTAACATATTTATAAAATTATTTAGATAAAATGAATATTATTTATGGAATTAGGACATTGAAATTATCCAATGGTGAATTTTTCATAATTTTCCGAGACAGTCAAATTTTTGGGTAAAAATTAAATACCTTTTAAATATATAATGTGTTTTATGACATTATAATGACCTAATAGTGATGTAATAAAATACTATAAACTTTATGTTCGGCCAATATATGTTTTACCATTAAAATAATGTGATTTTGGGTTTGTTTTATTTATTTTACAAAGATTTAGTGGACCCTTCAAAACTTATTAAACATTTTGTCTTTTTAAATTATTTTCCTTGGGAGAATGACTCACCTCCACATAAGTAACCCCATTATTTTAAGATGTTTAGACTTTGGACTTATAAAATATTGTTTTCTAATTCCCTTTTCCAAAAACCATAGGCAAAAACCATGGGCTGTTTTGTGGTTTGGATTAGTTTAATGTGAGGTGTCCCAAACCTAAATAATAAAGAATTACCTCACATTTCCTATATAAAACCACCCAAGATCCCACTTAATCCTCACTCAAAGCCTTTGGAGTTCATCCAACCTATTCCCTTATCTCTCTAGAATCCTCCCAAGGTGCCCCAAGCTCCCAAGAAGCCTCTCTCAAGCCTTTGGAAGCACACTTCCAAGTAAGGGTTTTTATTCCTTTCTCATTTTTGTCCAATATTCTTTAAATTGTTATGCCCTTTTAATTTCAATTAAAAATTTTGGGGTATGGTTTCTTACCTCCCACATACTGCCCTCTTTATGTTCGAATGATGGGGGACCCCTTTATCTCTCATTAAATGCCTCCCATTTACACCCGTTAAATTTCTCTCTCCTCATTTACATTAAAGAAATTCTTTTGTATAATGAATAAAAATTTCATTACATTTGTTGAGAAATATATCTATATGAACCCCTTACTTTACATGTCATGTAAATATGATGATACACCCCTTTCTCTCTCATCAACCATTTTTATGAGTTCTTATGTCAGGTCGTTATGCTACCGAAATTGCACCACGCTTTTCCAAGCAAAAGTCATTGTGTAGTGAATACCATGCCCATTTCTCTATCAAGGGTATTCACCTTTATGAAAATTTACTTATTGTTTTAAGAGTTTCATTTATATATTCCAGATTTGTTTATTATGGAATAAATGATTATGTTGAATGATTCAATGATTTATGATCCATGTGGAACACTTATGCATGAAATGAAATGTTTAAGAAGGGTGTACCCTGATAGCGCTCCAATGCATTGGGTAAAGTATAGTATCATGATACATCATTTGAAATGGGTGTTTACTCATGCTCATTCAAGTACAACGAGGGTTTACTCGTGCTTCATGTGTAATGAGGGTTTACTCATGCTCCATGTGCAATGGGCCTTGCCTCATGCTAATTCCACGTTAAGTGTTGTTGCCACATTTCCGTGTTATGATTATCATGATTTATCATGACCTTATGTTTATTCTTCTCTTGTGCTCTATTGATATTACTATTGTCTAACATGTATTTTATTCCTCATGTTATTCCATGATTAATCCCTTACTAGACTTTATAGGTCACCCTTTTTTTATGAATGTCCCCAGGTTATCCCACGCAATGCTTAGTATAAGGGAATGTAGTGGTCATGTAAAAGAAGTTTTCAATAAAGATGTTGTTTTTCATATTTTAAGTTGTTATGTGATGATTATAAGCCCCAAAGACACTATATCACTCGATATTTTATGTTGTATCAAGTGAAGTTTATGTAATAAATTATTTTTAATTGAGTAATAAAAAGGAGGATTGTCATATTTGGTATCAGAGAATAGGTTTATTATTTTTGGGATTAGGATTAGAAAACCCTAGTAAAGCCTTAGAGATAAGACTAAGTATAATAAAAACATCCCTAAGTTTTGGTGAGTATTGAGTAAGTGGTTTATCAAGAAAATACATCCCTGTCTGGATACGAGTAGGTAGAGGTGACTCTGACACAGATGTATCCTAGGGGTAGAACCCAAAAACACTGCTTTGAGCTAGACTCTAACGAGAGTTGGTGCATGAAAATGGGCCTTGATTCACTCTTGGTTATGACACTCCTTGGGGATATGATTTTTTAAATTCACAAGCTTAGTATGAACCATTATTAAGGGACAAAAAAATTCCCTAAGAATATATGTTAGAAAGTAGATCATGGATAACATAGAGTGAAGCCAATAGATTCATATGTTAAGGAAATAAAAGTTATTTATAAGTCATCAATTTTGTCCTTGGATTACCCTTTATGTGTTACCCCTAACTTTTATTTTATTCCAACCAATGGCTGGTAATAGGATGACTCAGGCTAACAACCAATGTGAAGATCAAAGTGATGACTGTACTAGTGAGATGCCCAATCCAATGGGAGTGGGAATCATGAACTTTATCATGATTCCCTCCCAGCTAACTCAAGCTTTGAATAGAAACATGGGTCAAGAGGAACGTTCAACCCCCTATAAGAAAGAAAAATTCACTTTCGAGAGCTTCATGATACAAAGGCCACCTACTTTTAATGGATCATCTAATCCCTCAATTGTCGAAGAATGGATCAACTCCATTGAAAAGATCTTCTCCATCCTTCAATGTTCTGAATAAGAGAAGGTTCTCTTGGATGCTTATCGTATGGAGGGTGAAGATGATCAATGGTGGACACTGATAAAAAATACGAAGCTTGAGAAGGAGATCGAGGCGTTGGAATGGAAGGATTTCTGGAAGATGTTTTTTGATAAATATTTTTTGCACACCCTCCTGATTAAGATGGAAAGGGACTTCCTTGACCTCAAGAAAAAAGACGACGAATCTATTGGAGCATACGAGGAAAAATTCACAAGGCTTGCATGATACGCCTATGACTTTTTCGTTACCCCTGAATGCAAGGTTGACCGCTTCTTTGGTGGGATGAAACCTAGCTTGCGGAAAGCACTGGCATTCCGTGACTTCGACAGCTATGAGTAAATTGTCCGATGTGCCCTCAAGGTAAAAATGGAGATCAGAGAATCTCAGGGGTATCATGGGGATAAGAAGTGTAATGTGGACTTCAATTCTGGCAGTTCAATGGATAAATCCAACGGTGGTAATAAGATCTAGCACCCCACTTGCCAAGGGTGTGGAAAGAAGCAACCCAGACACTCCCTGAACGGGACGAGGATACACTTTAGGTGTGGAAGAGAAGGGCACATGGATATTGACTGTCAAAAAGAAGGACCCACAGCTGCGGCAGATGAGAGGAATACTCTATTCGAACCTCAATGCGTGGTTCATTGCTACAACTGCAAAGAACCAGGGCATCTTGCAAATTAGTTCCCTAAGACAAGGGTCTTCAGAGGAAACCAACAACCTCCATGGCATCAAAGGTGAGATTTTTCCATCACTACTACCAAAGTGAACCCCGACAACAAAGTGGTGACAGGTACACTAGTTATTCATTCAAGAATAGAGAACGCACTTTTTGATTTAGGTTCTACGCATTCTTTTATATCTAGAAAGTTTAGTAGAAGAATCCAACACCACCACAAATCATGGAATTGATGATGTCGGTGAGTACAACCAATGGGGAAATCATTGCATCCCATGAATATAACTCCTCCCATGTCATAATCTGTGGATTAAACTTCCTGGAAAACCTTTTCATACTCCCTATGGTGGAATTTGATGCAATTCTTGGGATGGATTGAATTTCCT
Source organism: Viscum album (assembly GCA_963277665.1). NCBI lineage: Eukaryota > Viridiplantae > Streptophyta > Magnoliopsida > Santalales > Viscaceae > Viscum > Viscum album. The sequence continues at coordinate 609,796,360 of OY728125.1, read as the reverse complement.
TATATAGAGACAACATAAATTGCTGTGAGAGGGAAATCACTCTCTATGTGGAGAATCAACCCCCAATTCTTTACAAGTGCAAGGAGGAAGATGAACCTTCTTTAGATCCACCATCTCAAGCGTGGATATTACTGCCCTATGAGCACGTGTATCTAGCTTAGATGATTGAGTCTAAGGAGGCAACCATCCTAGAAGACATGCCTATTGTGAGGGAATTCACTGAAGTGTTTCCCGAGGAATTTCTTGGCCTTCCTCCTAGAAGAGATGTTGAATTATCAATTGATCTTATACCTGGGGCATTCCCAATATCCAAGAATCTATATAGAATGGCTATTGTGGAGCTTGAGGAGCTGAAGAAACAACTATTGGAGAATCTAGATAAAGGTTCTATATGCCCAAGTGCTTCACCATGGGGTGCATCAGTCCTCTACATCAAGAAGAAGGATGGGTCAATGTGCCTTTGCATTGATTATCATGAGCTCAACAAAATCAAGATAAAGAATAAGTATACTCTCCCACAAATTGATGACTTGTTCGATCAGCTTTGTGAAGCACAATACTTCTCCAAGGTGGATTTGCGGTCGGGATATTATCAAGTAAGGGTGAAGAAGGAAGATATCCCCAAGACTGATTTTCGTAGAAGATACAGGCACTATGAATTCATAGTAATGCCTTTAAGACTCACTAATGCTCCAACAATATTCATGGACTTGATGAATAGAGTCTTTAGAGGTTACCTCGACAAATTTGTGGTAGTATTTATAGATGATATTTTGATATACTCCAAAACCAAGGAGGATCATGAGGAGCATCTGAGAACTGTACTAGAGACCTTACGGAAGGAGAAGATCTATGCAAAGTAGAGAAAGTGAGAGTTTTGGTTGAAGGAGGTCTCATTCCTGGGCCATATCATTACAAGAAATGGGATATATGTGGATCCCTCCAAAATAGATGCAATTGAGGGATGGCTGAGGCCAACATTGGTAAAAAATATCCGTAGCTTCTTAGGGTTAGCTGGATATTATCGATGATTTGTAAGAAATTTCTCATGATTGTCTAACCCTCTTACCAAGCTAACTCGTAAGGGAGTAAAGTTTTCTTGGTGTGATGAATGCGAAGAAAGATTCAAGTAGTTGAAAAGGAGGCTTATCACTGCACCCGTGCTCACTTTACCCATAAGTGGAGAACTATTTGTGGTATTCAGTGATGCTTCGAAGAAGGGCCTGGGATGTGTGTTGATACAAAATGACAAATTCATTGCCTATGCTTCAAGGAAATTTAAATTTCATGAACATAACTATCTAACACATGACCTCGAGTTGGCTACAATGATCTTCGATTTGAAAATTTGGCGGCATTATCCCTTTGGGGAGAAGTGTGAAATATATACGGACCATAAAATCCTCAAGTATATATTCACATATAAAGAGTTTAACATGCGCCAACGAAGATGGTTAGAGTTGATCAAAGACTATTACTACTCAATCCATTACCACCCTGGGAAAGAGAACAAGGTGGAAGATTCCCTAAGTAGAAAGGACCCAGTGATTCTATCATTGATGAGAATTAAAAAGGATCCAATCTTCTTAGATTTTATGAAGATGGACATGGGAATCATAAAGAAGGGAAAATCATCAATCCTTTCACAAATGATTGCTCAACTGTCACTTTTGTAAAGGTTAAAGGATGCTCAAAAGGATGATGTGGGAATTTATGAAAAAGTGTAAGCTATCGAAAAAGGGAAATACTCGTAGTTTAATGTTAATGAAGAAGGAATTGTGAGATTTGGGAAAAGACTATGTGTTCCGTCAAGTCTGGAGCTGAAGAAGGAACTTTTGGATGATGCACATAGTTAAAATTTCTCTATTCACCCAGGAAACACAAAGATGTATCGAGATCTCCAAGAGCATTATTGGTGGGATAATATGAAGAAGGAGATCGCTGAATATACATCAAAGTGCCCGGTGTGTTAGTAAGTGAAGGGAGAGAGGCAGAAGTCTAAGGGGATGATGCAACCATTGCCTATACCAGAATGGAAACGGGAGAACATCACCATGGACTTTGTCACCATACTTCTGAAGATATCCAAAGGAAACAATGTAATTTGGGTTGTTGTGGATCGTCTTACAAAGGTTGCACACTTCATTGATATTCAGGATGATTTATCATTGGATCAACTGGTATGGATATATATTAGGGAAGTGGTAAGTCTTCATAGAATACCACTATCTATTGTGTCCGATCGAGACCTAATATTCACCTCTAAGTTTTGGAAGAGTCTTCAACATGCTCTGAATACTGAAATGAACTTCAGTATGACCTATCATCCTCAAATTGATGGCCAATCTGAGTGGACTATCCAAACACTTGATAACATGTTGAGAGCGTGCTCAATGGACTTTAAAGGAGGATGAGATCAACATCTTCCTCTAGTTGAGTTCTCTTATAATAACAGTTTCCACTCGAGCATCCAAATGGCTCCATATGAAGCCCTTTATGGGAAAAGGTGTAGAACATTGGTGTGTTGGGATGAGGTCAGTGAGCGTAAGATGCTTGGACTAGAAATGGTCGAAGAAATGGTGGAGAAGGTGAAAACCATTCAGCAGCATATCAAGGTAGCCCAGAGTTGACAGAAGAGTTATGCAGATAACCGTCGACGAGATTACCACTTGAGCGATGTTATCCGAGTCACCCCAAGAGTCTGTCACCATCACACACCTCACCCTTCGGTCTTATACGAGTGTTTTAAGGGGTTATGTAACAAGACCCTAGTACTATGGTTATCTACATTATTTTTGTATATAATAATGAATATACTTTCATTTTATTATTGTTACCTTGTAAATAGTTTTTAAAAGCACAAATAATATTTTTAGTTAATGTTCAACTAAGAAATCTATTTTGATGAATTAATGGATTTTTGAATTAAATAATATTTTAATAAAATATTATTATTATTAAATTAATTTTTATTAAATATAAATGATCGTATAATTTTATGAATGCAACTGTAATTTTTATTAAGGTTTGAAAGCCATTTTCGTCAAAACCCATGAATTTTCGATAAATGTCGGTTTTTATTTTAAAAGTGAAAATTAACATATTTAGAAAATTATTTAGATAAAATTAATGTTAGTTCTGGAATCAGGACATTGAAATTATCCAATGATGAATTTTTTATAATTTTCTGAGAGACAAATTTTTGGGTAAAAATTAAATACCGTTAATATATAATGTGTTTTATGACATCATAATGACCCAATAATGATGTAATAAAATACTATAAACTTTATGTTTGGCCAGTATATGTTTTACCATTAAAATAATGAGATTTGGGGTTTTTTTGATTTATTTTACAAAGCTTTAGTAGACCCTTCAAGACATATTAAACATTTTGTATTTTTAAATTGTTTTCTTTGGGAGTGTGACTCACCTCCACATAAGAAGCCCCATTATTTTAAGAATTTAGGACTTTGGTATTATAAAATATTTTTTTCCACTTCCCTTTTCCAAAAAACATGGGCAAAAACCATGGGCTGGTTTGTGGTTTGGATTAGTTTAATGTGAGGTGTCCCAAACCTAAATAATAATGAATTCCCTCAACTTTCCTATATAAACCCACTCAAGATCCCACTTAATCGTCACTCAAAGCCCTTTAAGTTCATCCAACCTCTACCCTCCTCTCTCTAAAATCCCCCCAAGGCGCCCCAAGCTTCCAAGAAGCCTCTCTGAATCCTTTGGAAGAACACTTCCAAGTAAGGTTTTTTCTTTCTTTCTCATTTTTGTCCAATATTATTTAAATTGTTATGCCCTTTTAATTTCAATTATAAATGTTGGGGTATGGTTTTTCACCTCCCCCATACTGCCCTATTTATGTTTTAATGACGGGAGACCCCTTTCTCTCTCATTAAATGCCTCCCATGTACACCCATTACTATGCCAAAATTCCGAATGGAATTTCTCTCTCCTCATTTACATTCAAGCATTTTTTTTGTATCATGAATCTAAATTCCATTAAATTTGTTGGGACATGTATCTATACGACCCACTTACTATCCATGTCATGTAAATATGATGAGACACCCCTTTATCTCTCATCAACCTTTTTTATGAGTTCTTATGTCATGTCGTTATGCTGCCGAAATTGCATCGTGTTTTTCTAAGCCAAAGTCATTGTGTAGTGAATACCATACCCATTTCTCTATCAAGGGTATTCACCTTTATGCACATTTACTTATTGTTTTAAGAGTTTCATGTATGTATTCCACATTTTTTTATTGTGGAATAAATGATTATCTTGAATGATTCAATGTTTTATGATCCATGTGGCACACTTATGCATGAAATGAAATATTTAAGAAGGGTGTGCCCTGATAGCGCTCCAATGCATTGGGTAAAGTATAGTAACATGATACGTCATGTGAAATGGATGTTTACTCATTCTAATTCAATTGAAATGAGAGTTTACTCATGCTTCATGTGCTATGAGGGTTTACTCATGCTCCATGTTCAATGAGCTTTGGCTCATGCTAATTCCATGTTAAGTGTTGTTGTTACATTTCCATGTTATGATTATCATGCTTTATCATGACCTTATGTTTATGCTTATCTAGTGATCTATTGATATGCCTATTGTCTAACATGTATTGTATTCCTCATGTTATTCCGTGATTAATACCTTACTAGGCTTTATAGATCACCTTTTTTATGCATGTCCTCAGGTTATCCCATGAAATGCTAAGTACGAGGGAATTCAGTAGTTATGTAAAGGAATTTTTCAATAAAGATGTTGTTTTTCATGTTTTAAGTGGTTATTTGGTGATCCTAAGCCCCAAAGACACTATATCTCTCTATCTTCTATGTTGTATCAAATGAAGTTTATGAAATAAATTTTGTTTAATTGTGTAATAAAAAGTAGGGTTGTCATAGAGCATGGCTTCCCGAATCTCTTGTTATGAGGGGATAGAAGCCATGAGATCATTGTCCTGGGATGAGAAGTTAGAAGGAGTCACCTCAAAAAGACATTGGTTATCTCTTGAATAGCCGTCTGGAGAGAGGTTGTTGGGGCCAACCAGGAGTTCCCTGAAGAGGGAGTTGGCCATAGTGCCCACTACATATTTGTCGTCGGTGAAGGTGTCGTCATCCAGCAAAATGTTTGGTTTAGGATGCCTTCTCCTCTCCTTGATATAGGTGTGGAAGTAAGCGGTGTTCCTATCTCTCTCCCAAAGCCACCTAACCCTCGCCTTACCCCTGGCTAGGTGTTCCTTCCTCAGGAGCATGTCCTCCAGAAGGTCCTTCTTATAATATAGGGTTTCAAAAACATGGTCATCCCAATCATCCTAAAGACTTCTTTCGAGATGGTCGACCTCTTGCATGAGGGACTCTAGATTGCCGTCTGAGGGAGGAAGGGCCCTCGACCAATCCTAAAGGCTCTACTTGAGGCGGAAAAGCTTATTGTGGAGGGAAATCCACGTGTGGCTTGGGGAAGGATAAAGCCAAGAGTCGCTGACCAGATCTTGGAAGCCCGACATGTTGTCCCAGTGGTGGTAGTAGAAAATTCGACGATGTTGATCATGCCCGGAAGATAAGGAGACCAACAGAGGGGAGTGGTCAAATAAGACCCACCCAAGGTGAGTTACTCTAGATGTAATGCCCCGACCCCAGTTACCCAGAGTCGGTGCATTATTTTAATACATTGACATGATTACAAGGAATCAAGTCCTGAAGGACCGATCAGTTTAACAGTCTTGGAAAATAGATTACATACATGAATGTTACATTACACTTTATAACATACAAAACAACATAAAAAAATCCTTTATGAACACCATTATTCCCTTGGCTTAACCCTGCATATCAATCACAATACACCTCTTGGAATCCTGGTAAAAATAAAACATAGAAAGGGGTGAGCTCAGATGCTCAGTAAGGATAACAATACAACAGAAACTTTCATAAATAAGCATAAACATTTAAGGCAATGTATAACTAAAACAAAATCCTTTTAAACTTGAACTTCAACATAATATGGCAAAAATTAAAATGAAGTAATTCCATTTACTTATACACATGGACATTCTACTAATCGAATAATCACATGCAATATCACTAACCACTTTCATAATGATGGAATTCATAATGCCAGACTATCATAACCACATAGTCAAGAACTTATGCCAAGACTACAAATAAGAATTTTTCAATGACTTGTGCCAAGACACTAATTTGTCTCATGAGACCTACCGATGCATCGAGGAGCTATAGCGGGCTCCACCCATCACTTACTAAGTCCAATGCATTCCTCATATGAAAAGGTTTAAACATAACATAAACATTCATATTAAAATTGGCATACGAAATGTCGATACTTTACCCACAAACCATGAATGGTATAAAAATAACACATCCACAATCAAACATATCAAAAAACATTCAACACAATATGGAAGATTTGTATCATAATAAATCAACTTCAAACAAGTTTAAAATCCATTAAATGATTTTGACATAGATGAAAATGATTTGTAAAACTCTTTGAGAAAAATATCCCTTTTTCATGAAAACATTTAAAAGTCACACAATTTAGAAAGGAAGAAATTTAAATACATTTTTGAATCAAAGTGTCCCATACCACTTTGAAACTTTTGAAAGTAATTAACTTTTTAAAACATTCATTTTCATTTAAATAAATCCTTAAAACCATTTTGAAAACTTGGACATTAATGAGAATGGTTTAGAAGAATAAATATTAAAAACATTTAAAATGATGTTTTAGTAAAAATTACCTTAATATAATCCCTTTGAAAACTATTTTATGAAACATGGACATGAATAATAAATATGTCCCAGTATATAATTATGTAAAAATAACCTCGGATAATAAAGAGATTGTGAAATTAACCCTTACCAATTTGGTAACTTACGAAACATTCACCCCATGAAAGAGGTATCATACAATGAATATGTAAATACACATAAATTAAAGTGTATTACACAAAGAATACAATTATGGGCAGTACATACACCACACAAAAGGTAATAGTGGTAATATGGAATGAATCTCACGAGAATAAAGAGTGAGATGAAAACCCCTTAACTTGCACTTTCCTTTAGTCGAGGATACGTTTAACCTCCTGTATGACGACTATAGTATGTTATTAAATTATACAAGAACAATATTAATATTTATAATATCATATGTTATTCATTTATGACTTTATACTACCCATTTAATAATAATTTCCATGTTATATTAATATTTCGGGTAATAATTGCTTTCTTTATCGTACGTGTTTTAACTTGTTACTCTTGATTGTATCACTTAGATCATGATTTAAATACTTCCAGAATATAAAACATGATTTATATATCATATATATTTAGAATATAAATATTTATAATAGACATATATATGAAATGGAAAACACCGTTTATGGAGACGGTAGTCCGTACGTACGCATAAACGCTGTTTCCGTTTTCATACAGTATTGAACGGAAGTTAGTGAATAAGATATATTTAATTAAATAAATACTTATATATATAATTATATATATCTCAAGTATCATTATTATTCCATATATTACATACTTATTTGTAATATATATTTTTATTATCGTCGATGAATGGTGAATTTGGAAATGAATCTCATCGCGTCGTGGAGACGGTAATCCGTACGTATGCACGAGCAAAAATATCATTATTTTGATATTAAAATAATATATAATTGGATGGTATCTCATATATACAGAATCCTTATCATGTTATATTTATTATTTAAATCAAATACACATCATTATTATACCCATCCAAAAAATAATGTATTGAATAACAATTACACCACGATGTGGAGATGGTAAGCCGTATGTACGTACGTATGGTGACATGTCATTCAAAGGGTGGATAGAATATTGAATTTGGTTGTACCATAATTATAATAAAATCAAAGTATATATAATATACTAGAGTTATTATTTTAGAATGGAAACAACAAATAAAAAGGAAGTGGAATAAGAAAGGAACTTGAAAGAGGGTGGTGAAATCATTACCTCTTCTTCGGGTTCTTCCTTTTGATTTGATCAAAAGGGCTCCTTAGGTTGTCTTTATGATCAAAATAAGATCTCTAGGTTGAATTGAGGGAATTTGGTAGGATATTTGGGAAGGTTTTGGCCGATCCAAATGGATTTTGAAGTGTGAATTAGAGTGAAGGAAGAGTGCCCTTTTATAAGAGGGGTGAGGGGCACCTTAGGAAAAACTTAAAATATTATTTTATAATAAATTAATTTTCGGTTTATAATGGCTAAAAAATGTATTATTTAAAGTTTAAGGTGGGGATGAGTCTAAAAATACTCAACCAATAGTTTTTAAACAAGTTTAGCTTAACATTTTAACCTTATCTTTTAGATTTAACTCTTAGTTAAATAGTTTAACTTTTACTCTGTCTTCTTGTATTCTTACTCTATATGGTTAATAAACTTACTATAACTTCCAAGAGGACCTAAAATGGCTCATTAATGACATTTATAATATTATTTAATCCCTTTTTACAAACCTTACATTTTTAGGAATATTATATCATCCAATAATATTGTATTTGTTTTAAGTATTAATTTATGTCAATTTTGACACTATTTGGTATTTTGTTTTTTTTGAAAGTCATACCAAGTTTATTACTTCGAACAAGATATATTTAATCATACCTAACATTTCATATTCACCTATAAAATTTTTTTATTTCATAAAAACTTTGAAATTATATTTATTTTAATATTTATAATACCATTTATTTGATTATTTCATTAATAAGGTAATTACTACATCATCATTGTATCATTAATAAATTTAATTATTTAATCTCTAAAAATTATAAATAAAATACCATTATGTAGGAAATATTTTTAGTTTTATAATGAATATTTATAGTTGAATTTATCTTCTATGTAACCCTATATTAAAAATTGTTTAGTTATTAAACTTTGAATTTAACACTTTTAACTCTTCTTTGAATTAAATAATAATAAATGTCCTAATCTAATTCAAGTGAACCAAAGAGGTTAATATTTTATTCTAAGGTTTTTTTTGGTAGAATTAAACTTAACCAATAGAATTATGATAAGTGTTAGGGTAATAATGACATCATTTTTACCCTTAATTACCCTATTTACATTTAACCGTGGAAAATAAAAGTAAAAAGTTACTATTCACCAAAAATTATTTTCATCTTATTGAACCACATTTTACTCCTTGATATTAACCGTCTCTCGGATTTTCGAAATTCCACTCACAGAAGCGGCAAAACTAAGCTTTATATGAATTTTCAAATTCTCCTAGGAGATGAGTAAAGTCGGTGAAAAGTTCAATAAAATTTTTATATATCTAAAATTATTATAAACCGACTCCAATGAATTACATTGAACTTATATAGGTATTATGTATCTATTTTTACCTAAAATAAATTCAAATAAAATATATAAATATTTAAATAAAAATTCGGTTTTAAACTATAACTCAGTGTTTTTCACTATTCATCAAAAATTAAAAGTTTTAAGAAAAATACCAAAAATTCACCGTAAGATGATTTTGATATTACGAATTCAATAATGAAGTCTATTTTACAAAATTCAAAACATAGGAGTTTAATTTATTAATTTAAAATTAATTCCCGCTGTTAAAACCAAAAGACGTATTTTTAAGAAATAACAACTATCAAAATTTTGACACTTGTTTATGTCCAATTTTAAAATCAAATTACTTACAATGACCAAAATTGGATTAAATGGTAAAAATATTATCTATTTTTACTTCCTAACCATTAAAATGTATAATTTAACACTATAAATTATTTTGATTAAAAAAGTTGTTTTCAGTTAAAATATAGTATTTTCACTATTCACCCAAATATGAAAGTTATCAGAAAAACACCAAAAATTTATTGAAACCAAATTATTATGTCTCGATTCTAAATAAGAAGTTTATTTTGAAAAATTGAATATATAAAAGTTTCAAATATTGGATTTAAAAAGGGATCACCATTAAAAGGCTGTAAAAGTATATTTTTTGAAAAATACTTCTTTTATCTGAAAAAAATTAATTAGTTCTTACATTATGTCTAAGAAACTCATAATATGGATTCTAAAATTATAAGGATTATATATAGTTCAAAATTCATTTAATACTATTCATAACTACTTTTGAATGGCTAGTTTGGTAAGTCATGGCGTGCTTGAACTCGATGTTGCATGTAGTGTAAGTTATTGAATTACTTTGAAAAAATAACGTACTATGAAATCTTGGGGTGTTACATTCTTCCCTCCTTCAATAAAATGCGTCCTCGCAGTTTGAAATTATTTTTCGAAAGTAAAAGGTTGAAAATAGAAAATACCTTTGGGAAAACCCACATTGGAAATTGGGTTTATAAAATTTAGTCTTAATAAGATGAAAGGGGAATGAAAAAGTCACCACCAAATTATGATCTCGATTAGGAGAACATTGGTGGAAATTAGAGACACATAATTGGAGGAAAACGTAAATATTTATAGGGAGTGATTGAGGTCATCAATCACAAACAATTTAAGAATTGTGGGCCTCAAAACCACCAATCTATGATGATATAAAATACCATCGATTCAACCAAACGTAAGGTATTAGGATAACACATTTTTGGTTTTAAGATGCCTTACCTAAAGTTTAATAATTTATTTCTTCATAGAATAATAGAAGAAAAAAAATGTATACTTGTCAAGTAGATTTCCATCCTTTAACTAATTTCTACCACAAACTCATCTTTTACTCTAAAAGATAATAGAACTTAAAAAAATATTCTATTTATCCTATTCATATAGGGTTCCAAAAAATGAATTTATAATTCATCTACCAGACCCCTTTAAAAAAACTACATTATTCAATCCAGGACATCACGTGGGCCAGTGGTTGGTGATACACCCTTGTCTCCCTTCAGTTGTGGGTTCAAGTCTCACGGCCTTGCCGGACACGACAGGTTGCTGCCCGACCTCTAAGTCGTTCTTTTTATGGAAATCCAAAAATAACCTTAACAATAGTATCCAATTTCAAACTTAATCCATTCCATCCTTTAGAATTATCTGAAATAATTATATCCAAACTCTCAGTCCAAAATTTATAAGGAAGTTAAACATAATGAGGATCCTTTTTTCCAGGTAATAACATGTGAACGCGTTCATCATGTATTCTTTTACAACATTGCAACATCCTGAATTACCAAAATCAACCATCTCTTATTCCAAAAAAACTAACTCATTATTAGGACCATATTAAGGATTACCTTTCCTTCAACCATGTATTTTCCAAAAAGTGTAGCTTACTATTAAGTCACTTTTATTAAACCCATATAATCTCAAATCCCCAATAAAACAGTACTGCAGTACAACCCTTATTTATCTCCATAATTCATGTAACTAGTATACTGTTGATACAACACTCAAATGAAATAACAACATAAGAAAACTAGTCATTCCTCTTCATCTGAGGTAGTATCATAACGTGATTATAATCCAATAACATCATTTGCGGTATACTCTTATGATTTGGAAATTGGTTTGCGTAGTGTCCCAACTCTTTGAAGATGAAGCATTGTAAATTTGAAACCTTTTTCTTTCCCTTACAGTCACGTACTTGGTGTCCTTTTTCACCACACTTATAACAAACTCCCATTCCCTTCAGGAAAGTTCTAGGGTGTTTCTTCCCACATTTATCACATATGAGAAAATTATTCTTTACCCTCATCCATTTATCCATCTTTCTCTCTTCCATCCTTTTCTTCTCTTGCTTCCCTTCAAAGCCATAGGACTCAGAGAATTCTTTACACATGATACTATTTCTTCATATGTTGAGAATACATGGGAGATTATTTTCCTTATTAATGTTGGCTTAATACCATGAAAGATATGACCCTTCTTACTCTTTGGATCATACGTATTGCTGGAGTTCACATTCCTTCTACTAGGTTCCATTTCTATACAATGGCATACACTGGGTCAGTTTATGAATTGCAATTCATAATTCCGAACATGTAAAATACCTAACGTAAATTGAATAGTTTATGGATATAATCCATAATCACAAAAATGTTTTCTTTGAGGAGGTATATACTCATAAACCCTTCATAGTGGTTTGTAAAGAAAATGAGAATTATCCTAATCATATCCCTCAGGAGTGTCGTAACCAAGAGTGCAGCAAGGCCCGTTGTCGTGCACCAGTTCCCGTTCGAGTCTAGCTCAAAGCGGTGTTTTCGGGTTTTACCCCTAGGTACATCTATGCCAGAGCCGCCTCTACCTGCTCATATCTAGACAGGGATGTATTTTCTTGGAAAACTCACAAAATCTTTACATTAACAAAATTCTAGGATTTTCTTCTATAATAATCTTCAGACATTATCTTACGGTAACCTGTACTAATCAGTGTTTATCTAAATCTAGTTTCCAAGGTTATTGCTAAAATTCCTCTGATACCAACTGTAACGCCTCGACCCCAGTTACCTAGAGTCGGTGCATTATTTTAATACATTGGCATGATTACAAGGAATCAAGTCCCGAATGACCGATTAGTTTAGCAGTCTTGGAAAATAGATTACATACATGAATGTTACACTACACTTTATAACATACAAAACAACATAAAAAAATCCTTTATGAATGCAATTATTCCCTTGGATTAACCCTGTATATCAATCACAATACACTTCTTGGAATCCTGGGAAAAATAAAACATATAAAGGGGTGAGCTCAGATGCTCAGTAAGGATAAAAATACAGCAGAAACTTTCATAAATAAGCATAAACATTTAGGGCAATGTATAAATAAAAAAAATCCTTTTAAACTTGAACATAAGCATAATATGACAAAAATTAAAATGAAGTAATGCCATTTACTTATTCACATGGATATTCTACTAGTCGAATAATCACATGCAATATCACTAACCACTTTCATAATGATGGAATGCATAATGTCAGACTATCATAACCACATAGTCAAATCCTTGTGCCAAGACTACAAATAAGAATTTATCAAGGCCTTATGCCAAGACACTAATTTGTCTCATGAGACCTACCGATGCATCTAGGAGCTATATCGAGCTCCACCTGTCACTTACTAAGTCGAATGCATTACTCATATGAAAAGGTTTAAACATAACATAAACATTTATATTAAAACTGGAATACGAAATGTCGATACTTTACCCATAAACCATGAATGGTATAAAAATAACACATCCACAATCAAACATATCACAAAACCTTCAACACAATATGGTAGATTTGTATCATAATAAATCAACTTCAAACAAGTTTAAAATCCATTAAATTATTTTGACATAGATGAAAATTATTTGTAAAACTCTTTGAGAAAAATATCCCTTTTTCATGAAAACATTTAAAAGTCACACAATTTAGAAAGGAAGAAATTTAAATACATTTTTGAATAAAAGTGTCCCATACCACTTTGAAACTTTTGAAAGTAATTAACTTTTTAAAACATTCATGTCCATTTAAATAAATCCTTAAAAACATTTTGAAAACATAGACATTAATGGGAATGGTTTAGAAGAATAAATCTTAAAAACATTTAAAATGATGTTTTAGTAAAAATTCAGTTAATATAATCCCTTTGAAAACTATTTTATGAAACATGGACATGGATAATAAATATTTCCCAGTATATACTTATATAAAAACAACCTCAGATAATAAAGAGATTGTGAAATTAACCCTTACCAATTTGGTAACTTACGAAACATACACCCCATGAAAGAGGTATCATACAATGAATATGTAAATACATATAAATTAATGTGTATTACAAAAAGAATACAATTATGGGCAGTACATACACCACACAAAAGGTAATAGTGGTAATATGGAATGAATCTCACGAGAATAAAGAGTGAGATGAAAACCCTTTACCTTGCACTTTCCTTTAGTCGAGGATACGTTTAACCTCCTGTATGAAGACTATAGTATGTTATTAAATTAAAATAGAACCATATTAATATTTATAATATCACACGTTATTCATTTATGACTTTATACTACCCATTTAATAATAATTTCCATGTTATATTAATATTTCGGGTAATAATTGCTTTCTTTATCGTACGTATTTTAACTTGTTACTCTTGATTGTATCACATAGATCATGATTTAAATACTTCCAGAATATAAAACTTGATTTATATATCATATATATTTTGAATATAAATATGTATAATAGACATATATATGAAATGGAAAACACCGTTTATGGAGACGGTAGTCCGTATGTACGCATAAACGCTGTTTCTGTTTTCATACAGTATTGAACGGAAGTAAGTGAATAAGATAGATGTAATTAAATAAATACTTATATATATAATTATATATATCTCCATTATCATTATTATTCCATATATTACATACTTATTTGTAATATATATTTTTATTATCATCGATGAATGGTGAATTTGGAAATGAATCTTATCGCGTCGTGGAGACGGTAATCCATACGTACGCACGAGCGAAAATATCATTCTTTTGATATTAAAATAATATATAATTGTATGGTATATCATATATACATAATCCTTATCATTTTATATTTATTATTTACATCAAATAAACATCATTATTATACCCATCCAAATAATAATGTATTGAATAACAATTACACCACGACGTGGAGATGGTAAGCTGTACGTACACACGTATGGTGACATGTCATTCAAAGGGTGGATAGAATAATGAATTTGGTTTTAAAATAATTATAATAACATCACAGTATATATAATATAATGGAGTTATTATTTTATAATGGAAAAAACAAAGAAAAAGGAAGTGGAAGAAGAAAGGAACTTGAAAGAGGGTGGTGAAATCATAACCTCTTCTTCAGGTTCTTCCTTTTGATTTGATAAAAAGGGATCCTTAGGTTGGTTTTATGATAAAACTAAGGCCTCTAGGTTGAAGTAAGATAAGTTGGGAGGATATTTGGGTTGGGTTTGGCCGAGCCAAATGGATTTGGAAGTGTGAATTAGAGTGAAGGAAGAGTTCCCTTTTATAAGAGAGGTGAGGGGTACCTTAGGAAAAACTTAAAATATTATTTTATAATAAATTAATTTTCGGTTTATAATGGCTCCAAAATGTATTATTTAAAAGTTAAGGTGGGTATGAGTCTAAAAATACTCAACCAATAGGTTTTAGACAAGTTTATGTTAACATTTTAACCATATCTTTTAGATTTAACTGTTAGTTAAATAGTTTAACTTTTACTGTGTCTTCTTGTATTCTTACACTATATGGTTAATAAACTTACTATAAACTTCCAAGAGGACCTAAAGTGGATCATTAATGACATTTATAATATTATTTAAGCCCTTTGTCCGAACCTTACATTTTTAGGAATATTATATCATCCAATAATATGGTATTTGTTTTAAATATTAATTTATGTCAATTTTGACACTATTTGGTATTTTGTTTTTTTGAAAGTCATCCCAAGTTTATTACTTCGAAAAAGATATATTGAATCATTTATAACATGTCATATTCACTTAGAAAATTTGTTTATTTCATAAAAACTTTTAAATTATATTTATTTTAATATTTATAATACCATTTATTTGATTCTTTCATTAATAAGTTAATTACTACATCATCATTGTATCATTAATAAATTTAATTATTTAATCTATAAAAATTATAAATAAAATACCATTATGTAGGAAATATATTTATATTTCTAATGAATATTTATAGTCGAATTTATCTTACGTGTAACCCTATATTAAAAATGTTTTAGTTATTAAACTTTGAATTTAACACTTTTAACTCTTCTTTGAATTAAATAATAATAAATACCCTAATCTAATTCAAGTGGACCAAAGAGGTTCATATTTTATTATAAGGTTGTTTTTGGTTGAATTAAACTTAATAAATAGAATTAGGATATGTGTTAGGGTAATAATGACATCATTTTTACCCTTAATTACCCTATTTACATTTAACCGTGGTAAATAAAAGTAAAAAGTTACTATTCACCAAAAATTATTTTCATCTTATTGAACCACATTTTACTCCTTTATATTAACCGTGTCTCTCGGATTTTTGAAATTCCACTCATAGAAGCGGAAAAATTAAGGTTTTTATGAATTTTCAAATTCTCCTAGGAGATGGGTAAAAGACGGTGAAAAGCTCAATAAAATTTTTATATATCTAAAATTATTATAAACTGACTCTAATGAATTAAATTGAACTTATATAGGTATTATGTATCTATTTTGACCTAAAATAAATTTAAATAAAATATATACTTATTTAAATAAAAATTCGGTTTTAAACTATAACTTAGTGTTTTTCACTATTCATCAAAAAATTAAAAGTTTTCAGAAAAATACCAAAAATTCACCCTAAGATAATTTTGATATTCCGAATTCAATAATGAAGTCTATTTTACCAAATTCAAAACATAGAAGTTGAATTTGTTAATTTAAAATTAATTCCCGCTGTTAAAACCAAAAGACATATTTTTAAGAAATAATAACTATCAAAAGTTTGGCACTTGTTTATGTCTAATTTTAAATTGAAATTACTTACAAATACCAGCATTGGATTAAATGGTAAAAATATCATCTATTTTTTACTTCCTAACCATTAAAATGAATAATTTAACACTATAAATTATTTTGATTAAAAAAGTTGTTTTCAGTTAAAATATAGTATTTTTCACTATTCACCCAAATATGAAAGTTATCAGAAAACACCAAAAATTTATTAAAACCAAATTCTTATGTCCCGATTCTAAAGAAGAAGTTTATTTTGTAAAATTGAATATATAAAAGTTTCAAATATTGGATTTAAAAAGGGATCACCATTAAAAGGATGTAAAGGTATATTTTTTGAAAAATACTTCTTTTATCTGAAAAAAATGAAATAGTTCTTACATTATGTCTAAGAAACTCATAATATGGATTCTAAAATTATAAGTATTATATATAGTTCAAAATTCAGTTAATACTATTCATAACTTCTTTTGAACGACTAGTTTGGTAAGTCATGGTGTGCTTGAACTCGATGTTGCATGTAGTGTAAGTTATTGAATTACTTTGAAGAAATAACGTACTATGAAATCTTGGGGTGTTACACTAACATCGAAAAAAGTGGAGATGGCCTGCGTGTTAGCTAAACACCTGTGCAGACGTCTCCAAGAGCGGCGTTTTCCCTGTTGGTTGTTACACCACGTGATGCTGTCGCCAGAGAAGCCGAGATCCATGAGGGCCCTGCTCGCCATGAACTGAGAGAAGTCCTAGATGGATTTTTGGGGAAAAGGGTCCCTTCCCTTTCTCTCCTCTGGGAATGCGATGATGTTAAAGTCGCCCTCGATAATCAATGGTTTGTTGTTAGGGTTAAAGGCAGTGAGGTCGCTCCAAAGGGACACCCACTGTTGGGGATCGCAGCTCCCGTAGATAAAAGATGCTAAGAAGGTACGAGTTCCCAGAGTCGCTTTCACTGTGATGAATTGATCACCAGACTGAATGAGGTTGACCGAGAGGCTGTTGTGCCAGAAGATCCAAATGCAACGGTTGAAAGGGTCTGCTTGCATGGAGCCATGCATTTTGAGTTTCCTGGAAAAGATGTTGATCCTTCCTGGTTGTTGTTTGTGTTCGAGAATGGAAACCAAAGAAGCCTTTTTCTTAGTAATCTCTGATGCCAAGAAGTCAATTTCGACCCACGCTCTTATACCTCAGGCGTTCCAAATGATAACTCATATCATTGGGAAAATAGTGCCCGGGGATTGGCTTTAGAGCTCGCAACCATCTAGAAGTGGGAAGAGTGATTCGCTTTTAGTTTCCTGGACTATGACCTGGTAGACACTTTTTTAACCTGGGATTTGGGCGAGTGCTAGGTAGAGGCTAAGGAGTAGTGCAGGACATGCCCCTTACCCCTCACACCTGTGGAAGAGAGTGATCCCTACATAGAACCTTTTGGAGGGCAGGGGGAACATGTAGGGAGCTCAGGATGACAGGGAGAAAGAGAGGTTCCCTCATGCAGATATCCCAAAGACAAGATGGCCGAGTCACTAGGGATCTCATCCTTAGAAGCAACGATCCAGGGTAAGATTAGACCGAAAGGAGGAAAATCCAGGGGAGCAAGGGGAAGAGGAAAGAGTGGACCCTCTGAACTAAAGATCCCTGGAACCTGGGCGGAGAGGGGAAGGGGAGAGGGGGAGAAGACAGCCGAGGGAGGAGGCCGCCTCCAGGGAGAGTAGGGGATGATACCCCAACAAGGCCGCTGATCACCTACAGGTGTAGGGACTGGGGGAGCCGATAGGGCGGGACATGGGGAAGGGGCTGAAGGAGCATCATCGGGAGGTGAAAATATCGTCGACTCCCCGACACGAGGAGCCCCAAAAGAAGCACTAGAAGGAGCCATAGTGGCAGGCCGACGATCCTCATCATGACGCCGAAGATGGAAGATCACCACGGAATGACCCTGAAGGAGGCAGTGAGAGAAGAACCGTGGGAAGACTAGATAGGAAATAGATTGGGACCATCTGAAGGCATCCTGAACCTGGAGGACGACCAGTTCTGGCACAAGAAGAGAGAGATCAAGCTCCACACAGATTTGAGCCACCGAGGTATCCGCACATCCACTGGTCTGGACATCCGAGCACAGGAAGCCTCCGAGGGAGTCCTCGATGGACCTAAGGAGCCCTTCATTCTGGAAAGGCAGAGGGAGCCCTAGAAGGCCAATGCAGGCTGCTACACCCGGGCTTTCTTTGCCTTTGTGGACATCCAAGGACCAGCGGGACAAGCTGAAACAATAGTGACCCACTGAATGGGAGGCCCTACACCATGCCTAGATGAAGTCAGCCTACGAGTCAAGCACTATGTAGAAGGAGAGCCTATGAATCATGGAGATAATCTCCAGGTGATGGAGGCCCCAAGAGGAGACAACGTGTTGAAAGACAGGGAGAGAAGGCTTAGCGCCACCGAAGAGAGCAACCAATGTCAATTTTAAGAAAGCCGAATCCTCCTCGAAGGCCGGCGAAGGGACATTCAAAGAGACCCGAGAGCCCTCGCGTGAAGGATGAGGTGTCAGTAGGGACACCGGCTGGAAGTAGGGGAGAGGGGGAGAGGAGGACTGGCCGCAGAGGGAATCCCTGAAGGAGAGATGGGGACCTGGGGTGAGGCCGGTGGGGGAGGGGAGCACAGGAGGCACCAGAGTGGTGATCGTATTAGCAGGGGGCCCGACATGGGAAGGCCTACTTTAGGAGAGGCCAACGAGGAACACGGGATAGAGATGGGAGGATCTAGCACCGTGGGGCCATAGGAGGAGCCAAGAATGGAGGACGATGCATTCGAGGGAGGCGGCGAAGGGACGAAGAGAGAGCCCGCAACAGTCAGAAAATTTGAAAAAGAGGACTGCGCGTACTGCGCGTTCTTTTCCAGTCATAACTGTGGACCCCCCCAAAACTATTAGAAATCCTGTAGGTACCCCCATTATTCATCACCCCATTAAAGTTGTCAATCATCTAACTAGTTAAGGATGAATTTCATGTTTTCTCCCTTCTTTCCTCATTCTCCATTCATCGTCAGTGTTCTATTGGTTGATGATTTGATAATACCCTGGGGACCCATTTCATGGGGTGATTGATTCATTGTTTAGGTAGGTTTTAGTTTTGGGATTAAAGGTGTGATGGATTACAGTGGGACATATGATCTATGACGAAAAACAATGTTGGATAACAGATCAAAGGAGTTAGGTTTTGTGAGATTTGGATCATGGGAGACACGGTGAGGTGAGGATCATTTTACAATTAATGGGTGGCCGAAATCCAGCTATCGGGGATGACATGGTTGCGCCCAAATTTACCCTACTGGTAAAAGCGATCGATGTAGTACATGTAGGGGTCGAATCCACAGGGACCGAAGAAGTAACCTTGAGACGCTATGATTGTGTGAAGGATGGGCTATGAAGTAGCCGACTTTGGGTTTGATTTTTGATGGGTTTTAAAGAACACTAATAAACCTAAGTTAATTCAATTAAATGGAAATGGGTAGATCTTAGGATTATTCTTGGGGTGGATTGAATGAATTTTACTTCATTAGACAAATTTGGTTTTATTAATTTTTGATGAATCCATTCTTCAAAAATAACGTTACATTCATCATTTTCTGGTTTGGTACTTACTAAACACAATTACTAATCCCGTATACACTTAGAGAACCAAATTCATGATCTCCCCGAGGTATATGGTCATTTAGTAATTGAATTTAGTTTGCTCAAACACAGTAAAAATGAATAGTAGAAATAATTGTAGAATGGATGTCTTAAATTAATTATCCAATTAACAACAATTCATTCATAAAATAACATTCAATCCAGCCTTTTCATCCTCCTAAGATCATCCCATTAAGGTTTTATCCCTCCATTGATGGTATACTCTCAATGGTTGGCGGAAGATGGCTAACAAGAATTGGATTGAAGAAATTAAAACCGCGGAAATAACGAGCACTCCTCCGTGTGTGTGAATGAAATTCACACCTATGTGTGAACTAATTCACAACAACACAGAGATATCACTGTGCTTTGTGATAATAAAGTTTTAATAAAAGAAATGGAAAATATAGAAGTGAATGAAGTTGATTAAGAACATAAAGATACAAAAAAAAGCTTACATGGAAATGGAAAACATTACAGAGGAAATTTGGAAGCATAACCTTACAATGAAACAAGCAACAAAAGATGATATGACAAATATCCACCCCTATTACCTTCACCAATAGCTCCTTATATAGGAATATTAGGAGCCTTAGGTACATCCCCCAACAATTAATTCATTCCCAACAATTAATAGACTCAAATGGAGGGTGAATAATCAAAAGGAAATTGATGTTTTGAATTTGACACGGAAAACTGTCCAGATTGGTCCACCATATTGACGTGTGAATTCGAAATTGAAGACGGCCGAAGCCGGAGGGGTTGTAGAAGAGACATATTTTCTCCCATGTGTCTTCTAGAAGCTCTCAAAATTTCAGGAAATTTGGATCATCCGTTTGGAAGTTATGGTTGAAATGGTGGGACGGATTTCTGTGCATTAATGTCGAGTCCACCATTTAAATCTCAACTTCAGATCCCTTTATCATCATGAAAACATCAGAATTAGCTCTGGACACAGTTGAATAAAATGATCCTCATATTATTATCTTTCTACTATATAAATGTGAGCTTCATTGGGCTTGGTTTCTGGGCCCCACATTTGTTTGATGGGCCTTAGGCCCATTATGCTTTTTCCAGAAAGTTTCTGCCTTCAGGCACAAAATTCTCCATCTTCCTTTGGGATTCATCCAGAGGACCTAAAAGATAAAATGTTCCAAAAAAAGTGATAAATCATATCCCAAAATTTAAAATTCAGAAAATTAATATAATATTGTCAACAAACAAATGAATTATTGGGCCCAAATTTGCATTTTAAACATGAATTGCATTTTTGATGAGAAATGAAGTTCTATTTATGTAATGCACTAAAAACAATGTTTATGGACTTTGGAAAAATGAATATAAAGATATTAACAATTAATATTAGCCACTTTCAGTGACTAATCACACCCCCCAACTTGAGTTTTGCTAGTCCCGAGCAAAATAAATTACAAATATGAAATTCAAATCCCCTTTTCCAAAAACATTTTAATACACATTGCTCACCCAAATATCTAATACCAAAAAAAATTATGAAAATCCATCAAAATCATTAAAAAAAATCTAGGTCCATAAGCATATCCCAAGCCCAAGCCCATTCCTTTGTTCAAATTCATCGCCACATTTCATCCAATTCCAATTAAGCATGATAAAGTGTTGTGCATCATAAAAGATATGGGGCCCATTTTATTGTTCAAGGGGAAAAAATGGAAGTTCTAGGTGGGAATCACATTAAACCTTAAGATGAGTATCCTTTTTATTTTATTTTATTTTTTTAACCACAATAGATATGAAAAGAATAACTCTGGGCAAGACAACTATGGAGTCACGATCCCCAAGTTCCGGATGCCACACATATTGTCAATTTCATGCTCTATAATAGAGATATAAAGCCTAACTCTGGGCAAGACAACTATGGAGTCACGATCCCCAAGTGCCGGACGCCACGCATTTGGACAAAACATTGCTCTATGTGGTCAATTTTTTTGTTTTTTTTTGTTTTTTTTTTTGTGTTTTTTGTGTTTTTTGTTTTTTTTGGATACTCAAATTAAACTAAAAGTGACCCCAGAACCCTATGCTATAATGAAAGGGACCCGAGAACTCAAATTTACACCCACGATCCAGTAGACGTGCATTGTGGCATTTTTATTAAGAGGATGAAATTGTAAACATTGAAAAATCACATCGGACAACCACACTTTCCAAAAACTATGCTCATGAACTTAAACTTGCATTAAAATCAGAATCAAGGCATGCAAAATTTATTTGATATCCAATTTTAGAGTTTGCAATGTGTGTTTATCATGTTTATGGTTAATGGAATTTTTCTTTTCATGCATGTTTTTAAAAAAAAAAATCATTTTTTATCTCCCCCCAACTTAGAATGACACTGTCCCCAGTGTTTAAAGAAAAGAAAAGTTAGAAGTGGGTAGGAGAGGAGTTCAAAGATGAAATTGAGAATGATAAACATGGAACAAATTCACCTGGTTTTTAAATTTGAGGTTCATGATGCTCCAAATTACTCCTTTTATCTCTTTGGGGATGTAGGCACCTCCTTGATTGAACATGTATCGCCCAAAATAGTTCCTGAACCATAAAAATAAGGACAAAGCAGACAAAACAAACAACATAATGATTTATTTAATTCCAAGTACCATCATTTTCATGTTTTTTTTAAATCAAACTAATGATACATTGTCTTCTTTTAAATTTATGGGTAAGGTATTACTCAGGGATCACATTGCGTGACACAGATGAATACGGTGCTCCCCTTTCATACCCATCCATACTCATAAAAGAAGAACAGGTCAAGAGTCTAATTTTTTTAACCTACAAAAACATAAATAAAATAAACTGATGATACATTGTCTTCTTTAAATTTCTGGGTAAGGTATTACTCAGGGATCACACCGTGTGACACGGATGAATAAGGTGCTCCCCTTTCATAACCATCCTTACTCATAAAATAAGAACAGTTCAACAGTCTATATATAAAAAAAAATAACAAAATTAAGCAGAAGGAAACAAAAGATGATTCACAGTGATTGGAAACATGAAAACCATGGGTTGCCTCCCATGCAACGCTTTTGTTTAACGTCGTTAGCCCGACTTGTACCCTAAATCTATCTTTTTTTCTCTAGTTCATATGTTGGCTCAGTTAACTCCTCCTTGGTTTCTTGTTTATTGAATGATTCAATGAATGGTTTTAACCTATGGCCATTGACTTTGAAGACATGACCACTTGTGGGATCCTGAATCTCTATTTCCCCATGAGGGTACACATGATGCACTAGGTATGGACCAGACCATCTGGACCTTAGCTTTCCTGGGTGTAGATGAAGTTTTGAACTATACAAGAGCACAAATTTTCCCAGTTCAAAGTGTTTGACTTTGAGATTCCTAGATTGGTAGGCTTGAACTTTAGATTTATTGATCCTTGAATTTTCATAAGCCTCCATCCTAAGTTCCTTGAGTTCATTAAGATCTAATTTCCTTTTTGTTTCAGCCAAAGAAATGTAAAAGTTCATTTTTTTATTGCCCAAAAGGCCTTATGTTCAATTTCAACAGGTAAATGACATGCTTTTCCATAAACCAATCTATACGGTGACATGCCTAGGATAGTTTTGAAAGCAGTTCGATATGCCCAAAGGGCATATAAGAGTTTCTCAGACTAGTCTTTCCTAGAGGGATTGACAGTTTTTTCAAGAATTTGCTTAATTTCTCTATTTTCCAACTCAGCTTGACCGTTGGTTTGAGGATGGTATGCAGTGGAAACTTTATGAGCAATACCATACTTAGACATGAGTGAAGAGAATGGGCGGTTGTAGAAATGGGTTCCACGATCACTGATTATAGCCCTAGGAATTCCAAATCGAGAAAATATATGCTCTTTCAGAAATCGGATCACAACATGGTGGTCATTGGACTTGGTGGGAATGGATTCAACCCATTTTGAGACATAATCAATAGCTAAGAGGATGTAGAGGTATCCCTTAGAGTTTGGAAAGGGTCCCATGAAATCAATTCCCCAACAATCAAATATTTCAATGACCAGAATGGGAGTGAGGGGAATTTGATTCCTTTTGGTAATGGATCCTAATTTCTGACATTGAGGACAACTTTTGCAAAATTGGAAGGAATCCTTAGTGAGGTTAGGCCAGTAGAAACCACTTTGGAGGACCTTTTCAGTGATTTTATTTGTAGAAAAGTGGCCTCCACATGCCTCCGCATGACAAAATTTTAGAATAGACTCTTGCTCAGACTCGGGAATACATCTCCTGATGATTTGATCAGGACAGAACTTGAATAGGTAAGGATCATCAAACACATAATGTTTTACATCAGAAAGGAATTTCTTCTTAGCTTGGGTCCCCATGAATTTTGGAATGTCACCCGTCACCAAATGGTTGCTATGTCAGCATACCAAGGGCAATCACTCACTGAATAGAGGTGCTCATCGGGAAATGAATCAGACACAGAGAGGTGGTGTGAGTTGTCTTTGAATTCCATCCTAGAGAGGTGATCAGATACAATATTTTCAACACCCTTTTTATCCTTAATGGTTAAATCGAACTCTTGAAGAAGAAGGACCCACCTAATCAATCTAGCCTTGGCATCTTGTTTTTGGAAAAGGTATTTTAGGGCTGAATGATCAGTGAAGACAATGATGGGTGATCCTAAGAGATAAGACCTGAATTTCTCTAAGGCAATGACAATAGCAAGAAACTCTTTCTCAGTGGTGGTGTAGTTTATTTGTGCATCATTTAAATATTTTCTTGCATAAGAAATGACATGTGGAGTTTTCTCACACCGTTGTCCTAAGACTGCTCCTACAGAGAAATCACTTGCATCACACATGAGCTCGAAAGGAAGTTTCCAATTTGGAGATTGCATGATAGGTGGAGATATAAGAGTTGACTTGAGTGTAGAGAATGATTCCTCACAGCTTTCTGTCCATAAAAATGGAGCATCTTTTACCAATAGAGCACAAAGTGGTCGAGAAATAGAGCTGAAATTCCTAATGAACCTTCTATAAAAACCAGCATGTCCTAAGAAGGACCTCACTTCCTTAACAGTTTTAGGAGAGGGAAGGTGACGAATGATGTCAACCTTATCTTTATCAACTTCAATCCCTCTACCAGATACCAGATGACCTAGAACAAGTCCTTCCCTTACCATGAAATGGCATTTTTCCCAATTTAGTATGAGATTCTTATCCTCGCACCTTGAAAAAACCTTTTCAACATTTATAAGGCATCCCTAAAAAGTATCCCCAAAGATGGAGAAGTCATCCATGAAGACCTCTAAAAAATCCCCCACCATATCCGAGAATATTCCCATCTTGCACCGCTGGAAGGTACCAGGGGCATTACATAACCCAAATGGCATGCGCTTGAAGGAAAAAGTGCCAAATGGACAAGTGAAGGTTGTTTTTCCTTGATCCTCTAAGGAGACTTTGATTTGATTATACCCTGAGAATCCATCTAGGAAGCAATAGAATTGATGACCCGCCACTCGCTCGAGGACTTGATCAATAAAGGGTAAGGGGAAATGGTCTTTCTTGGTACAAGAGTTGAGCTTCCTATAGTCAATACAAACTCTCCATCCACTACTGACCCTTGTTGGAAGCATCTCTCCATCCTTGTTGGTTATTACTGTGATTCCAGCCTTCTTTGGAACCACATGGATTGGGCTAACCCACTCACTCTCAGCTATAGGATAGATGATACCAGCTTTTAATAATTTCAAAAGTTCTTTTCTCACTACTTCTATGAGATTAGGATTGAGTCGCCTCTGAGGTTGACGACATGGCTTTGAATCAGATTCAAGAATAATTCTATGAGTCCCGATAAGTGGGCTAATCCCAGGGATATCAGATAGGGTCCATCCAATGGATTTCTTGTGTCTCCTAAGAACATCTAGAAGCATCCTCTCATGATCGGCTTCAAGGGAGGAAGAAATGACAACAGGAAAGGATTGATTTTCCCCTAAGAAAGCATACTTTATTGATGAAGGTAAGACTTTAAATTCATGATCAGATTGGTCATGACTTTCCAAGAATGGATGAGACTTTGTATTGAACTTAGTTTCTTTGTTCATATTTCTTGACAAAATTGGTTCCTTGTGAACAGAATTTTCATCCACTAAATTTTCTAGAGTAGTGTCATGAATGGATATGGACTCAATGTTATTGATTTCAACCATGGTATCATTGATTGGTGATTCTAGAAATTCATCAATAGAGCTGTCTGAAAGAGATTCAATCCAAGGAGGAAATTTCCCTCATGTGAATAAAGAAAATCAATCTCTTCCTGACTTAACCATCCTTCGGTAACTCCTTGATGTTCATTGAGTTCATTATCAACACTACCAATCCAATTAACCTCATGGATCTCTTCATCATCCCCAATTTGAGAGTTGGCATTGTAGATGTTCAAGTCTAGACTCATGTTCCCAAAGGTGATGGTTATGTTCCCATTTCGGACTTGGATTACAGAGTTGATTGTTGCAAGGAAGGGACGACCAAGTATGATTGGGGTTTTCTCCCTAGGACCTAAGCTTGGGTGATTGTCCAGAACAATGAAGTCAGTTGGGTAAATGAAATTTTCATCTTTCACCAAAACATCTTTTAAGATCCCCTTTGGAACTCGAATACTATGATCAGCAAGTTGAAGAGTGAAAGATGTGGGTTGGAGTTCTTCGAGCCCTAACTGACAGTACATGGCATAAGGAATGAGGTTCACACTAGCACCTAGATCACACAAGGCTTTGAAAACTTTTTTCTCTCCTAGTTCAACATTTATGTAAGGTCATCCTGGGTCTTTCATCTTAGGAGGAATGGTCCCTTGAATGGTGGTACTCACATTAGCAGCCAAAAGGAATTGGTTTTTATGTGAAAATTTTCTTTTAAAAGTGCACAAGTACTTAAGGTATTTTGAGTAGGAAGGTATGGTTTGGATGTCATCGAGAAGGGGAATGTTCAACTTGACTTGTGAGAAGATTTCCCTCAATGTTTCACTCAATTCAGGCTTGGTTTTCCCCCTCATGCGTTGAGGAAATGGTGCAGATTGTGGAGTTGTTTGTTGAAGTGTTGTTTCATTCACATTATTATCAGTTTCTTCAGTTTGATCTTGTAGTTCATTTGAATTTTCATTAGAGTTTGAAGTTTCACATGGTTTTTGACTTATCTGTTCAGGTTTTTCAATTGGTTTCCCACTTCTTAAAACTGTCATAGCCTTTAGTTGTTCGTGAGTTGTTTGAGTGAAACTTGTCTCTCCCCTTGATGTTTGTGGAATGGCCTATGTGGGCATGGGTGCCTTTCGAGTTTTTATGGTTTGAAGTTCTTGTTTAATGGATGAGAATTCTGAGTTCATTTTGTCCATTTGTTTTCACAGTTGTTCTAGTAGGCTTTGTGGAACATTTTGGGTTGGTGCTTGAGCTTGTGGGTTTATCCCAGGAGGATACTTTGGTTGTTGGATAGGTTGTTTAATGGGTTGTTGGATAGGTTGTTGATATTGGACATGAGGATGTTGGAATTGGACCGGTTGTGGTTGGAACTGATTATGAGGTTGAAAGTTTTGTTGAGGGTTTGGGTTGATACATTGTTGTTGTGTTGGTTTTTGATTGTCCTTCCAACGAAATCCCGGATGGTCATTATACCTTGGATTGAAGGTGCTCGTGAATTGTGGCTTTTGAAAGTTCATTGCATTAACTTCTTCTGGTGGTACTCCTAAAAGAACATCCTTGATGGAAGGAATGGTTGGGAAATTATCAGTCTTGTGGTCATTCTTGTCACAAATTGTACAAACAAGCTCAACAGTTTGGGTTTTGTGGACCTTCCTAAGATCAATCTCCTCAACTTTCCTCGTGAGTGCAGCAGGTTTTTCTCTAAGGTTTTCTTCTTCTCCAAGATTGTACATTCCACCAGATTTGGGTGGCTTCTCATAGTATGGTGATGTTCCCCATTTTTGGTTTTGTTCAGCAAGATTTTCTAGATACTCGTAAGCATCTTTTGGGGATTTGTTTTTGAAGGTTCCATTACACATCATATCAATGAATTGTTTGTTTCCGGGACCCAACCTTTCATAGAAAATTCTCACTTGTTCTGGGATTAAGAAACCATGGTGTGGTACCATGTTTAATGTGTCCTTGAACCTTTCCCATGTTTCATAGAATGTTTCTCCCTCTCTTTCAAAAAAGTTTTGTATGCTCTTTTTAAGTGCAATTGTTTTGTGATGGGGGAAGTATTTTTTATAAAATTCTCTTTGAAGTTGGTCCCAAGAGTGAATGGATGCTGGTCTCAAATTTTTTAACTAATTCTTTGCTCGGTCCTTAAGGGAAAAGGGAAAAGTCTCATTTTAGAAGATTCAATTTGATTTGGTGGGCACATGGTTTCGACAATGTCATTAAATTCTTTAACATGAAGGTAAGGCATCTCAGACTCCATCCCATGAAAGGTTGGAAGGTGGTTCAGGACATGGGGTTTGAAAACATATTGGGAATATCCTATGTTATCATGCCTAATGAATGAGGGTGCATTGGTCCAGGTTGGTGTGAGGTAGTCATTCATGGTCGGGTCTGCAACAATTCCCAAGTTAGGGTCTTGCCCGTTATTTTGGTTCCCTCCCCGGTTTATGATTTGGTTTTGTGGGAGATTCTCCATTGTATAGAACTCAACGTCTGAATTTGGAGTATTAGGAAGATTTGGATCTAAAGTAAATAGACCTCTTTTAGTGCTTGAATCCCCAACCCTAGGAGTATCCACCCTAACTAATCTGTTTGAGTTATCGCAGGTGTAGGCGGACATGCGCCAAAAGAAAAAAAAAGCGAGAAAGGGAAAAGATAAGAGAATTGGGATGAGAATAGAAGAATGGGGGTAAGAAAAGAAGGTTTTTGTTCTAAGGAACTTACTTGGTCCCCAGCAACGGCGGCAAAATTTGGTTGCGCCCAAATTTACCCTACTGGTAAAAGCGATCGATGTAGTACATGTAGGGGTCGAATCCACAGGGACCGAAGAAGTAACCTTGAGACCCTATGATTGTGTGAAGGATGGGCTATAAAGTAGCCGACTTTGGGTTTGATTTTTGATGGTTTTTAAAGAACACTAATAAACCTAAGTGAATTCAATTAAATGGAAATGGGTTGATCTTAGGATTATGCTCGGGGTGGATTGAATGAATTTTACTTCATTAGAAAAATTTGGTTTTATTAATTTTGGATGAATCCATTCTTCAAAAATAACGTTACATTCATCATTTTCTGGTTTGGTACTTACTAAACACAATTAATAATCCCGTATACACTTAGAGAGCCAAATTCATGATCTCCCCGAGGTATATGGTCATTTAGTAATTGAATTTAGTTTGCTCAAACACAACAAAGATGATTAGTAGAAATAATTGTAGAATGGATGTCTTAAATTAATTATCCAATTAACAACAATTCATTCATAAAATAACATTCAATCCAGCCTTTTCATCCTCCTAAGATCATCCCATTAAGGGTTTAGCCCTCCATTGATGGTATACACTCAATGGTTGGCAGAAGATGGCTAACAAGAATTGGATTGAAGAAATTAAAACCGCGGAAATAACGAGCACTCCTCCGTGTGTGTGAATGAAATTCACACCTACGTGTGAACTAATTCACAACAACACAGAGATATCACTGTGCTTTGTGATAATAAAGTTTTAATAAAAGAAATGGAAAATATAGAAGTTAATGAAGTTTATTAAGAACATAAAGATAAAAAAAAACTTACATGGAAATGGAAAACATTACAAAGGAAATTTGGAAGCATAACCTTACAATGAAACAAGCAACAAAAGATGATATGAAAAATATCCACCCCTATTCCCTTCACCAATAGCTCCTTATATAGGCATATTAGGAGCCTTAGTTACATCCCCCAACAATTAATTCACCCCCAACAATTAATAGAGTCAAATGGAGGGTGAATAATCAAAAGGAAATTGATGTTTTGAATTTGACCCGGAAAACTGTCCAGATTGGTCCACCATATTGACGTGTGAATTATAAATTGAAGAAGGCCGAATCCGGAGGGGTTGTAGAAGAGAAATATTTTATTCCATGTGTCTTCTAGAAGATCTCAAAATTTCAGGATATTTGAATCATCCTTTTGGAAGTTATGGTTGAAATGGTGGGACGGATTTCTGTGCATTAATGTCGAGTCCACCATTTAAATCTCAACTTCAGATCCCTTTATTATCATGAAAACATCAGAATTAGCTCCGGCCACAGTTGAATAAAATGATACTTATATTATTATATTTCTACTGTATAAATTTAAGCTTCATTGGGCTTGGTTTATGGGCCCCACATTTGTTTGATGGGCCTTAGGCCCATTATGCTTTTTCCAGCAAGTTTCTGCCTTCAGGAGCAAAATTCTCCATCTTCCTTTGGGATTCATCCAGCGGACCTAAAAGATAAAATGTTCCAAAAAAAGTGATAAATCATATCCAAAAATTTCAAATTCAGAAAATGAATATAATATTGTCAACAAACAAATTAATGATTGGGACCAAATTTGCATTTTAAACATGAATTGCATTTTTGATGAGAAATAAAGTTCTATTTATGTAATGCACTAAAAACAATGTTTATGGACTTTGGAAAAATGAATATAAAGATATTGACAATTAATATTAGCCACTTTCAGTGACTAATCATGACACCAGTTTAGTCAACTCAGATCCAAGATCTATGGTAGATTCCGTAGTGGATTAAGAGGCAGTGATAGTGTGGGTGAAGATGTGTGAGAGTTAGACTTTCTATGAAATATCTATATGCATGATATGTAGTTCAGAAGAACACACATCGTTTGGACCCCCTCTGTGGCTCTTGGTGTTTACACGTGCGCTTAAATATCACATGATCATGTGACTCAGTCACACACCGTGTGGTCCCTTTATCGGTGACCTGATGTGTCACCTAGTGTACATGAACTTGAACACGACCAGTTTATACGGACACAACCATTGTACATGAGCATAGATATATTACACAAGCACTAGTTAGAGTATAAAGGCATGGTAATGAGCAGGAATAGACTTATCGGGACATTTCATGCGTCTCTTGTATACGCTATGTAATTTTTCCTGTGCATCTTGGAACCTTTGTTTCCCTCAATCCAATTTCAATATTGGTGTTGGTGCATTCACTTGGTCAATCATTAAGAGGGTTTAGTGAGGTATCCCATCCAGAGTATAAGAGGAGCAATCCCATCAATGGGCTAGTTCTGGATAGATTCCGACATCCCTTAATGTTTCCAGGGGTGTTGTAACACCCGAAACTTTTATGTTATATAAATCATCAAAAGAATCTTTTTCTACACACAACACTTGCTTGGCTTTCTTTACACGAAATTGCAACCTTCCTCGATAGCTTGCGTCGTATGCAATACCGAGTTTCACTAAACAATGATATGCTATTAAAATATTATTAAAACTAGCCGTTATGAATAGTAATAACCACTTTTTGAAATTTTATAAATTTTATTTTTCAAAATGGACTTCATTTTTGGTTTTGGAATATCGAAATTAGCCTAGGGTGAAATTTTGGTATTTTTCTGAAAACTTTCAATTTTTGATGAATAGTGAAACCACTAAGTGGTCGTTAAAAAAAACTGAATTTTTCATAAAACTTAATTTTACCGTTTCTGTGAGTGGAATTTCGAAAATCCGAGAGACACGGTTGATGTCAGTAAGTTAAATGTGGTTCAATGAGATGAAAATAATTTTTTGGTGAATAGTAACTTTTTACTTTTTTTTACCATGGTTAAAAGTAAATAGGGTAATTAAGGGTAAAAATGATATTATTATTACCCTAACACATGTCCGAATTCTATTGGACAAGTGTAATTCGACCAAAAACAACCTTAGGAATAAAATATGACCATTTAGTCCGACTTGGTTTAGATTAGGATATTTATTATTAATTTATTTAAAGAAGGGTTAAAATAGTTAAAATCAAAGTTTAATAACTAAATCATTTTTAATATAAGGTTATACATAAGATAAATTCAACTATAAATATTCATTAGAAATCTAAACAGATTTCCTACATAATTATATTTTATTTGTAATTTTTAGACATTAAATAATTTAATTTATTTATGACACAATGATGATGCAGTAATTACCATAATAGTGAAAAATTAGAATAATTGATATTATAAATACCTAAATAAGTATAATTTGAGACTTTTTATGAATTAAACTAATTTTCTTGGTTAATATGACATGTTAGGATTGATTTAATTAACTTTGGTCGAAGTAATCATTCTGTTATGAGTTTCAAAAAAATCAACTATTGAATAGTGTCAAAATTGACATAAAATAGTTTTTAAAACAAATATTATATTATTAATTGTTATTTTATTCATCAAAATATAAGGTTAGGACAAATGACTTAGATAAGGTTATATATATTAATAAAACACAACTTTGGGGTCGCTTGGATGTATATGGTAAGTTTATTAACTATATAATATAAAAATACAAAGTGACATGGTAAATGTCAATCTAATTAACTAAGAGTTAAAACTAAAAGATAAGGTTAATATAATGACCTAAACTTGTCTAAATTATATTTGATGAAATTATTTAGCCCCATCCCCACCTTATCTTAGAAATAACTCAATTTGGAGCTATTTAAAACCGAACTTGACTTTATAATAAAATAATATTTTTTGTTATTCCAAAGGTGCCCCTCTCCTCCCTTATAAAAGGGCACCTCCTCCCCCTCTTCCTCACACCACTTTGAGCCTTCAATCTCGGCCAACCCCTGCAAATTTCTTCTCTCCACTTCCCTAGAAACATCCTAGAGGTTCTGGTCTTCTTCAAAGACCTATTTTAGTGCCCTAAAAGGAGGTCTCAAAGAAGCACTTCAAAGAAGAGGTAATGTCCGTTACCGATTCTTTCATCTTTATTTCTTCTTCCACTTCTTATTCTTTAGTTGTTTCATTATTAAGTAATAAAATCAGTATCAATCATATAATGATATGTTATTATAAGTATGAAACAACCCTATTTCACCATCTATCCATCCTACGGAAAAAGAAATCACCGCGCGTGCGTATGTACGGAATACCGTCTCCACGCCGTGGTGTAATCTATTTTCCACCACCACCTTACTTGGATTCGTATAATGGTGTAAATAATGACTATATTTGACTATTATAAAGTGATATTGATTCTGAAATAGTATACATACACTCCAATACAATTCGACGATCATAGGAACGATATCATCACTCGTGCGTACGTACGGAATACCGTCTCCACGATGTGATGCGACTCATTCTACATGATCTTCATTTCATAATGATTATATAAATGAATTGAATGAATGAATATGATATATATTACACTAATACCATTCTGTAAATGAGATATCTATAACCTAAAGAGAAGAATAAGAGTTTATTCGACAAAACACGCATAAGAACAAAAAGTAATAAACACCCGAATAACAAGTAGTAATGAAATATTACTAATAATAAGCTAAGAATATGACCATATATGATATCATAAAAATAAGTATGATTCTGTAATAAGTCAATAACATTATTTAAATCATTATACAGGAGGTTCGGACACGTACAATGCATATCAGACCAAAGGTAAGGGAAATATCACAATCTCATTTTTATCTGAGATTGTTTATACTTTGGTATTTACTAGGGTGTATTTTATCATCCACATCCATGTTTCCTCAATATGTAATATTATTTCCATTCACCTAAAATTGTTTAAATTCAATTTTACCCTTCGGTGAGTTTTTAGTAAAAGATATGAAAGGAATCGTTTTTCATTTTTCGTACGAGGTACTTTTTGACTTTTCCGACAAAAGTATGAGAAGAATGTTTTTTTTAACTTATACAACATAAATGGATTTTTAAAAAATTATTTCCAAGAAGATTCCTTTACAAGTTTCCAAGTTTATTTTTAATCAAATTCTTTTAGTTTAAAATTGTATGACATGTTAAGAAAGGAAAAATGTTTTTGATGTTGAAAGGATATTTTCCTCAAGAATGGAGTTCAAGTGTTTTATCAAAATTATTTTCCATCTAAGATAATATAGGGTTCTGATTCTATACCTATCATTACATTGATTTTATTATGTTGTTATGGAATTATTTTTATGAATTCATTTATCTTATATGAATTGTTTTATGATGTCACGATGTTTAAGAATTCCATTTTTATTACATGGGTTATGCAATGATGTATGATTTAAGATTTTGTGGCACACATAAGAATGGTATCATTATGAGATGGGTGGGACCTATATCTCCCTACAATGCATTGGGTAAAGATTTTATATCTCATGATATAGACATGGATGGAATGGTAGGTTATACCGTTTCAGTGAAACAGGACTGAAACGAGGGTGACTCGGTTTAGAAATGGACTTTGTCCACTAAGATAGTCTTGGCAACGAGTCTTGACTAATAAGAAATTATTCTCTATGATTATGTGTGTATGCCACAAAGTTTCATGTTTTAAGTTATGATTATTGGGATTACATTTCACTTCTATGATTTATCCCATGTTATGATATTATGATCTCTTTTGCAGGTTAAGATTTCCAAAAGTTATGTTCTTATGTATATGATGTGATTGATATTTCTTTTGTTTACCCTTACTGAGCATTTGAGCTCACCCTTTTGTATGTTTTATTTCCCCAGGTCAGGAAGAAGGTTATTAAGTAAAATATTCCAAAAAGGGACTCTAGATATGATGAAATAAATGGGAGGCAAAGTAGATGCTTTATGAACCAGTTGTTTATGTTTCCCAGTTTCTAAAGACACTATACCTATACGGTCCTTTCTTGGTTTTGTTATATGTTGTAATAAGTGTGCTTCAATTCTGAAGTAATAACAATTTATGTAAAGTATGGGTCGTTATAGTTGGTATCAGAGGAAAGGTATAGTCAACCTTTGGAAACTAGGATGCGAAAGCCTTAGTAAGAACCCTAAGGATAAGTCTAAGCATAGAACACAATCTTAGTGTTTTAGAAATGGCCATGAATAACCTAGGATAAGACCTTAAGTGTGAAATTTTATTCTTGATTATGTGGTTTTCCTATTATAATTAGTGTTGCTCACACTATTCTTCTTGGTTTTAGTCAATGGCTGGAACCCGAAGGAACCGTGTTAATGCGGAATGCGACGGGCAATGCAATGATTGTCCCCCTGAGCAACCAAACGTTATGGGAGCTGGAATGCAAAATCTTGTAGCCATGATCACACAACTTTCTCAAGCTATGAATCATGAAGGACTTCCAAATGATCAAAGGAAGGAGCAACATTCTGTTGAATCCTTTATGAGATAGCGTCCACCTTCATTCAGTGGGTCTACTGATCCATTAGTTGCTGAACAATGGATTAGTACTACTGAAAAGATATTTTCAATTCTTCAATGTTCTGAGCATGATAAAGTCATCTTAGCAGTGTATCGTTTGGAAGGTGATGCTGATCAATGGTGGAATCTTATTAAGAATACGAGGCAAAGGGATGAAATTGAGTCCATGGAATGGGACGAGTTCAAGAACTTATTTTTCAATAAGTACTTCCCTCGTATTCTCTGAACAAAGATGGAGAAAGAGTTTTTTGAACTGAAGCAAAAGGATGATGAATCTGTTGGTACCTAAGAAGCAAATTTTACAAGACTTGCAAGGTACGCTTCTGGTATTATTATCCAACCTGAGAGTAAGATCGATCGATTCTTTAGTGGCTTAAAACCAAGTCTTCAAAGGGCCTTAGTCATAAGGGACTTCAATAGCTACGAGGAAATCGTTCGATGTGCTCTCAAAGTTGAGATGGAGATTGGAGTAACCCATCAGTCATATGGGTTTGATAAGAAGAGGAAAATGGAATTCAAAGGAAAATCTAAAGAGCACACTGAAAAGAAGATGAGCTTTCCCTTATGCACAAAGTGTGGAAAGAAACATGGAGGGAGTTGTCTTAAAGGAACAAGTAAATGTTTAAAATGTTGAAAGGAAGGTCATCGGGAATTTGAATGCCGCGATGATGGGAAGAAGATGTCTAATGATGCAAACAAAGGAAGGGATACACAGAATGAACCTAGTACACTTCAATGTTTCAAGTGCAAGGAGATGGGACATTATGACAATAAATGCCTTAATCCAAGGTTTTATGATGATGGTCGATGTCAACAAACTCTTAAGGCTAAAGAAAAAGGAAAGTCACATGCAATTTCTATCAGCGATGTGGAGTATGATAACGATGTGGTGAAAGGTACACTTACCATACACTCTAAAGTAGCAAATGTTTTATTTGATTCTGGATCCACCCACTCCTTTATTTCTGAATAATTTTCTAAGGGTATCACCGTATTACCTCAACAATTAGATGTTGATTTAGCTGTGACAACACCTAATGGCACAACAGTCGCATCAAAAGTTTATAATTCTTCTCCGATTGAAGTTTGTGGGAAAGTGCTTCATGCAAATCTTGTGATCCTTCATATAGTGGAATTTGATGTGATTCTTGGCATGGATTGGCTTTCTCTACATGGAGCTCATATCAATTGCCAAAGAAGGGAATTCACATTTCATATTCCAGATCAATCTATGACCGTCTATCAATGCAAGGATGAACATAAACTTCTAGTGGAAATTTCTTCCATTTTATGGGTATTGATTCCACTAAATGAAGTTTATTTATCTAAAATGGTTGGCGAGAAACTCACGATTAAGAATATTCCCATTGTACAGGAGTTTTATGATGTCTTTCCGGAGGAATTACCGGGTCTTCCACCGAATCGTGAAGTTGAGTTTTCAATAGAACTCATACCAGGTTCTTTTCTTATTTCAAGGACACCTTATATAATGACCCCAATTGAGTTGCAGGAATTGTAGAAGCAACTCCAAGATAATCTTGATAAGGGGTTCATACGCCCTAGTGCGTCACCTTGGGGAGCACCTGTTCTGTTTTTTAAGAAGAAAGATGGATCAATGAGACTCTGCATTGATTATCGAGAACTTAACAAGATCACTATCAAGAACAAATATCCTCTCCCGTGCATTGATGACCTATTTTACCAACTACACGGAGCTCAATACTTTTCCAAGATTGATCTTCGTTCAGGGTGTCATCAATTAAGGGTTAAAAGGGAGGATATACCAAAGACGGCTTTCCGTACAAGGTATGGACACTATGAATTTATAGTGATGCCATTTGGTCTTACTAATGACCCTGCTATCTTCATGGATCTGATGAATAGAGTCTTTAGAGACTATCTTGATCAGTTTTTGGTAGTCTTTATAGACGATATTCTTGTCTATTCAAAGAGCAAGGAAGAACATGAAGATCACTTGAGAATTATATTGAAGACCCTGAGAAAGGATAAGCTTTATGCCAAATTTACCATGTGTGAATTTTGGCTTAAAAAATTTGCATTTTTGGGTCACATAATCTCAAAAGAGGGGATATCTGTGGATCCAACAAAAACAGAGGTTATCGAAAGATGGTCGAGACCAACAACAGTAACCGAGATCCGAAGTTTTCTTGGTTTGGCTGGATATTATTGGCGTTTTGTGAAAGATTTTTCACGATTATCTAATCCACTCACCAAGTTGACTCAAAAAGGAGTTAAGTTTGTTTGGACGGAGGAATGTGAAGAGAATTTCAAGGAGTTGAAAAGAAGGTTATCCAGTGCACCTGTGCTCACACTGCCTTGTAGTGGAGAAAGGTTTGTGATCTACAGTGATGCATCCAAGAAGGGATTGGGGTGTGTTCTTATGAAAAATGATATGGTGATAGCTTATGCCTCACGACAGTTGAAAATACATGAGAAAAATTACCCAACTCATGATTTGGAGTTAGCTGCGGTAATATTTCATTAAAGATTTGGAGGAATTACCTTTATGGTGAAAGGTGTGATATTTATATTGATCATAAAAGTTTAAAGTATATTTTCACTCAAAAGGAGCTGAATATGCGCCAAAGAAGATGGTTGGAGCTGATTAAGGATTATGACTGCTCAATCCATTACCACCCTGGGAAAGCAAACAAGGTGGCAGATGCATTAAGTCCACAAGACCATGCCAGTTTATCCATGATGAGGATCACAAAAGATCCAATATTTATGGATTTACAAAGAATGGATCTTGGAATTATAATGGAAGGGGAAAAATCATATCTTTCTCAAATGAATGCTCAACCATCTATACATGTGAAGATTAAAGAGGCATAGAAAGAAGATGTCGAGTTACAAAAGAAGGTGAGAAATGTTCCTGAATTCAACCTTGATTGTTATGGGATAATAAAGTTCAGGAATCGGGTTTGTGTTCCTCCCATCCCCGAATTAAAGAAGGAGCTGCTGGATGAGGCTCATAGTTCTTCATTCTCTATTTATCCTGGAAGCACGAAGATGTATAGGGACCTGAAAGAGTACTTCTGGTGGGATGACATGAAAAGAGATGTTGCTGAATATGTCTCTCGATGCTTGGTTTTTCAACAAGTTAAAGCTGAGAGATAGAAGTCTAAGGGGATGTTACAACCATTACCCATACCCGAATGGAAATGGGAAAACATCACTATGGACTTTGTCACAGGACTTCCTAAAACATCCAAAG
Organism: Viscum album; assembly: GCA_963277665.1. Classification (NCBI taxonomy): domain Eukaryota; kingdom Viridiplantae; phylum Streptophyta; class Magnoliopsida; order Santalales; family Viscaceae; genus Viscum; species Viscum album. The sequence goes on along the minus strand of OY728125.1, from coordinate 609,757,532 downwards.
GAAATAATGCTATCTGGGTCATAGTTGATCGTCTTACAAAGTCTGCACACTTCATTGCCATTAGAGAGGATTTCTCTCTGGATCAGATTGCCAGGATATATGTAAAGGAAGTGGTAAGATTTCATGGAGTACCACTTTCTATTATATCTTATCGGGATCCGAGATTTACCTCGAAGTTCTGGCGAAGTCTTCAGCATACTCTGGATACAGAGTTGAGTTTCAGCACTGCTTATCATCCTCAGACAGACGGTCAGTCTGAGAGAACAATTCAAACTCTAGAAGATATGTTGAGAGCTTGCTCTATGGATTTCAAAGGTGGTTGGGATCAACACCTACCTTTGGTGGAATTTTCTTATAATAATAGATTTCACACCAGTATTCAGATGGATCCTTATGAAGCTCTCTATGGAAAGAAATGCAGGACTCCAACTTGCTAGGATGAAGTTGGGGAAAGAAAGCTATTAGGACCTGATCTCGTTGATGAAATGGCAGAAAAGGTCAGATCTATTCAACAACACATAAGAGCAGCTCAGAGTCGATAGAAAAGTTATGCCGACAACTGAAGAAAAGACCTAGAGTTTGAAGTGGGTGATAAAGTGTTCTTACGAATATCTCCCTGGAAGAGGGTTATGAGATTTGGAAAGAAGGGGAAGTTGAGCCCTAGATATATCGGTCCTTTCAAAATACTGGATCGTGTTGGGAAGGTAGATTACCGATTGGTGCTTCCACCGAATCTCTCTCAAGTTCACGATGTGTTCCATGTATCTCTCCTGAGAAAGTACATACCTGATCCTTCACATGTACTCAGCTCAGAAGTTGTACCGCTGGAGCAAGATCTTTCTTATGAAGAACAACCGATAGAGATTCTGGATCGTAGCGAAAAAGTCCTATGAAGCAAGACCACTCGATTGGTGAAAGTTTTATGGAGGAACCACCAATTAGAAGAAGTTACATGGGAGCTTGAGGATATAATGAGGGAGAGGTATCCTCATCTGTTTGTTACAAAGTGATGAATTTCGAGGGCGAAATTCATTTTAAGGGGGGTAGAATGTAACACCTGAGACTTTTATGTTATATAAATCATCAAAGGAATCTTTTTCTACACACAACACTTGCTTGGCTTACTTTACACGAAATCACGACCTTCCTCGATAGCTTGCGTCGTACGCAATACCGAGTTTCACTAAACAATGATATGCTATTAAAATATTATTAAAACTAGCCGTTATGAATAGTAATAACCACTTTTTGAAATTTTATAAATTTTATTTTTCAAAATGGACTTCATTTTTTGTTTCGGAATATCGAAATTAGCCTAGGGTGAAATTTTGGTATTTTTCTGAAAACTTTCAAATTTTGATGAATAGTGAAACCACTAAGTGGTCGTTAAAAAAAACTGAATTTTTCATAAAAAATAATTTTACCGCTTCTGTGAGTGGAATTTCGAAAATCCGAGAGACACGGTTGATGTCAGTAAGTAAAATGTGGTTCAATGAGATGAAAATAATTTTTTGGTGAATAGTAACTTTTTACTTTTTTTTACCACGTTAAAAGTAAATAGGGTAATTAAGGGTAAAAATGATATTATTATTACCCTAAGACATGTCCTAATTCTATTGGACAAGTGTAATTCGACCAAAAACAAACTTAGGAATAAAATATGACCATTTAGGCCCACTTGGTTTAGATTTGGACATTTATTATTAATTTATTTAAAGAAGGGTTAAAATAGTTAAAATCAAAGTTTAATAACTAAATCATTTTTAATATAAGGTTATACATAAGATAAATTCGACTATAAATATTATTTAGAAACCTAAAACGATTTCCTACATAATGATATTTTATTTGTAATTTTTAGACATTATATAATTTAATTTATTTATTACACAATGATGATGCAGTAATTACCATAATAGTGAAAAATTAGAATAATTAATATTATAAATACCTAAATAAGTATAATTTGAGACTTTTTATGAATTAAACTAATTTTCTAGGTTAATATGACATGTTAGGATTGATTTAATTAACTTTGGTCGAATTAATAATTCTGTTATGAGTTTCAAAAAAATCAACTATTGAATAGTGACAAAATTGACATAAAATAGTTTTTAAAACAAATATTATATTATTAATTGTTATTTTATTCCTAAAAATCTAAGGTTCGGCAAAATGACTTAGATAAGGTTATATATATTAATAAAACACAACTTGGGGGTTGCTTGGATGTATATGGTAAGTTTATTAACTATATAATATAAAAATACAAATTGACATGGTAAATATCAATCTAATTAACTAAGAGTTAAAACTAAAATATAAGGTTAATATAATGACCTAAACTTGTCTAAATTCTATTGTATGAGAGGATTTCTACCCATCCCCACCTCATTTTAAAAATAACTCAATTTGGAGCTATTTAAAACCGAACTTGACTTTATAATAAAATAATATTTTTAGTTATTCCAAAGGTGCCCCTCTCCTCCCTTATAAAAGGGCACCTCCTCCCCCTCTTCCTCACACCACTTTGATCCTTCAAGATTGTCCAAACCCTGAAAATTTATTCTCTCCACTTCACTAGAAACATCCTAGAGGTTCTTGTATTCTTCAAATACCTATTTTAGTGCCCTAAAAGGAGGTCTCAAAGAAGCACTTCAAAGAAGAGGTAATGTCCGTTACCGATTCTTTCATCTTTATTTCTTCTTCCACTTCTTATTCTTTAGTTGTTTCATTATGAAGTAATAACATCAGTATCACTAATATACTGATATGTTATTATATTTATTAAACAACCCTATTTCACCATCAATCCATCCTACGGAAAAAGAAATCACCGCGCGTGCGTACGTACGGAATACCGTCTCCACGCCGTGGTGTAATCTATTTTCCACCACCACCTTACTTGGATGGGTATAATGGTGTAAATAATGACTATATATTACTATTATAAAGTGATATTGATTCTGAAATAGTATACATACACTCCAATACAATTCCACGATCATAGGAACGATATCATCACTCGTGCGTACGTACGGAATACCGTCTTCACGATGTGATGCGACTCGTTATACATGATCTTCATTTCATAATGATTATATAAATGAATTGAATGAATGAATATGATATATATTAGACTAATACCATTCTGTAAATGAGGTATCTATAACCTAAAGAGAAGAATAAGAGTTTATTCGACAAAACACGCAAAAGAACAAAAAGTAATAAACACCCGAATAACAAGTAGTAATGAAATATTACTAATAATAAGCTAAGAATATGACCATATATGATATCATAAAAATAATTATGATTCTGTAATAAGTCAATAACATTATTTAAATCATTATACAGGAGGTTCGGACACGTACAAAGCATATCGGACCAAAGGTAAGGGAAATATCACAATCTCATTTTTATCTGAGATTGTTTATACTTTGGTATTTACTGGGGGTGTATTTTATCATCCACATCCATGTTTCCTAAATATGTAATATTTTTTCCATCCACCTAAAATTTTTTAAATCCAATTTTACCCTTCGGTGAGTTTTTAGTAAAAGATATGAAAGGAATCTTTTTTCGTTTTTCGTACGAGGTACTTTTGGACTTTTCTGACAAAAGTACGAGAAGAATGTTTTTTTAACTTATACGGCATGAATGGATTTTTAAAACATTATTTCCAAGAAGCTTCCTTTACAAGTTTCCAAGTTTATTTTTAATCAACTTCTTTAATTTAAAATTGTATGACATGTTAATAAAGGAAAAATGTTTTTGAAGTTGAAACGATATTTTCCTCAAGAATGGAGTTCAAGTGTTTTATAAAAATTATTTTCCATCTAAGATAATATAGGGTTCTGATTCTATCCCTATCATTACATTGATTTTATTATGTTGTGATGGAATTATTTTTATGAATTCATTTATCTTATATGAATTGTTTTATGATGTCACGATGTTTAAGAATTCCATTTTTATTACATGGGTTATGCAATGATGTATGATTTAAGATTTTGTGGCACACATAAGAATGGTATCATTATGAGATGGGTGGGACCTATATCTCCCTCCAATGCATTGGGTAAAGATTTTATATCTCATGAGATAGACATGGCTGGAATGGTAGGTTATACCAGTTCAGTGAAACAAGATTGAAACGAGGGTAACTCGGTTCAGAAATGGACTTTGTCCACTAAGATAGTCTTGGCAATGAGTCTTGACTAATAAGAAATGATTCTCTATGATTATGTGTGTATGAAACAAAGTTTCATGTTTTAAGTTATGATTATTGGGATTACATTTCACTTCTATGATTTATCCCATGTTATGATATTATGATCTTTTTTGCAGGTTAAGATTTCCAAAAGTTATATTCTTATGTATATGATGTGATTGATATTTCTTTTGTTTACCCTTACTGAGCATTTGAGCTCACCCTTTTGTATGTTTTATTTCCCCAGGCCAGGAAGAAGGTTATTAAGTAGAATATGCCAAAAAGGGACTCTAGATATGATGAAATAAATGGGAGGCAAAGTAGATGCTTTATGAACTAGATGTTTATGATTCCCGGTTTCTAAAGACACTATACCTATATGGTACTTTATTGGTTTTGTTATATGTTGTAATAAGTGTGCTTCAATTATGAAGTAATAACAATGTGTGTAAAGTATGAGTCATTATATGTGTGATCCTCTATCACTCTTCCCTAGGTTAGGTTAGGTATCTAGTTTCTAACATCCATGCCATGTGATCCCCTTCCTAATGAGTTATCCCAAATAGGATTATGTATCCCCAATAGGATTTGAACGTGATCCACTACCTATGAATCAACATATTGTGAGATCTAGTTTGTACTTATTCATGGAAGGATCTGATGAGGACAACCTTTTAGATGAGTGCCATCAACATAATGAGAACCAACAAATGATTTCTCTTAGATGAATCTGATCATTGAGCCTTGAGAAAAATCCTAATTTGGCTATGAGGATGCAACCTTAATTTGAGACTTAGTGTCTACCTATGAGATTATTAGAGTTCCCTTGTTTATTTACCTTGATTTTGGTTTAATCTTACTCCTTACTTGATGATTTATGGTTAGTGATTTTGAGGTGTCTTACTAGGTATGTTTATACTCACCCCTGCACGGGCTCTACCCACACTTGTCATGTCTTATGAAAATGATAGACCTTTTGATGGAGTCCTAGGAAGACTAGGAGTAGGTGGAGCTTAGTTGCGCTATAAAAACCACATACAGTTCCAGGGGTTGCATCACGATGGTTGTTCCCTTTTTGTTAGTAGGTTGGACTCTTTTTATAGTACTTATAGACTTGTATTTGGCCCTTTTGTTATCCCATACTCTTTTCATAATCTGATGTGAGATTTTTTGTTATGCATGCACTTATAGTACTGGTTGTTTATATTTTTCCACATTATATTGGTGTATAAATATGTGTGTATGTACAAGTACTTTATGCTAATGCCTCCCATGTGTGTGACATACCTACTCGATACTAGTTGCTAGCCGTTATCCTATTGGAGATGGTCCTGGGGTGTCACATTCAGATTACCACTGGCTAGGAGAGCCCTAGTGGGTTGGTTCATGATAGAGTGGTATCAAAGGAGGGTTGTATTAGGACTAAAGATTAGAGACTTTCTAGCTGTGAGGATTGATTTGGGAACTAAGGTGATAATGTTAAAGAGTCTTGAGTTCTTCTATCAGGCTAGAGAACCTAGTGATTGTGTGATGACTGATGTATCCATTCACTAGGACCTTGATAACCTTCTTGTTGACTTAGTACATGTAGGACCTAACTGTAGGGAAAACTATATTACATGCATCATATAGGAATGGGTTGTGGTTTCCATATCATTCTTGAGTTTTCTCCCCAGATATACTGTCATTGACTGTGGTGCGTCTTGACTATTGTAAGATGCCTCCACGATGACAAATGGTTTGGATTTTGTAGTAGGATCATGATGATGATCCACATAATAATTAGGATTCATTATAGGGACTTGTACAAGAGGCAATTCCTTTAATTGGTTTACTGATACTACCACCAACTATTGAGCAACCGATTGTTTCAACAGTACTGATAAAATATGTGTACAATCTGAGCACACTTCATGAGTTTACAAGGCATAGATTGCTCGAGTTTCAAGGTGATCTAGTCCCCCAGGTGTAAAAGGATTGGCTCGAGGCTGTAGGGTGAGTTTTCAACCTTATTAGGACCCCTCCCGATCAAATGGTGGTCTTAGCAGCAATCCTTCTCCACGATTCAGTAGGGAGATAGTGGATCTCAGTGACGCAGATGCACAATGAGGCGATTCTCTCTTGGAAAGAGTTTGAGAGGCTCTTTAGAAATGGTTTCCATAGAGGCGATCCTTCTCCATGATTTAGTAGGAAAATAGTAGATCTAGGCGACACAGATGCACGATGGGGAGACTCTCACTTGGATAGAGTTTGAGAACCTCTTCAGAGATGAGTTTTATCTAGTGAAATTGAGGTAATTGTATATCCATGACCTTTTTGAGCTTCAATAGTGAAACATGTCAATCAAAAAATGTGCATCGATATTCACCAACTGCTCACGATATTCCATGGATATGGTTCGTGACTAGTACTTTCAAGCACAAACCTTTGAGCGCAGACTTCATCCAGATATCTGGGCTGAAATGGTATTTTTTTCATACCTTCTTTTACTAGGGTGACAAAGCATGCCTTGGTTGTGAATATTTTCTTAGATAAGTAGACATTTATTGCCGTTTTCGGTAGTGGACACCCTGGAGATGAGACTTCAACAACTGGTAGTCGATAGAAGAAATAGGGAACTAGGCGTGCAAGACATTTCTAGAGACAATCTTAGGACATATAGTTTGCCACATAGGGTTCTCAGGATGGTTCCAATCAGCCGAGGGATAGAAAATGTTACTTCTGTGATGGGTGTGGTCATATTTCATGGGATTTCCTGACCCACTGTGCAACAGTCAGAGAAACGGTTGAGGGACCACCGATGAAGAGACAACGACTTGTGTAGGTGTTGGAGTTGGTGTTCTAAAACTGATTGTTTTTACTTGGGATTATATGTATATTGAATGATTTTAATAATAATAAAATATATTATTACATATTTCTCATTTTTATGCATGAATTTTATGTAATAATGTCTTATAGGTTTTGTCACATTGATAAGGTTGTAGAAGTTTCCTGTTACAATGAGCACCTATAAATTCCAAGACTATATTCTTAAATATATCTCCACGATCAGATAACATTCTATGATGGGTCATATAGGAAGTTAACTATCAGGTGTGATTACTCATAATAGGACGATACTTCTTCTCATGAAGTTCACACTTGGTAATCTCCAAGTCGGGAGATTATGAGAATAGACCCACCAATAGAAATTCTTCATGTTCATGAATCATTAGCTATTCCTATCTATGAGCATGTGTAATGATCCTTAGACTTTAATATTCTTATTAATGTATGTTTTGAATCGCAAACTTAGATTTACTGTCTAAAACCATGATGCCATATGTTCACAGGAAGTAGGGTACGTTTGGTACGTCACGAATGACATGTTATTAATAATAAGTCAAGGAAGGATTTTCCCCTTCCATCTTTATATAAGTTTACATCTCAGCCCTTTCATTGAAATATAACCATCATCTTAGATTCCATGACCATGGTGTAATTGAGAGTTTATTTTAGATAGTCAAATAAAGACACATCAAGCATATAAGTTGATGAAACAAATGTGCAACTTGATTGATGAGATATTGCGAAAAAGGATTACATTACATAGTAATAATTCACATGTGGTTGTCGACATTGCAATATTATGTTATTTCTATTGGGATCCTTGAATTGTTACTATATAGTAATATTAGACTTTATTCAATCTTGCTTAATGCCAAGGAGAAAGAATCCTAGAGGGCTACACACTAAGTGTTTCCATTGATCTTGATTAAATTCTATTTGAATTAAATTATTGGAATAAATATTATTCTCAAGACTGATGGGTAATTTTATTCAAGTTTTATCAATCACATAAATAGTAAATAAATATTTATTCTCCAGATGTGAATAAAATATTTATTTATGAATAAAATATTTAATAAAATATTTATTTGAGTATTCAATAAATGTCAAGGATAGGCAGACCAATATCATGTTTGGTGATAAATATTAATTTACAAGATGGTAAAATAATATTTATCATTGCGCCAGTTAGATTATGAAATAAAATAATAATAATAATATTATTATTTTATGGAATGGGTTTTGATAAGGTTTATTATATTTTTAAGGGTCATTGTGTAATTGTATAATATTTTAACATAAACCCTAATTCTATAAATAGATGGGTTTGTCTATTATATAGGGTTAATCAAGAATTGAGAATCATTGTACATAAAAAATTTCTCTCTCAGATTCCTCCTCTCTTCCCATCAAGAATCAGAAGCACAAGAGAGATACCTTCAAGCCTGAAGGAATAATAAGCAATCAAGAAGAACAACACAAGACGATATATTTTCTATTCTTGCACCCAAAATTCTATCGTTAGTTCTCAAAGATCAAAGGAGCACATGTGAATCACCGTTAGAGGGTTTCTACATGTGGATCTTACCAATGAAACTATGGTAATCCAAAAAGGGTTTCTTCAGATGATCAAATATATCTGCATCAAATAAAGATTCTAAGATGATGTATTATTTATTTCCATCTAATTTAAATTAATTATAAATTTAACATGGAAAAGATCCTATTTGGGTTTCGGGATTTTCTATGTCAATATTCAATGGAAAAAATTCATTGGTAATGAAATTTAAGTCTTACACAATTGGCGAATGATTCATCAAATCCGACAAAACCTTTATGGTTATTCACTCACCAGGTGCTTTCTTCGAGCTAAAAACCTTCAGTAGGGAGGTCCGTATGGTGGTGGAAGTGGTAAAGGCACTGGGAGAGCTATGATAGGTGGTTGATGCTTTGATCTATTGCCACCACCACCACACCCAGGTGGTGCACACTAGGCTCAGGGAGGTGGTGGTTAGAGATTTGTGTAGTTGTAGGTAATAGAGGCTTATGAACATGAGGCTCCAGGTATGATCTGAGGTACAATATGATTCTACCCTACTTTAGCTACAGTTTTGATAGACACAGTCACAAGACACTATTTATTTGCAGTATCCCTTATTTGAGACCTGGAGATCCCGATGGAGCCTTTAGATCAACCTTTGTGTTTCGAGACTCCTACTGATGGAGATTTAGCAATCACACATTTCTGCCGATAGTGTGCCCTGACTCTTGGAGGAGAGAGCTTTGTATGAGATCTCTTCATAGCCATGATGAGTGATGTGACCTTTCTCTATTATTTTCCCACATCATTTATTGTTATATATTGTGTTTTAATGTCAAAATAATGTTTTTAATTGAATAAATTGTAATTGTTGATATTTTTTTGTTTAATTATTTAAACTCCAAATTTTATGTTAAAATATTAATTTCATTGGTTTTTTTCATTATTTGGTTAATTTAAAGTTAAATAAATAATTTAGTACAAATGATCATTTTTTATTCATCGTTGTTTAAATTATAGTATTCATTATTTTATTTCTCTTAATTAATTTATTCATTTTTTATGTTTTTTTTCTAAATAATAATTTTAAATTATTAACTGATTTTCTTTTAATTCTTTCATTTTGTGTATTTTAAAATAATAATATTTAATTATTTAATGAATTTATTTCATTTTTTATTTTTTATTCAAATTTTATTTTAAAATAATACATTTTGAAAGTTTTTAATTTTTTTAAGTGTTAGATAAATTAATTTATTCATTATTTGTTTTGTTTATAATTTATTAATTTGTAATTTTAATTTTAACACTATTTTTTTCATTGTATTTTGAATTTTAATTGTTTATTTATTTTTAGGTACATCTACTGCCCACTACTGCCGCTATGCTACCATCCTTCTTCCATGATACCATCCCACTATCTACTGCCAGCACCCCCAACCCATCTACTATTATCCACCTACCGTGCCACTATCCTGCCATCTTCATACTACCATCTTGAGATCCACCACCACACCTCCTCTCCACTAAACACCCATCTACTAACAACACCCAAATCCACCACCATGGATCTACCATCCACCACTACATACACCACTCCTATCGCTGCCCACATCTACTGTTGCACACATCTACCACTGCCCAATATCCACTGTTACCTTCCTCCTCCATCTATCAACACCTTGAGATATACCGCTCCTCTAGTCTCCCGGCTATTGCCACCCATCCATCAATCTACCTCTAACTTCACTCTAATGTCAACCTCCACCACTACGACTGCCATAGATCTGGAACCCGAGATGAGCCTTTCTATGCTTGAAGAAGGTGACTACCAATTTCACCGCTGAAGACGCACAACTGAGCCGGATGCATCATCTCTGCACCCATCCATAGAAGAGATCAATTCCAATGCATCATTTACTTAAGGGATATGATCATCCATCATTCACGCTAGAGAACACATAGAAGAGGTAGATGACTGAGTTAAGAGAAGAATCACATCCAAAGTTAGAGATTGTGGTAGGAGTGGATCTCATGGGAGATGTTTATGTTTCTCTTTCTTCTATCTTTTTAATTTCTATTTTTATTAGTATGAGTAACTAAATGGTTTATGGAATTTAGGCTGTGATGAACTGATTTAAATTTATCCATTCTTGTTTTGTTGAAACATTTGTTTAGTGTAATTTTTAGTTTAGTGTTATTTTTCGTTCATTTATGAGCATCATTTATTACTACTTAAGAATCGATGGGTGACAGTATTGAATCATTTCACTCTTAATCATTGAACAAAGTACTAAAAATTATAAAGGGTTAATAACTCTCTTCTCCATAATGAACATATTAATTCTAATGTTAAGATCGAGAGATCTAAACTAAAGAAGGTTAATCAAACTGTGGAAGTTCATTTTGGTGAAAACTAAGTGAATCTCCACATTTTCTCAAAGCACTGAATAATTGAATTAATTTGAGTGTGATTAGAGAACTTTATTTTTATCAGTTTAGGATAGTCCGAGGACCCTGATTTCATCCACTATTTATCTTTTCTCTTTGTTATTTTTCTCTCTGCACCACTTTCATACCACAACATCATTCTCACACACTTCATCTCATCGTCATCAATTCCTTATTTCCTACTGTTTTCTCAATGTTTTTGACTGTTTTTATTTTTTTCTTGGTCAATAATAATCATCGTTAGCCTTCCCTGTGGAATTGACACCCATACTCACCATTTTATAGTTGAAAGTAGTAAGTAGGGTAATATAAATATTAAATTTTCACAAGATCAATGAAATAATGCATTAAATGTTTTCACCATTTTCAAGGAAGTCACGTTTGACCAAGTAAAAAAACACAAAAAAATTAAATATAATAAGAAAAAAATAGAAAAGCTGAAAATCTAAAAAAACAAATCATTAAAATAGTTTAAAAAAATCTATTCAAAATCTATTTAAATTGGAGAATATATTTTTTCAAGAATATGTAAATGAAAACCAGGATCTGAATCGACCACAAACTCAAAATCAAGCCCCTAATATGCATAGAGTTGAGTTTATATTTCCTTTAGTATCTAGAAATACTTTTGGCATAATGATCACTCATAGTTCTAGGGGTTACGAAATTAAAGAGTCTCATATTTCATTCATTCCTTCATTAACTACTCAGCCTAATGAGGTCCCACTTGAGTTCATTAGGTAGTTTTATAGTTCTGTGCAACAATTACCTCTCCATGGATTAAGTGAGGAGGTTCTTAGATTGAGGGTGTTCCTATTACATCTCAAGGGAAAATCTAGGAGTTGTTCCATAATTTTTATGAGGAGATATTTGGTACCTGGGATCAATTATTCAATTCATTCATATCCAAATTTTATCCTAGGAACATGACCATAGAGGTCGGGAACAAGATCGCAAGTTTTTTCCAAGATGAGGGAGAGATCTTTCATGAGACATGGGATAGATTTAGAGGCCTCTTTAGGCAATGTCCCAAACACCAATCAGATCCCCATCTTCAGATGGAAACTTTTTATAATATTCTCATACCACACAATTAGAATCTTGTGGATCAATTTTTTGGGGGTTATTTTTTAGATAAGATTGCTGAAGAGCTTAAATGAATTTTTGAAAAACTTGCTCAAATCTCTAAACATAAGTATACTAGTAAGAGAGTGATTCCTAGGGTTGAAACCAACCATTTGGCTACTATAATTTACACTAAAAATACACTTAGGGAGAAATGCACTCATTGTGGGATATATGGTGACACTCAAAACTATTTCACAATTTTGATATGCTATCCTAGACAGAGAAAAGTTCTCAATTCTTGGATTTTATGGGTATGCAATATGGAAACAATGACCTATTTTCAAATCAATATAAATATTGATACAAAAATAAACCAAAATTGTCCTAGAAAGACTAAAATTCCAACAGAAAACCTATTGATTTCCCTGAATACTTGAATAAACCATGGTATCACGTTTAAAACATGGATGGTCCTTCAAATTCAAAATCTGATTAAGAGGAACTTATTAGGCTGCTGGTTAAAAAAACTGATTCCCAACAATCAAGCATTGAAAATATGAAAACATGGATAAGAAAAATGTCTAGGGACTTAATTTATATAGATAAGGATAATATGGAAAGTACAACCATTTTAAACCCCAAAGAGAATGTGATAGATGTCACCATAAGAAGTGACTTGAAAACTCAAGAACCAATTAGGGTGTAGCCTGCTAAAAATGAAATTAAGGATTTGAATGAAGCTAAGAACCCAAACCTAGAAAATAGAAAGTTTGGAAATCTAAATAGAAAGGTACAACCTAAAAATAATGTTGAAACTATACCTTATAAATCCAAGGAACCAAGGAAAATGAAGTTTAAATTGATCAAAGAAGGAAAGAATAAATTTTTCTTTGAAGAGAAGGGGAACAATCAACTAGTTTTAATGGATTATTCCCCTCTTACACCTATACTTGAAAGAGTTAAAAAGAGTGATGAACTCGACTACTTGAGATTCCTAAAAATGATTTGAACCTTAATTACCAACATTCCATTTTTTCCTTGGATAAAATTCCATCATATGTCAAATTCACCAGGAGGTTTCTTGATACCAAAATTATTGGAAAAAATTAGATACCAACAATCTTAATGAGGAGTGTTGTGTTGTTTTGTTAAGGAAGTTACCTCCAAAGATAAAAGTATTTGAATTTTTTTTATTCAATTTAAAATAGGGGGATGTAGGAAAATGAACTATTTATGTGATTTAGAAGAAAATATTAATTTATGCCTCACTCCTTGTTCAAAAAGCTGGGTCTCAGGGATTTACGACTAACTTTTTTCTGTATTCAACTTACTGATAGATCACTCACTCATCCCTATGGTAGTGTGGGTGATTTATTAATCAAAGTAGGGAATCTAAATTTCCAAATAATTTTATTATTATTTATATAGAGTGTAATAAAAAAGTTCTGATCATCTTAGAAAGACCACTCCTTGTTATTGGAGGTTCTATCATTGATGTTTCTAAAGGAAAACTTACCCTCCAGGTTGTGGATTATGTGGAGGAGATTCTAGTATTTGCAAATTCCAAACCCGAGCTTGGCTATGACCTGATTGATGTTATTGATAACCAATGATTCAAATAGAGGTCAGATATGAGTATGGTTCTTTTCCTCTTGAAGTAACATAAATTTCAACTCCCCAACCTACTATTATTTTCACACATGCTCCTATTGACAAGGAGATTTTTACTAGAAAACTAATCTAGAGTTAGAGTCAAATTTTTTTCCTGAGTTTCATGAACCTATTTTTGATAGATTTACTTCTTCAATTAAATGCTTGAAAGATCCTTTAGCTGGGGAGAGTTCTGGGTTGAAACTTGATGAAAAACTAAATAATTACGTGTACATGTCCGTTTCCTAGAGAGTTGCTCACCTGCTATGATAAATTCTTTTCTTGATGATCATTAACCAGTTTATGAAAAATGCAATTTATTTGATTAAATATTTGAGTATTAAAGGTACATCATGGAAGATGGATTTGACTCATTAAAATGAGAGTCTTCTGATTTAGAAGTTTTTTTAGGATTTTTTTTGGAAATTCTAAGGATGTTTTTTCTGGTTTGATTTTTTTATGAATTTTTGTAACCCTCTAAGTATTGGGGAAGTCATGAGGAAGTTTTTGATTAGTTGGTTGAGTTTTTTGGGTTGATGTTAACCTTTTTAAGAGCTTAGAGGGAGATTTTCTGTGGTCAATTTGAGCTGAATAGCATGTTACTTACTATTACTTTGGATTTTTTTAGAATTTTGCTTTCTACCCAATTTGGAAACCTCTCAAATGATCCTATTGAATATTTATTAGACAACAGTGAAGTGAAATCCATTGATAATACATACCAATTTAATGACCATGGATATAAATTTTTAGGGGCTTGAGTCCAACTGAAGTATTTGAAGTCAATACTGCATGGGAGGCATGTCACGACCCCTCCCACCAAAGATGCCCCTCCTAAGCTGGAAATGGTGAAAGGGAGATAATGACCCCCCGAGTCCCACCTACAGTAGGCCCCGGAGTGGCGACTAGCACCAAGGGTATGAGTTTTCACAAATATGGGAGGCATTACACTTTTTCTTATTTAAGATAAAGAAATAGGATGAGTCAAAAACCAAAAGAAAAATGAACAGGTAAATGAAAATAAACCCAAAACCAAACCCATATGCATGTTTTATACAATACTAAAACAAAAGTACAAGTACAAGAAAAGCTGCAAAGTACGATACCAAAAAAAAAAGCAAAAACTGCAACCAGAAAAACTCCAACGCCGAACTAGCAAGGTCTCACATGGTTCCTGAAGTCCTCCTGAAAACCTGAAAGTAAAGTTAGGGTGAGCATACAAGTATACTCAGTAGGAAATCCTAAAGCTCTCGTGCACAGGTTGGGAGACATCCTAATGCCCTGTGAGAAAATAGAAGGAACCAAAGCCTAGTAAGGAATCTATCCACCCAACCTTACAGGCCACACTCCCCAAATATTGCAAGTCAATAGAGTAGTATAGTAATATTATCAAAGTATGGGTACCCCGCACCACCTTCCCACTGAATACTTCTCAAGACCTCATGCCTAACGCTCTGATGCTTCCCCCTCTTCCTGTACTAGTGCCATAACCTGGCCATACGAAGCTCGAGCTAGTGCCGCAACCTGGAAATACAAAGCTCATAGTATCCTGCCAGCACTCAATCCTCGACCATAACCACATCTCATCTCGAAGACACCTGAGGACCACATCAAATATCATCCCGAAGACACTAAGAACATATCACATCCTCATTCTGAAGACTCTTGGGAAACATCTGTCGTAACCTGCCTAAAGGATCTTGGGCTATAGAACCTAGAAGAGGGAGCACAGGGAAGAATAGTAACCAGCCATCCTTTAGATGTTTGAGAATCTCACCCCCTTCCCATGGGTGTTCGGAATGTAGTGCTCAACATGGGTGGTGTGCATAAAGAAACATAAAACGTACAGATTTATATAATTATATCAACCACTCAGCCCATCCTAAGGCTTCTACACAAAATATCTGAGCACATGCCTTGGCACTGCTTCCTCGAATGTATGCACACAATAAACAGCCCCAAACCCCATTAAGATTTTCATGTTTCAACAGTTTTAGTTTATCAGTTCCTTAACTACCGAGAAACTAACAACAACCAAACCATATCAATCGTTCGTAAAACATATCCCTGCCAACCACAAATAAAGTTAGGGAAAACACAATCAACACCATACCATTTTCTTTTATCAGCCAATCAATTACATTGATTTTCGGCATTTAATCAACTACCATGCCCCACAATTCATTAGTTAACTCTTAAACTTTTATTCATATGCACAACCCATCCCTGTAGCCCTGCTGCCAACCACCATAACCACAAACACATCGGAAACAATACACGTACCACATAATCATCCCTTTGATACCATTTACCACAGCTCCACTTCCCATCACAACCATATCATACACGCCAACCCACAACCAAGCCAACCACAGCCCTACTACTCACCTGTTCCACAACAACCCACGAAACACCCCTTCACATAATTAAATGCCAACCAACACCCACAAATTCATTCTTTCATTTAGTTTAACTGGGGCTATCATACAAGGGTTCCATGTATTAATTTAATCAGCCAACTTTACATGATTAACCAATTTCCACATTCTATGAAATTCCATCTATAAAAAAATCCATAAAAACAGGGCAACATTTAATTTTGCAAGAAAAGGCCCCCAACGACCGTGATTTTTAGTAGGAATAAGCCTATTCAATTCACAAAACAATAAAAGGGTAAGCATTGATGGAAATAAAACAAAAATAACAACAAAATTTCCTCAAAACCGTTCTTTAACTAGTTATTATCTTTATTTACTGGTTCTACTGTATCTCACAAAAACAAGAGGATACCCACCCCGCATGATGCACAAAAAAAGAGAGAGACGAAGGTAAGATCTATACCTGAACATGTTTTGATGTCCTTCTGCGAAAACAACCACCATGAGGATTTCAATCACTCCTCCTGACGACTATGTCCTCCCGTGGATGCTGCAGCACAACCTCACTAACAACCAAGAGAGACTCCATTAAGGTTTAAGGTGTCACTTGTCATAGCATGTTAAGGAGGAACAGAAATAGGAGATCGAGGAAGGAATAAGGATGGGATAGAACTTACCATTAAGATGACGTTCGTCGAAGAGCATCGTTACTTTAAAATATCAGCAATCTCCTTAGT
Organism: Viscum album; assembly: GCA_963277665.1. Taxonomy (NCBI): domain Eukaryota; kingdom Viridiplantae; phylum Streptophyta; class Magnoliopsida; order Santalales; family Viscaceae; genus Viscum; species Viscum album. The sequence continues at coordinate 609,740,663 of OY728125.1, read as the reverse complement.
AAGAAACTGTGAAGAGGAAGTCGAAGAAGAGGGAATGGAATGAGGTGCATAATGTTCGCCTCATCAACACGATCCCGTAGCCACCAACATATCGACGATCAGAGTTCGAATGAAGAAGATAGGAGGAAGGCTTCTGGGTCATCCAGGAGCGTCGCCGTGTGGGGAAGAAGAGAGGTCCGTAAATAACACTTGACCCTCTCTTATATAGGCAACAAAAAGGTAAAATGGTACGCAACATGTATTAATGAATACACGACATGACCGTACAACTGTTACGCTGTTTGACTGGTCAACACGTGACACGTCACGGGGTTTCCACGCGTTTAATGATAATAATAACATCAATTAATAATAGGTGTTTTATTGACCCGAGACATGAGTCATAAAAAGTTATTCATCATTGGTCTTAAAATGACCGTCATAATTTCAGGGTTACGTTTCCACTGATGGTTCGTGAAACCGAGGTCGCATGAATAAGTTACGGTCGAAAACGTGTTTTATCAACAAAAATAATAAGATAATTATTATATTATTATTTTTAATTGATTTATTTCAAAAAATATCATGTCACGCAAAAATCAATCCAATTTGGTGCGCCTCACCCCATTCCACCTTGATTGATTTCCTTTTTTTCTTTTATTATTTCTCCATTTTATTCTCACATTCTCTCTCCAATCTTCTTTCTATCTTCCACAATTCACTCACTCCACCAAAAGTGGAGCCTCCCCTTGCCTTTACTCCATTATCACTTCAATTTTATTATTAGTAAAATTAATATTAATAACACCCATCATTAATGTTCTAATTTAATCCCATTAAATTAGTTTATAATGGTTATTATCATATTAAATTAAGACCATTCCATTTAATTAATCACACCCTAAAGGCTACCATTACCATTATGATTTAATATAATAGTAATAAATCCTATTTCAATTTCATCAACGGGTCGCCATCATTATCATTAATAATCGTTATTATTATTGATGCCCATTATTATCTTATAATTACTATTATAATATATTAAATCAATATTATATTACATATATTATTATTAAATTCTTATAATGGGAGGATAACACTCCCTCTCTCTAATCACATGATATTCACGCATGGGTTGGGAACCCCTTCCATTCTTCATTATCATTTTATTATTTTTTTATAATATATTAAATGAATATTATTATAATTATTTTAATATTCCAAAATACAAGTTGGATTCACCCATAAGGGGTTGCGCCTCATTTATTATAATTTATTCCTTTATAATTTATTCCACGCGCCTCCCATTATATGCCCGTTACATACATAATTTATTATTTATTAAAATTTAAATAAATCAAAATGAAACCATGCACCTCCCCTCATTGAATTAAATACATTCAATTTTATTTCTTTTATTTCATAGTTATTAAATTAAAACCATTTAATATAATTAACAGCAAATATTTTCACGCCACCATTATCAATTATTATTATCAAAAAATTATTATTATAACAGGCATCGTGTTTGACCACATCAATTTTTTACAAAGTAATGGACCGGAGAGGTCCGTGCCATTACATTAGATACCTCTCAAAACATTCTCATCCTCGAGAATTAAAAACCAACCCATAAAAAGCGGAAAGGTCCGAACAACCACCCTACAAGATACCTCTCAGGGCTCTCGTCATAACAGGAATCTAACCACTATCCTAATTATATGAGTCAGAGAATTCCTTCCCCCATGTTGAGATATTATCTGCTTTAGGCGGCATTGACTCTCCTGCCCGGGTTTAATCACATCCACATTAATGCATCTCGATTAGGGATTAGGTCCTCCAACCCCTATAATTTAGGATTTCTCATACACACACTGCCCCCAACACCGCACAAAACAAGAAACATGCTACCCCAACACATGGATTGAGGAATTCCTTCTCCCATGTCAAGATACTATCCACTTTGGGCGACACTAACTCACCCGCACGGGTTTAATCAAATCCACATTAATGCGTCTTGATTAGGGATCAGGTCCTCCTCTCCCCACATGTTAGGACTCTTCACACACATTTAAAGGAAAGAGGGAAACAACTTAGCATTATAGACTCATGAAAAACAATTTTCAGGCCCAAAGAATGGGCTAGAATGAGTTTCAACAAAGGAGTGTGATACTCCTGAATTTGAACAAAACATAAATGAGAGCATTTAAGTAAAATCGAAAACATATCTCTCGATCTATGGCCTTACTAGGGTTGCTGCTTCTATTATGTGAAACTGTCCGTGTCCCACTCCTTTTCCTCTCTATTGACGTCCACATCCTCAACCACATCTCGGTTAGGGTCCTTGAGGAACTCCCTATGGTTGGCCATCACCTGCTCCATCTCCCCTTGGAGGGATTGGAGCCTGTTGCTGCTAGAAGGGTCAAGCTGGGAACTGCTACTGGGGATGGGGATGAACCTGGCCAGTCCCTCCATATCGAGTCTGAAAAGGGAAATGTCTACCAAGATTCCCACGATTCCCACATTCAAAGCACCTTGGTCCTTGGCCCATAGAAAACGGGCAGAAACTATGAGATTGGTATGGGACCTGCTGAAGTCTGCTCCCTGCCGGTTGAAACTTAAAAGGTCCTGTTGCTGGGGATTTACTGCTGACCGCCTCCTTCTTGGACGAACTTGGGTGACTCCTCTCTCATGGTGGACCTACTTGCGAGTGAATCCTCTCGATTATATCCACCTTCTTCTTTACTTCCAGGTATGTTGGTAAGGTGAAAGGGGTCACCGCACACCGAATAGAGGGGTGAAGTGCCTCCTCTAACTGTCTGGCTTGGGAATCCTCATCTGGAAAGAGATTCGGGGAAAAACAGAGGATATCCTTGAACTTGACCCCTAGTTCCCGCACTGACATGCTTCCTTGTTAGAGAGACAACAACTCTTGCCTCTTCTTGGCATTCCTCTCCGAGGAAAGATATTCCTTGCGGAACTCCTTCTCGAAGTTGGCCCATAGAACTTCTGTCTCCTTCCCCTCCCCAAGGTAAAGCATCCACCACTGATGCGCCGCTCCTCACAGCTGACTTACTGCTAGAGGAACCTAGTACTTTGATGGAGACCTGATCAGACCAAAGGTGATCTCGAGTTCCTCCAACCAACTCTCTGATTCCATATCCGAAGTGCTTCCTTCATACTTCTTCAAACTTTGTCGCTGGAAAGAACGAAACATGCATTGCCACAAGTCGTCTTCCTCCTCTTGGTCAATCCTCATCTGATCAACCGTTTGAATCTGCTAGGCCTTGACTACCTGAGTCACCTGGTAACGACGTCCAGGTGCCGTAGCTGTATGGTAAACAAAGAACGCCTAATCCCAAGTAGCAAGGAAATGTTTCTCAAGGTTTCATTTTATCATTTTATTTCGATTTCTTTCCCAGAACATCAAAATCAAGTAAAACACAAATCCTGATGATGCATGTACCTTTCCTAGGGTCTCTACCATGCAATCAATGTAGTCTTACTTGGTCGTTCGGTAAGCTCAGAGTCCTTGCATCGGATCACGGGGGGCCATAAATCCTGTGCCCTAGCTGGTCTTTCCTGGCCCATGTCACGCACCAAGATCAGCCAACACTATTTCCCTACCATCCCATGCAATCCTCACTATGCCTAACTCCAGACTTCATCCTATCTCTCAACCATCACCTCTGATACCATTCTGTCATGACCCCCTCCCACCAAAGATGCCCCTCCTAAGCTGACAATGGTGAAAGGGAGATAATGACCCTCGAGTCCCACCTCCAGTAGGCCTCGGAGTGGCGACTAGCACCAAGGGTATGAGTTTTCACAAATATGAGAGGCGTTAACCTTTTTATTATTTAAGATCAGGAAATAGAATGAGTCAAACACCAAAAGAAAAAGGAACAGGTAAATGAAAATAAACCCAATACTAAACCCATATGCATGTTTTATACAATACTGAAATAAAATTACAAGTACAAGAAAAGCTCCAAAGTACGATACCAAAAAAAAGAGCAAAAAATACAACAAGTAAAACTCTAACGCCCAACTAGCAAGGTCCCGCACGGTCCCTGATGTCCTCCTAAAAACATGAAAGTAAACTTAGGGTGATCATACAAGTATACTCAGTAGGAAAACCTAAAGCTCTCATGCACAGGTGGGGAGACATCCTAATACCCCGTGAGAAAACAGAAGGAACCAAATCCTAGCAAGGAATCTATCCACCCAACCTTACAAGACACACTCCCCAAATATCGAAAGTCAATAGAGTAGTATAGTAATATTATCAAAGTATGGGTACCCCACACCACCTTACCACTGAATACTACTCAAGCCCTCACACCTAATGCTCTGATGCTTCCCCCTCTTCCTGAGCTAGTGCCGCAACCTGGCTATATGAAGCTCATAGTATCCCGCCAGCACTCAATCCTCATCCATAACCACATCTCATCCCGAAGACACCTGGGAACCACATCACATATTATCCCGAAGACACCTGGGAACATATCACATCCTCATCCCGAAGACTCTTGGGAAACATCTATCGTAACCGGCCCGAAGGATCTTGGGCTATAGAACCTAGAAGAGGGAGCACAGGGATGAACAGTAACCAGCCATCCTTTAGATGTTTGAGAATCTCAACCTCATCCCATGGGTGTTCAACATGTAGTGCTCAACATGGTTGGGGTGCGTAATGAAACATAAAACGTACAAATTTATATAATTATATCAACCACTCATCTCATCCTAAGGCTTCTACACAAAAGATCCGAGCACATGCCTCGGCACTACTGCCTCAAAAGTATGCACACAATAAACAGCCCCGAACCCCATTAAGCTTTTCATGTTTCAACAGTTTTAGTTTATCAGTTCCTTAACTTCCGAGCAACTAGCAACAACCAAACCAAATCAATCGTTCGTAAAACATATCCCTACCAACCAAAAATAAAGTTAGGGAAAACACAAGCAACACAATACCATTTTCTTTTATCAGCCAATCAATTCCATTGATTTTCTGTATTTAATCAAATACCATGCCTCACAATTCATTAGTTAACTCTTCTACTTTTATTCATATGCACAACCCATCCTTGCAGCCCTGCTACCAACCACCATAACCCCAAACACATCGGAAACAATACCCGTACTACATCATCATCACTTTGATACCATTTACCATAGCTCCACTGCCCATCACAACCATATCATACACACCAACCCATAACCAATCCAACCACAGCCCCACTGTTCTCCCATTCCACAACAACCCACGAAACACCCCTTCATATAATTAAACCCCAACCGACACCCAAAAATTCATTATTTCATTTAGTTTAACCGAGGTGATCATACAAGGGTTCCAAGTATTCATTTAATCATACAAATTTACATGATTAACCAATTTACTCATTCTATTAAATTCCATCCACAAAACAATCCAGAAAAATAGGGAAACATTTAATTGCGCAAGCAAAGGCCCCCAACGACCGTGATTTTAAGTAGGCATAAGCCTATTCAATTAACAACACAATCAAAGGGTAAACATTGATGTAAATAACACAACAATAACAAAAAAAATTATCAAACCCATTATTTAACCACTTATTATCTTTATTTACTGGTTCAACTGTATCTCACGGAAATAAGAGGATACCCACCCTGCATGATGCACAAAAAGAGAGAGAGATGAAGGTAAGATCCCTACCTGAACAGACTTTGATGTCCTTCTGCGAAAACAATCACCATGAGGATTTTGATCACTCCTCTCGATGACTACGTCCTCCCATGGACACTGCAACACAACCACACTAACAACCAAGAGAGACTCCATTAAGGTTTAAGGTGTCACTTTTCATAGCATGGCAAGGAGGAACAGAAAGAGGAGATCGAGGAAGGAATAAGAACGGAATAGAATGTACCATTAAGATGACGTTCGTCGAAGAGTGTCGTTACCATCAAACATAAGCAATCTCCTTAGTAGGAAACTATGAAGAGGAAGTCAAAGAAGAGGGAATTAAATGAGGTGCATGATGTTCGCCTCGTCGACATGATCCCGCAACCACCGATAGATCGACGATCGGAGTCCGAATGAAGAAGATAGAAGGAAGGCTTCTGGGTCATCCAGGAGCGTCGCCGTGCGAGGAATAAGAGGGGTCCATAAATAACACATGACCCTCTCTTATATAGGCAACGAAAAGGTAAAACGGTACGCAACATGTATTAATGAATACACGACGTGACAGTAAATTGTTACGCTGTTTGACTGGTCAACACATGACACGTCATGCAGTTTCTATGCGTTTACTGATAATAATAACTTTAATTAATAATATGTGTTTTATTGACCCAAGACCCGAGTCATAAAATATATTCATCATTGGTCTTAAAATTACCATCATAAGTTTAGGGTTACGCTGCCGTTGACGGTTCGTAAAACTGAGGTCACACGAATAAGTTACGGTAGAAAACGTGCTTTATCAACAAAAATAATAAGATGATTATTATATTATTATTTTTAATTTATTTATTTCAAAAAATCTCATGTCACGCACAAATAAATCCAATTTGGTGTGCCTCACCCCATTCCACCTTGATTGATTTCCTTTTTTTTCTTTTATTATTTCTCCATTTTATTCTCACATTCTCTCTCCAATTTTCTTTCTCTCTTCCAAAATTCATTCACTCCACCAAAAGTGGCGCCTCCCCTTTCCTTTACTTCATTATCACTTCAATGTTGTTATTAATAAAATTAATATTAATAAAACCCATCATTAATGTTCTAATTTAATCCCATTAAATTGGTTTATAATGGTTATTCTCATATTAAATTAAGACTATTCCATTTAATTAATCACACCCTAAAGGCCACCATTACCATTATGATTTAATATAATAGTAATAAATTCTCTTTCAATTTCATCAATGGGTCTCCATCATTATCATTAATATTCATTATTATTATTGACGCCCATTATTATCTTATAATTACTATTATAATATATTAAATCAACATTATATTACATATATTATTATTAAATTCTTATAATGGGAGGATAACACTCCCTCCCTCCAATCACATGATATTCATGCATGGGTTGGGAAGCCCTTCCATTCTTCATTATCATTTTATTATTATTTTATAATCTATTAAATGAATATTATTATAATTATTTTAATATTCCAAAATACAAGTTGGATTCACCCATAAGGGGTTGCGACTCATTTATTATAATTTATTCCTTTATAATTTATTCCATGCACCTCCCATTATATGCCCATTACACACATAATTTATTATTTATTAAAATTTAAATAAATCAAAATGAAACCATGCATCTCCCCTCATTGAATTAAATACATTCAATTTTATTTCTTTTATTTCACAATGATTAAATTAAAACCATTTAATCTAATTAACACCAAATATTTTCACGCCACCATTATCAATTATTATTATCAAAAAATTATTATTATAACATGCGTCGTGTTTGACCACATCAAATTTTTACAAAGTAATAGACCAGAGAGGTCCGGGCCATTATAAGGCAACCCATTATTTCCTTATTTTTATCGTTTATTTTTTTCAAATAAATGATTCTTGATTGGTTGTGTGTCTCCTTGAATTGATAAACCATAATTAATAGAGTTTTATTGACATTTTCTTACCCATGTTTTATTTCTTTTTGATTGTAAGTGTGAAAAGTTATCATAAAGTGTAGATGATTTGAGGAAGGTCTAGTGACAGCGAGAAGTGAGCACAATTGGTTGTAAGAGCTATTTACCAGTTGTAGAATCATTTAGAACTTCAAAGTTAAGAGTTTATAGTTGGAGAAAATAGGATAAAACTTTCCTAATATTTAACTATAGTTTTTATTTTAGAATCTCATTGTGATCTTATCATTCTGTAGGAACTTGATCTTATAACCAGAGAATTCAATCAATGAATTATATGAAGGTTACACATTGGATGTACAATATTGAGAAAATATTATATAGATTTTGGGAGTAACTATTTAAATTATTCCTAATTTGTTTAATACTGTTGTTGGTTTCATTGAATTGATTGATTTAAATTTATTAACTAAAATTTTGTGGGTCACTGATACCTTTTCAATTTACTTCTATAAACTGTTCTAATTCAATTGCATGCTTCATTTCCTATTTTGTTTAAAATCATTCATGAATTTACCTATAGTATGAAACCTTATAGAGTTCCTTTTTTCTATGATTTTACTATTAGGTAGTGCCCAGAAGGAATGTTTTTCATGAATTAGAAATTTTTTGTTGATTTATTTTTGTGTGGTAAAATATTCTTTGATTGAGATTCCCTGTCACCCCATTAAACACAACCTTTTATGTATTTCATTTCTAAATCTGTTTGATCCAAATTGTTTAATTGTGACTCCCACTTTAAGATTCAAAAATGGGAACATTTTTGAGTTTTAATCATGGGGGAGGAGTCTTAAATAAGTTGATCTATAATTCACTGTTAGCCCATCAAATACCCTCAAATTTTTTAAATACATCCTGGGAAAGCATAATTTTAGGTTGTTTATAAATAAAACCCAAAAAAAAACTTAAAAATACATAAAAAAACATCATTGTGTTTTGTCTAGGTGATAATTGATTTCTAAATTTAGGGGTTTCACACAATTTAAAATTGCTAGAATTGTGCGATTGTTGAGTGAATGTATCTTGCTATTTTTATGGAAATTTATTTTATGAACTAGGAAAGCGAGTGTGATGGGAGAGATTTTTATGGAATTGAGATTATAACTTTTGGAAACATTAAATTTGAACTTGATCCAAGGTGGATAACCTTTTTGAAAATCAATCACCTTAGCGAGCCTAATCAAAAGAAAGTAATTTATTTCCTTTGAATATAGAGTAAAATAGGTAATTGGGATCCCATGGTAAGTCTCTTAGACAATGGAACTAGGTGTGTTGTGGGAATAAATCCATTCTTTAAACTCAATAAGTGCTTTGCATAGTGCTATTCACAAATCAATGGATGAGAAAAATTAAAATAAAGGGCATTATCAAAAATGATATCATTAAGGTGAGGGTAATATTGAACCCAAATGTAGAAGGGAACAATTGACTTATATGAAAATCATTTGAGTTATATCAATGAAGTGAACATTTGAACATTTGTTTTTGGAACCTAGGGGAGAGTGATAATTGAAACTGGAACTTGTTAAGTTTTTAATTCCTTTTATTTCTAATATGTTTCACTCATAGAGCTGGAACCTGAATTTGAATGGAAATAAGGTAGTGAACAACATTCATTAAGAGGCATAATTATTTCAAAATTTGGATGGATTTTTGATTTCCTTTGATTTTGGAATGATTTAAAACTTAGGTAGGATGATCTTTTTCTTTTTACATTCTTTGTGAGTTAATTAAATGTATTTAATTTCCCAAGAGTGTAATTGATTAAGTGTGGGGGAAGTTGATGTGACTTTTCTCTCTCTTATTTTCCACATTATTTATTGTTATATATTGTGTTTTAGTGTCAAAATAATGTTTTTAATTGAATAAATTATAATTGTTGACAATTTTTTGTTTAATTATTAAAACTATGAATTTTAAGTTAGAATATTGATTTCATTGGTTATTTTAGTTACTTGGTTAATTTAAAGTTAAATAAATAATTTAGTATAAATCATCATTTGTTATTCATCATTGTTTAAATTATTGTATTCATTTTTTTATTTCTATTAATTCATTTATTCATTTTTTTGTTTTTCTAAATAATAATTTTAAATTATTAACTAATATTATTTTAATTATTTCATTTTCTATATTTCAAAATAATAATATTTAATTATTTAATTATTTTTTTCATTTGTTTGTTTTTATTCCAATTTTATTTTAAAATAATACATTTTAGAAGTTTTTAATTTTCTTAAGTGTTAAATAAATAAATTTATTCATTCTTTATTTTATTTGAAATTTATTAATTTGTAATATTAATTTTAACATCATTGTTTTTTTAATTTAATTTTAATTTTAATTGTTTATTTTTTTAGGTACATCTACCGCCCATTGCTACCACTCTACTACTGTCCTACCATGGTACCATCCCACTATCTACTACTAGCACCCTCAACCCATCTACTACCATCCACCTACCGTTCCACTATCCTACCATCATCATGCTACCATCCTAAGATCCACCCTCTCACCTCCTCTCAACTGAACAACCATCTACCGCCAACACCCAAATCCACCGCCACAGATCTACTTCCCACTACTACATACACCACTCCTATCGCTACCCACATATACCATCACAAAAATCTACCATTATACACATCTACCATTACACACATCTACCATATCCTCTCCCCATCTATTATCAATCAACATCCATCACTACCTTCCCCCTCTCCATCGAGCCGAACCTCACCATGCTTGAAGAAGATGATCGCCGATATTGTCACTAAATATCCACAACTGAGCCTAATGAATTATCGTTACACCCATCCAGGGAAGATACTGATTTCGATCCATCATTCACTGAAGGGAGATGACCATCCATCATTCACAGTAGAGTACACATAGCAGAGGCAAACAACTAAGTTGGGAGTAGAATCGCATCCGGAGCTAGAACTTGTGGTGGGAGTGGATCTTGTGAGAGATGTTTACATTTCTCTTTCTTCCCGCTCTTTAAATTTCTATTTTCACTAGTATGAGTAATTAAATATCTTAGGGAATTCAGGATGTGATGAGATGATTTACATTTATCCATTCTAATTTTGTTAAAATATTTGTTTAGTGTAATTTTTAGTTCAGTGTTCTCTTTCATTCATTTATGAGAATAATTTCTCACTACTCAAGAATCAGTGGGTGACAGTAGTGAATCACTTCACTCTTGATCATTGAACACAATAATAAAAAATGGAAAAGGTTAATGAATATCTTCTACATAATGAACAGATTAATTCTAAAGTTAAGATCAAGAAATCCAAACTAAAGAAGGTTCATCAAAATATAGAATTTCAATGAAGTGACAACTTAGTGAATCTTCACATTTTCTTAAAGCACTGAATAATTGAATTAATTTGAGTAGGATCAAAGAACATCATTTTTATCTATTAAAAATAGTCTGATGGCCCTAATTTTATTTATTTTTTGTATTTTATCTCTTTTATTGTTATCTCTACAACACTTTCATATCACAATATCATTCTTACACACTTTATCTCTTCATCATCAATTCATAATTTCCTACTACTTTCTTGATCATTTTGACTATTTTTATTTTGTCTTGGTCACTCATAATCATCAGTATCCTTCCTTATGGAATCGATACCCGTACTCACCTTTTTTTTGTTGTATATAGTAAGTAGGGTAATATAAATATTAAATTTGAACAAATTCAATGACAGAACATGTCAATGTGTCTTTATGATGTGATTCTACGTATGGGATAGATCTCTAAATTCCATGCCCAAATTGACTGTTTTTGGTGGAGTATGTGATGCCTCCGGGTTGATGGAATGATATTTTCCTTCATTGGTATGAAGGAATCCCATATAGATTAGGATGAGATTATACATAGAAGGATACAACCGATTACTCATCAGTTGTCTTGTATGAACCTTAGAGAAGAAAACACTATCATCTTTTGATTTCCTATAGTGGTGGAGGAGTATGAGGATGTTTTTCCTAAGGAAGTGTTAGTTTACCTCCCCATTGAGAGAAAAACTTCTACATAGACCTTCACCCAGGGACTACCCTAATATATGTGCCAACATATTGAATATCCCCCATAGATTTGTGTGAGATGATGGCGTAGTAAGAGGATTTGTAGAGGTATATATTTTCTAGACCCAATGTACCCCTAGGCATCCCTAGTGTTATACACCAAAAAGGCGGATGAGAGTTTGAGGTTGTGTGTTGATTACCACCATCTGAATTATGTGACTATCACAAATAAGTATCCACTACCGAGAATTAATTATATTTTTGATTAGTTGAAAGGGGAGAAGTGGTTCTCAAAGATTGACCTTGGGTCAGGTTATCACCAGCTCTGAGTTCAAGAGGTGGATATTCCAAAGACAACATTCCAGTGTTTCTACAATCACTATTAGTATATGGTAATGCCCTTTGGCATGACGAATTCCTTATAAGTTTTTATGGGACTCATGGACCGGATCTTTTATACCTTGTTGGTCTAGTTTTTGGTGGTCTTAATTGAGGCAATCCTCATGTACTCGATGTTAGAGGGGGATAAATATATACATTTGAGGATGGTTTTGGACATAATCTAAGAGTATCGGTTTTATGGGAAAATCTTAAATTGTTAGTTATAATTTGAGAGGTCCACTTCCTGGGACATGTTATCTCAGAGGAGGGAGTGGTAGTCGACCCAGCAAAGGTTGAGGAAGTGATATATTGGGAACCACTCAAGAGCATGATCAATTTATAGATCTTCCTTGGGTTGGAAGGATATTATCAGAGACTCATGCTCGATTTCTCCAAGATCATGACACTTATGACTGCTTTGACCTAAATGGGAGAACCTTTTATGTGGAAAGATATCTGTCAACAGAATTTTCAGGGTCTATGATAAAGGATCATGAGCACCCATCATCTTGATAATTCCAAAGGAGATTGATGAGTAAACGGTGTTATGAAATGCCTATGGTACTAGACCTGTATGCGTTTTGATGTAGAGGAAAATGGTGATTTCTTATGGGTCTCAAAAGCTGACATCGCCTAATAAAAATTATTCAACCCATGACTTTTTTCTAGAAGAGAAAGGGAATGTAGTGGAAAATTCTCACACTAGGAAGTTATATTCTTAGTTGTTGAGTGAGGCATCTGAGCAAATGGCCTCGTTGTAGTTTTACCTAGTGGATGAGGATGGTGAAGCGTATCTTCAGTTGATGGTTATTACCCCTTCGTTTCTTTAGAATTCCAGAGAGGCATGACTTGGGGATATTAATTGAGAGGTATTTCATGACCAGATATCTATTGGACATGCTCTTGATGTTTTTTTTGAAGGTGGGGAGCACATCATCTTTTTCTGAGAATGGGCGATGGTTCCAATCACACTGTGAAAGGAGGTGTTGAGGGAATTAATACATCCCACTTAGTGGTATATACAAGAGTGAAAAAGATATACCAAGACCTTCTGTGATTGTTTTTGTATCCATGGAAAATGAAGAGTGTTGCTGACTTTATCTCTCAATGCTTTACTTTCCATCAAGTGAAGACTGATCACTAGGTTTTATTAGGTTTGACCCAACTATTGGAGGTGCCAGAGTAGAAGTGGGATGAAATTTACTTGGATTATATAATGAGACTTACATGATCAGTTAGAGGTCAAAACACTATCTGAGTGATATTAGACTAACTCGCCAAGTAGTACCACTTCTTAACCATTCGAGAGTAGGGTTCAATAGAGAGATTTTGACACATGTACATGTAGGAGACAATCTGACTTCATGGAGTTTGTTTGATGATCATTTTAGACTATGATACTCATTTCATGTCATAATTATAGAGAGGATTAAACGATACTTTTGGAACTTAGTTGCGGTTGATCATGGCGTGTTACACCCTAAATTATTAAAATAATAATATACTCGATAAATTTCTCAACATGCAACACCGAGATTTAAGTGAATTGGTATATACTATAAAAATATTATTATTTAAATGTGATTGTTATAACTTAGTTATTGAATTAGTGGGTATGAATATGATTAACCATATTATAAAATATATATAATGTTTATACTCAATACAAATGTATTGATTAATTCTTAGAAAATAATCACATAATTTTTAGTAAAGACATTTTATTCTTTAAAAATAATTTTTATTCAAAAATAGTTTTTATTGTTTTTTATGAGAGAATATTATAATTAATTTATGGAACTTTTAGAAATTTTATTTGATAAAATGGTTACAATTTTTAAAATTTTCATTTCAAAATTATCTTAGAGTGAATTTTTGGGATTTTTCTAAAACGATTGCTTTTCGAGTGAACAGTAAAAATACTAATTTTTATTGAAATTTTATTTTTGTTTCAAGCATTTTAAAAGTTAAAATTTGTTTTAAAATAGTTTAAAAATAAAATTTGTTCTCTTATATTATGAATAATCTAATTATGTTCATTTTAATCCATTTTATTATTTAATTTTTCATAGAAACATTTTTATACTTAAAAAGGAATTTTTTGAAAAACTATTTTTCATTATATTTTGGGTTTTAATATAATATTAATTTCTGGAACTTCTATAAATTGAATCTTGAAAAATAGATTTTCTATTTGGAATTAGGAGGTCCAAATTTTTTAAATAGGTCCCTTTTATTTTCAGTCATTATGAACAGTAATCATAGTTAATAATTTTCACCATGGTGATGGTTAATCGAGAAAGTAAGGTAAAACATAATATGAAAAAGACTAAAAACTAACCCTAACACATGCATTTATCCTATTTTATGAGTGAAGTTTATCCATCTCCATACAAGTTTTGAAAATATGGTAACTTGGTTCCATATTTATTTGATTTTGACCTTCATAATATTTAAATGAAAGATAAAGTAAAAAATATTACTTTCTTGCTTTTTGATATCTATAATATTTTATGGCAGGGATAAAAAAATAGCTTATGTTCAGTTATAAATTTTTATTTTTAGTATAAATAATTTTTTATCATGGTAATTTATTTATAATTTTTAGTGATGAAATAATTATCTTGAATTCTTACGCAATCCCGACATAATATTTATTCAATTGATAAAAAAATAAAATAAATAATTCTAAAAATATTAAAAGTAATAAAATTTTAATGAATTTTCGTGTTCCAAGATTTGTTTAGATAAATATAACTTGTTAGGTATGTTTAAAAAAATTATATTATAACTCCTCTGTTGACTTGTTATTTTCAATTTCAAATTAAATTAATAGTTCTAAAAATGACATTAATTTTATTTATAATAAATAAAAGTTTATTAAATGATTTAAAATTCATAAAAATACTTTATTTAGAAAATTTATTGTTATATGGTTTAAAATATTAACTTTGGTCCATTAATAGGCCAATTATACTTTTATAGTAATTATCTTGACCTCTAAAGAGTAAAAAACTTTGTTATCATGGTAATCATAAAAAGGATTAAAACAAGTTTAAACCAAAAGATATGGGTGAAAAAATCACACAAACCTGTAAAAGTTTCATTTTATGGGAGTATTTAAACTCATACACATTTTATATTTTAATTATATCAATTTGGATCCATTTGAATATGAAAATTAATTTATCTTAATTTAATACATTATGAAATTTGAAGAGTTCCCCTCTCCTCACTTATAAAAGGGCACATCATATCCTCTTTTATTCAAACTTAAAACACATTCTGGATCAAATAATACCCACAAAAATTAATTCCTTACATCCCTACTCACATTATAGATGCCTTAGTTTGATCATAAATCAAATCTAGGAAGACTTTAGGCATAATCCTAAATAATTTATTCAAAAAAGTTGTATAGTTCTTAACCGAGAATTTACATTTTGTTCCTTTTTATACCTCCTTAAAATATTATTAAAACATTAATAAATAATAAAAACGGTATATATCATATTTTTAGATGTTTTTATGTTAATTACATAACCTATATCCATATCCCCTTTCCATAAAATGGGAAAATGAAATCATCATTCGTGTGTACAAAGGATTACCGCCTCGCGTACCGATGTAATTCGTTTTCCATCAACGAATCTCATGGATGGTTATAATGACAAGTTTAATGCATATATAAGATATTAATGACATATTTATCATTTTTTAAAGATTATATATCATATAATTTCTTACCTTTCCATCCATTGAAAAATGATAATGTCGTTCATGCGTATATGTGGACTATCACCTCCATGAAGCGATGTGATTCATTTTCCATCACTACATCACATGGATGATATATATAAGTTTTTTAAATAAATAATATGGTATTTATGATATAATTATCATTATATGAAGATAATTTAGTACTTACCTTTTTCTATCATGATCGTTGGAAAATGAAAATTTAACTCATGCTTATGCACGATCTACCATCTTTATGATTGTAATGTAGTTCATTTTTCATAACCATATTTCATTGTTGGTTTTAAAAATATAATTAATATATAAAATTTTAATTTTTTCATTATTATTATTCTAGAGATGATAAAACAATGACCTCTTTGACCATAGTCATCATACCGGAGTCATTTTTGACATAAGAGCCGAATGTCATCAAAACATTTGATATAAACTTAAATGATCAATTACTCTAATATAACATGATGATATATAAAATAAAAGGAATAATAATCTTTAAAATTTTTCTTAAAAAAATAAATAATTAACATAAGTTTTTTATTCAGGAATATAAAGAATGTACGCGATGAGTTGGACTTGAGGAAATAGATACCTTAAAAACCTCATTTTAAATGTTTTAAAGATTTATTTTCTAAATATTTCTCTTCCATGTCCATGTAATTAAAATTATTTTATATATGTATTTATATAAAAATAAATGAATTTTAAATGAAATTTTATGTCTATTTTTACTTTTTTTCAAAGGTTTACAAAAGGAATATTTTTACGTATTTTATACAGAATGTTTTTAATTTCTTTATAAAAGGTAAAAAGAATGTTCTATTTTCACATATACAGTGTCAAAAGTTTTTCCATCTACTATAACTATTATTTTATGTTTGTATTACTTTATAGGATTCTATATTTTCTTGAAATAAAACCCACCTTCTCTATTTTCTAGGTATTTTCTGAATAGGATTAAATGAAATGGATATTTTGATATCTGGAAATGTTTTTCTTATGAGTGCAAGGAATATTTTTATAAGTATGAAATATTTAATGTGTTATGATTATGTTATAGTTCTTGAACATTGTTTATGATGATGGGTGGTTCCATTATAAAAAAAGTATGGGTGCTTCAGTTATAAACCAAGGATGGGTGGTTACATTATAAACTAATGAATAATGGGTCCATTATAGCCTTCCAATGCATTGTATTTTCTAAATAATTATGATGGAAGTTGATAGTATTGGTTTAAAATTTTTAGGAGTGATATGAAAATTATATCTCAAGTTAAATACGTGATTTATTTACATTTTCTATTATTTTTTCATATGTCTCATGATTTCACTAGGTAAGATAATGTGCTCAGATTTAAAGGAAACTATTTGCTACTTCTTAAGTGTAAAGTGTATAACTTTTTTTTAAAACTTTTTCATTAGTTTTCCATGATTTAAATAAAACCTTTACGAGTTTTATTTTATTTATTTAATATTTATTATAATTTTTTTATGAAAATATTTGGGTAGAGAAGTTAATTTATTGGGTAAGAAAATTTTTATTTCGAGCCCAAAGTTTATTTTGAAAAAGGAAAATTTTTATAAGTATTTATGTAATAATGAGTTTATTTATTTTTATATGTCCATTAATAAAATGTTTTTTATCATCCCACATTTTAAAATGTTTTTATAGGGTTTTAAGTATGAGTAGGGATAAGGATGAGTCCAAAATGAAAATTTTGTTGATGTTTCATAAATATAAAACTTGTTAGATATTAAAAGTTTTGTTTTGTGGAAAAAAATGGACACTAATTGGAAGTTTCCACTTTGTGATGTTATATTTATTTATGTAAGGGTATTAACCTAATTCTCTAAAACTATAAACCATAAAGATCTTCAAATGTAAGAGAATGAAATCATGACTTAAAACTAAATATTATGTAATTTTTAAGGCTAGGTCCTTATAAAGTGTTCCTTCCCTAAATAGATGGCCATACAGAGTATACTATTAATGTTTTGAAGGATATGCTTTGGGCTTGCATGTTTGAATTTTTCCACATTCGGGAGGATCATATACCTTTGGTGGAGTTCTTGTAATGAAATATATCAGTCCATCATTGGCATGAAACCATTTGAGTAATTTTATAGGAGACCCTATATGTCACTACTGTGTTGGGATTATCCAGGGGAGACAACACTTATAGGACTAGAGTTGGTATGAGTGATGATAGAGAAGGTGTAGATCACCAAGGAGTGGATAAGGGATTCCCAGAGACAAAATAAGTCCTATGTGGGCTGATAAAAAAGGAATTTGGAGTTTGATTATGGAGACCATATGTTACTAAAGGTCTCAACTTGATAATAATTTAATATATTTGTCCGGTGTGACAAGTTATTTATGAGATTCATTGGCCCTTTCTAGATACTATGTAGGGTTGGAGAGGTGGAGTTCTGCTTAGCCCTACTTATGCAGTTTGATCGGGTGCATGATGTCTTCCACATGTCACAACTGAGGTGGCATGTGCATGAACCATCACATGTTATCGACTAGGAAAAGTTGTACATTCAAGGTGAAGCTACCTTAATAAATTACCCAGTAGAGATCAAGGATTTACATGAAAAGATCCTCTGTGGGCGAGTGATTCCCTTAGTTCACATTTGATGGAAATACGAGAACCTCCTGGAGAGATTGTAGGAGTGGGATATCCAGATTCATGCCCAGTACCCTCACCTATTAGAGTAGGTTTTTTCTTTTTGAGAGGAAAATACCAAATATGGATAGAATGTAATGAATCTGTTTTTGACATGTAATAATTTGGAATATTTTATGAATATTTTTAGAGATAGACATGAAGTCAGTGTGGGATTCTAGGGCTCATGGAGCCTCGATGTTGATATATTAAAAATATTAAAAATATTATATCATGCACAAATTTTTTTTATAAAACAATGGAATATCTCCTAAATAATGTCTCGATTTGGAAAATTGAGACCACCATTAAATTTGGAATGTGGGTTTTACCCCCAACATGACACAATAATTGTACACATTGGGAGTTTCTTTTAAGTGAAATCATGGGTAGAATAATAGAATAATAAATTAATTAAATAATTTATTATCTATTAATTGGATGTAACCTAAATATAGTTCACTTAATCATGGTTATGTCCAAATCCAAGGGATAACTGCATAACCCAAGTGATTAGAGGAGAGGAATGTGGAGGAGAGAAATGGTAGACAACAAAAGGATTGTGGATTGATGATCAATATAATGAGGAGGTTGTTATCATGAACAATGTTCTTGGATCTTTCCAATGACAATTCCACTGAGTTGTTCTTCATAAAATATTAATCTAATATCAAGGTAGGAATTCAATTTTAATTGGTTTAAATCCTCTTTCTTAGTTTATTATGACAAAAAAAATTATTTCTCGTAGATATAAATTCACGGATCATCTTATGGAATTAACATTAAATTATAAATTCCTATAATTCAGAATATAATGTCAATTGTTTTTGAAACTTGAATTTTACATACCATTTTTTGGATTATTTTAATGATGGCCACTCAAACATGGCCATTGTTTGATTCTCAAATTTGTTCATGATTTTCTCCTTTAATTATTTGTTTTTTTTCATCACCAATGTTCAATTGATCATTGATTCAATAATACCCCAAAAACCCATTTCATGGTGCAGTTTATTTTTTTGATCATTTGGGTTTCTGTATTGGGATCGAAGGAATGATGGATTTCTATTCAACAGTGGGTCTAAAATGATGATTAATGTTCAATAATAGATTAAAGGAGTAAATTTCCATGGGATTTGGTACATGGGTGATTCTTTGATGTGAGGATAATTTTTTAATTAATGGGTGGCCAAAATTTGGCTATCTATAATGACACTAGTCTAGTAAACTTAGATATATGATCTATGGCAGATTCCATAGAATAATTGGAGGTGGTGTTGGCGCGGATGGAGATGCATGGGAGTTCTGGACTTTTTGTGAAATATTGATATGCACAACATGTAGTTCAAAAGAGCACATTCCATATTCCCCCTATAATGGATAATGTTTACTTGTGAACTTAACTATAACTCAATCATGTGACTTGGTCACACACTATGTGGTCCCTTTTACGGAAACTCGACATGTCCCCCAGGGTACATGAACACAAACAAAACCAGTGTACACAAATACAAAAAATGTACATGGGCATATCCATAGTACATGGGCATGGACCGAAGTACATAGGCATAGTCATGGTCTTGAATGGGGATTATCAGAAAACACTATGTGTTTCTTGTACATATCGTGTACTTTTCCCTTGTCTTCTTAGAACCCTTGTTTCCCTCAGTCCAGTTTCAGTATTAGTGTGGGTGTATTCACTTGGTACATACCTAAGAGGGTATAATGAAGTATCCCATCTTAATCATAGGATGATTGATCCCATATATAGGCTAGTTTTGGATAGAG
Source organism: Viscum album (assembly GCA_963277665.1). NCBI lineage: Eukaryota > Viridiplantae > Streptophyta > Magnoliopsida > Santalales > Viscaceae > Viscum > Viscum album. The sequence goes on along the minus strand of OY728125.1, from coordinate 609,720,372 downwards.
TTAGGTACTTCTCTATGTGTCCCGTGGTGTGATCCTCTATCAATCTTCCCTAGGTTGGGTTAGATATCCTGTTTCCAACATCTAGGGTGTGCAATCATCTTTCCAGTGGGTTATACCAAATTGTTTTTTGTATCCACCATAGGCCCTAGGTGTGATCTTCTACCCATTTATAAAAATCTTATGAGACCTAGTTTGTACTTGACGAGGGCAACCTTACAAATTGGTTCCATCTGTATAATGAGAACCGATGAGTGAGTTCTCTCAGATGATTGTAGTCTTTGAGCCTCAAGAAGAATCCTAGACTAAATGTGAGGACATGAACTTAATTTGAGACTTAGTGTTTATATATGAGCATATATAGGTCCTCCTGTTTATGTCCCTTTCTTGTGGTTTGAACTGAATCCTTCCTTGATGCTTTATGTTTGGTGATTTCATGGTATCTTATTGGGTATGTTTATACTCACCCCTACATGGGCTCTACCTTCATGTGTCATGTATTATAAAAATGAAAATATTTTTGATTTATTCTTAGTAGGAGTAGGCGTAGATGGAGATTTTTTATGCTAGACAGACCACTGATGAATCCAGGAGTTGCATCACGATAGCAGTCCCATTTTTGTAAGCAGTTTGGGGACTCTTTACAGTACTGGTGGGACTGTATTTGGAATTTTTTCTATTATATACCCTTATCATACTCTGATATGGGATTAAGTTTTATGAATTCACTTACAAAATCAATTGTTTATCTTCTTTAAATTATACTGGTTTATGGAGATTTGTGCATGTGTGTAAGTAATTTAGGATAAGGGATCCCATGTGTGTGATATGCATTCTCTGTGCTAGTTTACAACCCCTGACCTATTAGTGGTGAACTTGGGGTGTCAAACTCATCTTACAGCTATCCAGGAAGGCTTTGATGGGTTGGGTTGTGATAGAAGATGAGTCTATTAGGTCTTATGAGGAAAAATTCACAAGGCTTGTATGATACATCTCATGCTTTTTCATTGATAAAATAGGTAATGTGGACCACTTCCTTAGTGGATTAATATCGAGTTTATGAAAATATTTAGTGATTAAATACTTTAATAGCTATAAATAGATTTTCCTTTATTCCCTTATATTTTATTTGGAGGTTGGTGACTCTCAATGGTCTTGAGGAAGGAAAACCCAACTTCCCACATGTCAAAAGTGTGGGAAGAGGTATCCTAAAAACTATCTCAAGGGAACAAGGAGATGCTTAATGTGTGTAAAAGAGGAGAATCAGACTAATAAATGATGAAGGGAGACAAAGAATCACACTAATTAAAATAAAGAAAATAAATTTTTGATCAGCACTCAACCCATAGTCCATTATTTCAACTTCAAGGAACACCGACATTATACAATCCAATGCCTTAAGCCAAGGGTTATTGGAGATAATTAGTTAAAACAACCTCTAATGCCTATAGAGAAAGGAATGTATTATTCTATTACTACTATTGAGGTCGATCCTAATAATGAAGTGGGGATAAGTATGGTATGATAGTTATTCATTTAACAATGGAAAATGTATTATTTGATTTCAGTTTTATACATTCTTTCATACCATTCAAGTCGAGTATAACTATTCAAACACCAATTCAAAACATGGAGGTTGATTTATCTGTGAGAATAAAAAATGGGGTAATTATTTAATCCCAATTATATAAATCCTCCCTTGTAAATGTATGTGGACTTAAAATACCAACAAATATTGTCATAATTTAGTAAAATTTGATGTTGTACTAGGCATGGGTTGGCTGTCCTTATATAAATCCAACATCAAATTCCAAGATAGGTAAATGACTATCTATATCCTGAGTTATCCTCCAATTTTGTAGAAGTATAATAAGGAGGATACATATCCCTTGGAATATTCTTCTCAAGAATGTATATTATTTCCTTATGAGAAATCATATCTAGCTCAAATGATTGAGAAAAAGGAGAGAATCATGCTTGAATACATTCCCATTGTGAGGGACTATACATATGTATTCCTTAAAGAGTTTCCCAATTTTCATTTTTGTTGAGAGGATGAGTACTCAATTGAACTTATACCGATATCTATGCCCATATCCAAGACTCCATATAGAATGGCCACCATTGATTTAGAATAACTGAAGAAGCAGTTATTATAGGATCTTGAAAAGGGTTTTATATGATCAATTTCTTTACCATGGGGTGCACGAGCCATCTTCATTAAGAAGAAGGATGAGTCTAGGTGCCTATGCATTTATTATTAATAACTCAACAATATTGTGATAAAGAATAAGTATCCCCTAACACATATTGATGAATTTTTCTATCAACTATGTGGTGATTAGTACTTCTCTAAGGATGAAATTTGGTTGGTATATCACCAATTAAAGTTTAAGAAATAAAATATTCCCATGATTGTCTTAAAAACATGGTGTGGACACTACGAGTTCATAGTAATGCCCTTTGGACTCACTAATGCTCTAAAAATATTCATGGAATTAATGAATAGTGCCTTTAGAGATTACCTCAATAAATTTGTGATAGTCTTTATAGATGATATTATGATATAATCCAAAAGAAAGGGGGAGCATTTGAATATTATGATAAAGAATTTTTGAAAGTAGAAGTTATTTGAGAATTATAGTAAATGTGATTTTTGGATGGAGTAAGTATCATTTTGGGGGATTTTTACCACCAGTAAAGAGATATCTATGGATTCTTCAAAGATGAGGGCAATTAAGGAGTGACCCAGAATAACATATGTGATGAAGATTCATAGCTTCCTTGGATTAGATAGGTGCTATTAATGATTTTTTATAAAATTATCATGATTTTAAAAACCCACTAACCAAGCTCACTCAAAAGGGGGGGAAGTTTTTTTGAGCTGATGAATGTGAATATAGCTTCAAGTAATTGTAAGAGGATTATCACTTCACCAGTAGTTACACTACCCTAAAATAGGAATATTTTCATCGTATATAATGATGCTTCAAAGAAGGGCTTGGGATATGTACTAATGTAAAATGATAAAGTGATAGCCTATACCTCAAGATAGTTGAAATTTCATAAAAAAAAATATCCAACACAGGATCTGGTGTTGGTTAGAATGATCTTCACATTGAATATTTGACAACATTATCTTTACGAGGATAAGTGTAAAATATATATTGATAATAAGAGTCTTAAGTATATATTTACACATAAGAACATTAATATGCACTAATAAAGATAGTTAGAGCTAACTAGGACTATGAATACTCAATCCATTACCATACTGGGATGAAAAATAAAGTGGTAGATGCTCTAAGTATAAAGGATACTACAAACTTATCAATGATGAGAATTTAGAAGGATTCAATATTCTTAAATTTGTAAAGTATGGACATATAAATCATAAAGGAAGTAAAAATATCCTACCTATCTCAAATGATTGCTCAAAAATCCATTTTGGAGAAGATAAAGGATTCTTAATGGGATGACGTAGAAATATAGAAGAATGTGGAAGCTAAAAGAAAAGGGAAATCCTCAAAATTCAAAATTGTTGATGGAGTTGTAAGATTTGGGTCACAACTATGTATACCATCAAATATTAAGATAAGGGAGTTGTTGAATAATGCACATAGTTTGGCTTTATCCATCCACCTAGGGAGCACAAATATGTATTGAGATCTCTGAGAGAACTATTGGTGGGGAAAGATAAAGAGGGTGATCATGAAATAATATCAAAGTGCTTGGTATATTATCAAGAGAAGGTATAAAGGAAAATGTCTAAGGGGATGATAAAACCATTACCCATTCCAACATGTAAATGGTAAAACATCACCATGAATTTTTTCATAGATCTTCTAAAGACATCCAGAGGAAATAATTCCATATCAGTTGCAGTTAGTATTACAAATACTGCTCACTTCATTGCAATTCGTGAAGAATTCTCACTCGATCAACTTGCAAGGATATATGGTAGGGATTTAGTGAGGATACATGGAACACCACTATCAATTGTATCCAATTGAGATCCAAGGTTTACCTCTAAGTTATGAAAAAATATCTAACATTCTCTAAACACTAATTGGAAATTTAGTATGGATTATCAAACCCAAACTAATGGACAATTTAATTAGATTATCCACACACTTGAGGAAATATTGAGAGAATTCTCAATGGACTTCAAAGGAGGATGAGATCAAAATATTCCTCCAATCAAGTTCTCATACAATAATAGCTTCCAATCAGGCATCCAAATAGATCTATATGAATCCCTCTATGGGAAGTGATGTAGGACACCTGAGTGTTGGGATGAGGTTGGTGAATGTAAGTTGCTTGGACCTGAAATGGTTGAAAAGGTCAAGACCATTCAATAACACATCGAGACAGATTATAGTTAATAAAAGAGATACGATGATAACCATCAGAGAGACCTAGAGTTTGAGGTTGGAGATATAGTGATCATCCACATATCTCTATAGAAGAGAGTGCACAATAGCCTCAGCCCAGTTGGTGAGGACTCTAAAAGTGCATCTAAGAGACCCGAGTTCAAAACCGAGTAGAGACATATTTCTGGGTTACTGTAGAAGTACTGTGTAGTACTATAGAAGGCACCATAACATGCACTATTTAGTACTGTAGCAACTGGAACTATTCATCTATTTGGGATTTTGGGCCACCGGTTTGGGCCTCAGGTCCTTCAAGGCTTTCGAGCCTACCAAGGCCTTTAGGATAGTAAGGTTTTCAGGCCACCTCAAGGGCTTCGGGCCACCTCAAGGCCTTCAGGACACTTCAAGGACTCCGAGCCACCTAAAAATTATTCTTAATGACCAAGAAGACTCTACAAGGAGAAGACTCCAGATAAGGATTCAGAGTTGGTGCATTTACCTGTGCAGAAGCTTAAGAGTATTTTTTAGAAAGAGAGGGTATGACATTTTCCATAGGGACCAGTCTATGCTTGCACAAGAAGCCTAGATGAACAAGCCATGTAAAGGTGGAGAGATGACATCACGATGAAGAATCTTGGGAGGAGTAGTTCTAAGTAGTTATAGACTGTATATTTTCTAAGACATATGGGTCATGTAATATCTATGTCGATGGGTCTTGTAAGGGTTCCCCCTCATCCCTTGAAGGGGGGGGGGGGGTTATAAAAAAACAATAAAAAAGAAGGCCTTCAGGCTATTTTGGCTATGGAAGAGAGTCATGAAATTTGAGATGAATGGAAAGAAAAGTCCCAGATACATCGACCCCTTTGATATTCTTGATTTCATCAGAGCTGCGGCCTATAGACTAAAACTACCACCAAATTTATCTAAATTAAATGACATGTTACATGTATCCCTTTTTTCGAATAACATACCAGATTCCTCACATGTATTGAATCTGTGGGAAGTACAGTTGGATAATGATATCTCTTATGAGGAGTAATAGATTAAGATCTTAGAATGTAGAGACAAAGTTCTAAACTACAAGACTACTCATCTAGTCAAAGTATTATGGTGGGACTATAATTATGAGAAGGATACATGGGAACCAAAGGAAGAAATGAAACCAAAGTACCCTAATATGATTTCATGTTAGTAGTAGAAATGAAATTTTTAGGGAAAAATGAAATTTTGAGTGAAAAATTTCCTAAGGTAGGATGAATGTAATGACCTAGAAATTTTTCAATGGAATTTCCCTTCTGATTATATATTCATGTTATATTTAGTAATGTAGTATTATATAAATGTCACACACCACAAGATATAACTAAAAAAGTTTAATTATATTTACTTAAAAATTATATTTATGGAATAAATCTAGACATAATAATTGAAAGTGTTACAATGAGATAAAAAATAGAAAATAAATTAACAATAATATGAAAATTTCAGTCTGCTCGATCCCCTAGAATGATTGTACTCATGAACAACACTATAGAAATGAAATAGAATATTAGTAATGAAATATTCATATTAAAAATGTAAATATATATAAACTTGAGATAAAATAGATGTGAATGAAGAATAAAAGAAATATAAGATATTTATAGAAGGTATAGAACCCATACAACCATTTCAAATCCTACTATTGGAATAATTATATGACTATTGGAATTGTAATATGACCATTAAGAATAGGAACCTGGCCATTAGAATAGTAAATATCACCTATATAATTTTAAAATAATATTTATTTATCTTGTAAAATGAAAATATAGCAAATTTATATCAATATACAAATAAATATATGTTTTAAAAATGATAAAATAAGTGTTTGGATTTTTGTAAAACACGTATGTTTTATTTACATTTTTATGATAAATATAATAATTTAAAAGAAATTTTATTTTCATAAAATGAGTTTATAAAATAATATTAAGCTGTATTAAAATGATAATATCATTTTACAAGTCCATAAATAAATTTTCAAAGGGTCAGAAAATTGATCATAATATTAAAATTAGTATTTCAAATAAATAAGAATTTTATTTAAAAATTAATTTTCTCAAATTTTGATTTTTTCTGAAATGGATTTCATTTTTTGGAATCTATACATTGAAAAATGGTTAGGGTTAATTTTTAGTATTTTTCTAAAATAGTAGATTTTTTTTGGTGAATAGTGAAATATGACAAAATCTGGTATTTAACATTATAAGCTAAATACAAGAATTAATGAGTCATAGATGATGTAAAAAACCGTTATTATAAAATTAAATTCACTAATTACTACATATAGTTACATGATTCATCACTATTGGGTTTTTTGATCCAAAATAACAAACTAATGAATATTATATAAAAAAGTACCCATCTCCTCTTATAAATACCACCCCTCACCACCCCTTATCTTCACACCTTTTAAGACTTTATTATAGCATAAAATCTACCCATTTCTCTCTCCAACTATCCTTTCTATGTTTATGGTGCTTTGTTCTTACCAAAATACCTTTTTAAGAAGCCTTAAGGGGTGACCCTAATAGGAGACAACCAAAGGAGAATGTAATACTCTCAATCGAGATTTTTAATATTTGTTCCTCTTCATCCTCCAAAAAAAATCCATCCAACATGACATAATAAATTCAGTATAATAAATATACTATAAGTTTATTACATTAATGGAATATCCATTATTTAACCTCTTCTTATTTCATTCTAAAATGAAAATGATTGTTCGTATTATGGTGGGTTCGCCGCCTCCATGAACAACATATTTTGTTTTTCTCCACCACCTTCATAGATGGTTATAAAAATAATATTATGATTGAATATGATGATAATAAGTATATTATAACTTTTTTAATATTTTTTAATGTATTAATAACCATTTAATTAAATAAATCAAACTTCACGATGGTCGATAAAACTATATAAATGAACTTACTGTATAATGATAAAATTTATACCAAATGAATCATCCCTATGTCAGAACAAATATGAATATTTAGAACCATTTAAAATTTTGTAACTAAATGCATATAATTTCATTTAACTTTTATATATTTTAGTCTTATTAGACAAGAACATTAATAATTATCCACAAACTAAAGCAACTTTGGAACCGTGGAACGAACACCATCACGAGAGTAGGAATAAACATGATGTCTAAAAAAAAATATTTTAAATGAAGATAAAATAATAGTAATAAATAAAATATATATGGAAAATATTCTTAATCAAATATTTAATAAATTTAATTTGATTATTTAGGAAGTTAGGCGATCATAAAAAGTGAGTAAAGGACCCAAGGTTATGGTACTTCCAAACCACCCTCCTTTATTTTGGGTAATTAGTTTCCCTATAAAACTCACTTCATCATAATATTATTTTCATATATTGGTTTAACATTATATATATATGTGTCTATCAAATACTTACCTAGTTTTTATTAACTTTTTTTTGTTGGGGATACTTATTTTTAAGGTTTCCTTCGCGATTTCATTTGTTAAGAAAACCTGATTAAAGGAAACTTCTCGGTTTCTTACCCAATTTCAAGTACCACTCAATGAAATGTTTTAAACCATGTATGGATTCTAAAATATCCTATTTTATTATTAAAACCCTTTTTATTTTTATAGAAATTAATATTATATTACCCCTCTTTAAATACTCTTTACCCTTTTCCCAAAACTCCACTTAAGAGATATATTTCAAATGTTACTTCTCCACTCTTTTTTATGTATTCACTTCACTTGGACATCATTTTTAAATATATATAATTATTTTTCACATATAAACGTCCAATAATTATTTAATGCCTTATTTTATGGAAACCATTTTGATATTCCATTTGGTTATGATAAAGACATGATTATGTAACCCATTTCTTTCAATGGGTAATTCTTATGTTTATGCCTTATGTTTGATTTTTTGTGTGGAACAAATATGAATGTACATGTTATGATGAGTGCAACAAGATAATGATATAATTCATTGGGTATTATTTATATCTCATGAAATGATATGTATGAGATTAGATAGTAAACCTAATCCACGATGAGACTCTATCCACTGTGTTATGTCGTCTTGGCTGTGATACTTGACTTATATCATGTTTTTTATTATTTAAATATTCCTATGATGTCATGATATTATGATGAAATCTTATTTATTTTATAATTTCATATGATTATTCACAAGCCTTTCATTTTATGATATCATGTTATTCCATTTGACTCAATTTCCATGCTTTATTATCATGCTCATTCCCTTTCTAGGATTTATAGCTCACCCCCTTTTTTTATGCATTCCTTAGGTTATATTATACAATTTTAGAAGCTCAAATGGATCTAGGAGAACATTATGGAGTTAAAATAAAATTGTTTTATTTTATTTCAATGTTTATGTAATATGAACATAGTCTCCCAAAGACACTATGCCTCTTGATCCTTTGGTTGTATTTATAGAATATTTATGTTAAAAATAAAATAATAATATATGTAAGGAGAAAGGGTCATTATAATCACATACATAACATAAAAAATCCATTTTAAATGATACAAAGGAGCATGTTACAAGGGGTTTTCATTTTATAAATCCTTTTCAAAAGTTCTAATCAAGACTCATGAGTATTTGTTATAAAATTAATCCATATAAAATATTTAGAAAAACCAAATAACCTTTATAATCCAAATACTAATTCCAAAGAGCCAACAAAGAATTTATAAAAACACTTGGTGAGCATGAATTTTTAAAAAAAAATTTATAATTTGAAAACAAAGTGATATCCCATGCATATTTAATGATACTAAAAGATAATGTTCTTATTTAAAACCATTCTACTAATTAAACATACATTTTTAAAACACATAAAGTATTAATTTAAAATAATAAGATACCATAGTTCTAAAATTAAAGAGATATGAAAGGGACCACCTATCTTAAATATTTCCACCTTCACAAACAATGGTGTTAATCCACCCTAACCAAGCTGAGTGGACCCTAAAAGATTAAGTGGGAACCAATAGATAATAAAATTCAACTCAAAAGAAGTGAGAAGTAATAGAATCTCAAAAATAAATAAAATAACATAGTAAAGCGAGGTTAGGGTGTGAAAAATATCCTCTCATACCAACCCTTATAGAATATATAGGTAGTCCTTGATAAAAAGAAACCCATACACAAGCATCAAGGGATACATAATACTACTTTGATCACATATATAACATTCATCAGTGAAGTCATTATCTTCAAGATATAGTCCTTTAAGCGATCAAAACCGATGAAATCATCTTAAAAAGAAAAATTATATGATGTTTTCAACTTAAAGAATCAACTATATTATTCTTATTAACACTTTTTTGTTTAACCAAAAAAATGAACTTCTATAAGTATGATATCCACCTGACATGCATCCAATTGAGATTCTTCTATGAGTTAATATATTTTAATGGATTGTGATTTGTATGTAGTATAAAATCCTTATGAAAGTGATATGACTCCTAGTGTTTAATGTCTTAAAATAATACATACGATTTTATCCCATTGTTAATCCTTTTACATCAGAAATCATTCAACTTCTCACTCATGATGGAGATAGGTTGACCTAGCCATGATAAGAGAACACCAATAACAATCATTGAGGCATTTTTCTCTAGTTAAAATTCTTGGATGAGGTTGGGTAACATAATAATAAGTATTGTAGTGATATTTTATTTTAAGGAGATAAAGATGGTCTCAACATCTAATCCCTATTGAAATTCCCCTTTCATAGGGAAATTGGTTAGGAGGTCCATAATGGAGCTTAAAATCTTGATAAAGATCCAATAGAATACATACAATCTATGGAAGTTGTGCATGTTATTGATAGTTCAAGGTCAGGGATACTTCTGGATTTCTTAGATATTATCATCGTTAACTTGAATGTCATTAGATAAAATGAGTTACTTTGGAATCATAAATCTATACTTATTTAGGTGTAGATAAAAGGGTATGATCCTATAAAAATTGCAACATCACCCTTAGTTTCTCAACATGTAAGGTCTTGGTGCTTTTATAAATGATAATTTCATCAAAATACATGACAATAAATTTACAAATAAAGGGTTTCATAGCTTGATTTATTAACCACATGAAGGAGCTCAGGACATTGGAAAGCCAAAATGGAATCAAAATCTACTCATAAATTCCTTCCTTGGTTTTAAATGTTATCTTCCATTCATATCCTGGTTAGATTAGAAGTTAATGATATCCACTTAGTATATCAATTTTGGATAAGATAGTTTCTTCCTATATCATATAGATCATGTAATCATGTCATGGAATAAGAAAGAAACACTTTAACATGATTTTACTGATCACTCGACTATCCACACACATCCTCTAAGAACCATATTTCTTTGACACTAATAATGTTAGGACAATGAAAGGAATCATGATTTAATGAACCTAGACCTTTTCAATAAGCACTTGATCTTGGCCTTGTATAATGTCATGATAAATTGGGATTATGTGGTAGTGAGGTAAATTAAGTAGGGGAGATATCAGTACGAGGTCGATATGGGGTCGAATCTCTATGACTGGTGGTAGGAATTTTGGTAGTTCTTTAAGAATAAAACATTTAAACTCCTCAATTAACTCCTAAATTTGGGATAAACCATTGATATAGATGTCATATAAGGTTTGGGCTACAATAACTAGGATACATGTTGCATTGATAATCTCCATGAATTTGTTTGCAGCACATAAAGACATAATATACTTACCCAACTTCTTGATCAGATGATTCTTCATTAGAGGATAAAAATGAATTTAACCTGATCATTGGTGTGTTCTATTGTGTCGTATTGACCATTTTGGAAAGAATTAGGGTAAAATTTCCATGGGTTACCTATTATTAGTTGGAATGAATCTATTTCTACAACACCACATATGCCATGATCCATGTAGTGGGAAGAGAAAGGAAAATTTCACTTCTTTATGATATTTATGTTTCCCACTACTTTGATCCAAAAAATATTATAGGATATAGGATACAACATAGTTTTTAGGTGGAGTTATTTGAATACATCCTTGAAGATCATGTTTTTGTGGATTTCACCATAGAAAACTACCTCAAGTATTTTTTTATTAACCAAACAATGAATTCAAAATAGATTATGTCATTTAAGATTTTCCATTTATCACTTATTGGTTAACATGAGTTGCTGAATGACTTGAATCTCATGACCCTCTTCATTAGAGGTGCCATATAGATTAACAAGGTAGAGGTTTACTCTCATATCATCATTGGGAACTTGTTCAACCTTTATCACATCCTCAAAGGTTTCTAGATTAACTTTCCCATAGTTGGGACAATTATTAGAGAGGTTTCTTTATTGTTGGCTACAATAACACTTACCACAAAAATTTTGAGCATACAGGTTAATATTACTCTATTATATGTGGAGTAGTTTGGACTACTTTTAGTTCCTTGTAGCTAGTGGAATAGGCTAGACAACCCTAGTGTCACTGTATTAGGGAATAATTTCAAGCGACTTCCCTTACTACTGTGGAGCATGTTGATATTTAGTGTTGGCAGTTTTAGTCTTGGCGTTGTTGTGAAGTTTGTTTTTCAAACTAATATTATGGAAGGAGAATCCCCAGAAGTAGATTACTGAATCAAACGGAATAGAAGAAAAAAATCAGATGGTCCAGTATGAGTTTTTTTAGAATAAAGAAAGATGAGTTTTAGAATCAAGGATCTATTACTGGAAGGGGATAGAAATTTAGTGAAGCTAAAGACTACTGGTAGTTTCCTTGGTTGATGAAATGGTGGAGTGTAAAAATATTATGGTGTTGGAACCAAATGTACTGGTTGGTATCATCTATAAATATCATGGAGGGTTCACTTGGTTGGGAGGAATATTAATTTACTATCCACCTTATAATTCTCTCGAGCAGTGTTCCAATTTTGGACACTTTTAACTCAAATATCTTCCTCTTCTTCATCTCTTGTAAATATAAAGGTTATAGTGTTTCTTACCTGAAGTAGGGATAATATTAAACCATGTAAATTCTTGTGTTAGTCCATTCTGGCGTGAGTTGTTCCATTATGTTCATTTTTTTCAGTCAATTTGGAAAGGTTTTGTTGAGGGGGAGTTATGGAATTTATTGTGAGACTTTGGATCCTAGTTACTCTATTGGGATACATTGGCATCGAGTGTCACTCTATTTAGAGCTTCCAAACCCTATTCTGAAAGTTGAGATTTTATAGGGTGGGTATCGAATTGAGGTTTTTGACACAAAAATTAGAATGAGAAGCTTGGTTGTTTAATTTCTTGACAGGGGATTTTAAAAAATTCATTTAATGTCTTATACACTTTTTTTTAGTGTGGGTACTATCCAGAGGATGGTCTTAGAAGTAGATAAAGTATGGATTAACAAGTTTTATAGTCCGGTTTTATATTTTGATGGATAAAGATTAAAGATTATTTTTTCTATATATATCATTAAGATAACGAGAACAACTTGACATAAAACATTTCTTTTAATATTTGGGAGATGAAAAAAACTAATGAGCTCATGTATACACTCGCTAATATGTATGAGAAACTTACCACAATGAATTTTTTTTTTATAATGTAGATACTATTTGGTTTGAATATGGTGGAAGTAAAGTGATTAGAAGATCATTTCAATGATTTTAATATGATTTAGAATTAGTTGGGATTGATTGGAGTGAATTTTGGAAGACTAGTGTATGATTTTCTACTTCTATCATCACCACTATATTTATGTGATGTGGTGGTTACCATGATCAGTGAATCAAGAGATAAGTATGAATTAGTGTTTAATGATGTTCATGATTTCATTATAATTCAATATATTAGGTGAAAAAAATTCCAAGGAACAATTATAACAACCTTTAATGCAGAGGGTGTAGGGAGTTTTGTTCAATAGAAATTTTAGAAGGGTGATGAGAAGAGAGAAATAAGTTAAAGGATATCATCTAGGACTGAAACTATATGATGGAATTATGGGAATAAGGGGAATGTGAATTAAGATAACATGGAACAAATATTCAATAATAGAATGTTTTCTTCCAAAATTTAATTTGAAAATAATGAAACTAAGGATGGGTGAACTTTGTTTTTAAGTGTCGCTAGTCCATTGGAGTTGTGGATCATTGATTCGGGGGATTAATGTCACTAAACATATGAAAGAGGGTGGATGGTTAATTATACACCCATAAGTTTTGAAAAGGTTTATTTTGATGATGATAAATCTCTCAAGATTATTGAAATGGGTGATGTGAACATTTGAACAAGAAGAAGATTCTTGCTGAAGTTTAAAGGGGTGTAACACATATTGGGATTACAAAAGAAGATAATTTTGGTAGAAAAACTCAATATATAATTTTTTTGGATAAAGTATAGAATATCACATGAGGTTCCATGGTGGTTACCAAAGGTATGAAATATAGAACATTATATCTAACTGGGAATGTAGAAGGACTAATGCTTTCTGGTTCAACAACTTTCTAAATTGTAAAGGTGTGTCATGATAAAATAATTTACATGGGTGGGAAAGGGATGAAATTCATAGATATGAAATAAATATTGAAACTCAATCATGTGGATTACAAAATACGTGAAGTGTATATCCTTAGGAATCATCGTAAGGTGTCATTTTATATGAAAGTAAAGACACACAAGAATCAAAATTTCGATTTTGTTCATATGGATGTATGGGGGATAGCTCTAGTTTGGTCTCATAGGGGCCCACTATACTATGTTACCTTTATCATAGATGTAACATGAAGAGTATTAGTGTTCATAAATCAAAAGTACTAGGTTTTTAGATTATTCATCAGATGGAGATTCATGGTGCAAAAGGAAACTAAAATGAAGTTGAAATGATTGAGATCTGATAATGGGGGGGGGGGTGAGTATGGTAGTAGAGAGTTTCAAAAAAATTTCTAAAAGAAATTAATCTATTTTGATGAGACAATTCTTAGGACACCATATAAAAATGGTATGGAATAATGGATCAACATGACTATGAATGAGAGCGCTCAGAGCATGAGGTTAAATTCTGATTTCCCAAAGGAATTTTAGGTAGAATAAATTAACTATGCAGATTATCTTATGAATAAGAGACTATCCACACCATTGGGGTAGGTGATTCCAGAGGAACTATGGATCAAAAATTCGAGAGATGTCTCACACCTGAAAGTTTTCTGAATAATTTCTTATGTCCATGTTTTTTATAAGGAAAAGGAAAAACTAAAATCAAAGTCCAAGACATGTTCCTTTGGGGGGGGGGGGGTATAATAGTGAAGATTTTGGATTTTGGATCTAGGAAAATGACCTCCAAAAATCCATCAAAGGTATGAATGTTCTCTTCAATGATGGGGTCCGGTGAAAGCATCACGACTTAGTGAAATATATTATTGATAACAAAGAATAAACAAAGAATTACAATGTTGATATGAATGAAAGTCTAGAGGTTCTTGTTTTTTCAAAGAGTATGAAAGTTTTAGAGATACCAGACAGTTTGGGTGGACTTAATGGATGTTAGATTTCTGAGCTATTTCCAATGACAAATATACTTGAAAAATCAAGAACTGTGGAAGCATGGGGAAGAGTTATAGAATAAGTAGTACAAGAAGGAGTTAAGACTCAAGTTCAATTAAGGGGGTATACTAGGGATAGAAAATCTATATAAATATTTAGATCTGATGTGAACTATTTGATTCTTATAGATGATGGAGAACTTGAAATCCTATAAGAGGCATAAAGACTCAATGACTCAAGATAATGGATGTTAGCAATGAAGAAGGATATAGACTCCTTAAATGTCAATAAAACATGAGATATAAATAAACTTTCACTTTGGAAAATAGAACCAAAGATAAAATAGAGCTACTAGTTGAATAAAAAAGTAGGTGGTAGGAAATGGTTCAAAGAAAATATTTTTATAAAAGGATTTTAACAAGTGGAAGGTATAAATTTTAGTGATTTTTTTTCTCCATTTGTAAAGAATAAAATAATTTAGACAGTAATCGAAATGGTTGTGAATGAGGGTATATATCTTGAATAGTTATATATGAAGATTAAATTCCTTTGTGGTGATTTGGAGGTGGAAATTTTCCTGAATAAATTGATAGGTTTTATGTAAATTGGAAGGACTTATCTAGTGTACAATCTAAAATGGAGTTTGTATGGGCTGAAGAAATCACCCTAGCAATGGAACCGAAATATTGATTCCTTTATGAAGGAGAATGCGTTTTATAGTGAAATAAGGATCATTTCTACTATCATAAGGTATTTAATTATCTTTATCATACTTATCTTATAAATGGATGGTATACTCTTGGTTAGTCTAAAGAGAGATATTATTGAGGAGTTGAAAGTGGTTTTTTTCTAGAATATTCAAAATGAAAGATCTCAGGGCTTCAAAGAAAAATTTAGAGATGGGGATTTAGAGGAGATATAAAATGGGAATAATGTTTTTCCCTGTATAAATATACCTAGAAGGTATTTTAAAGGTTTGGAATGTCCAGATCTAAGCTCATGTGAACCCCATTAGTTATCCATTTCAAGTTATCCAAAGAGAAAACACAAAGAGATTAATAAGATACTAAGTACATGATGAAGGTTCATTATGAATTATAAAACATAATCCTTATGTATTCTATGTTTTTTAAAAAGTTAAATATTTCATTTATAGTGGGAGTTATCACTAGGTTTATAGAGAAACTGGGAATGAAGCATTGAGAGGTTATGGAGTGGATACTTTAGTATCTAAAAGGTTCAGTGAACTTAAATCTATGTTTTAGAATGGATGATACATTATAGGGGTTTATGGATGTGAAATTTAGAGGAGATAAAAACACATGGATAAGTACCACTGGCTATGTGTTTACCTTCATAAAAATGACTGTGAGATAAATTCCTAGACTATAATCAATAGTTTCACTATCAACCAATGAAGCAAAATATATGGCCACTATAGAAGTAGATATGAAGTTGATATGGTTGAAGTGTTTATTAGAGGAACTCAGAAGGGATATGGGTAACATAATATTAAGCTATGATCTTTAGAGTATAATCCATCTTGTTAAGAATATGGTGTTTCACTCAAGGAAAAATAAAATTTACTTGAAATATCACTTTATTCTGATTTTTTTAGAAGATGAAGTGATGGATCTATGGAATATTGATGGAAGTTATAATTTTATGTAAATTTTTATAAAATTCATAGTATGAGAAATTATGGGGTGGTACTATGACTCATTTGGTCTTGGATGATGAAGGTAATAATCAAAGGATTATTATCACTATAAGAAGATGATACTGAAGAAGAGGCACCTAGAAGGAATCCTAGGGAGTCAGGGTGAAGCCTTGAAATTATTCTTCAAGTGTCATATGATTAGGCTTGGTGCTGTTGTAAGTTCTATTCTCAAACTGACATTCTATAATGAGAATATTTGGAAGGTGGTTGAAAAATTGGATGGAATGGTATTAGTGAAACCTGATGGTTTGATATAGAAGAGTCTGAAATGTAGAAGGATTAGTAATAAAACAAGGCTCTATTAATGGAAGTTTCTTGGAATTCAGTGAAGTAGTGAGATGTTGGTGTTTTCCTTGGTCAATGTAATAGTGGAGTGAAAATATTGGATAATGGTTGAATCAGATGCACTAGTTGATATCATCTATAAATATATGAGACATGTAACTTGGTTGGAAGGGATATTGAGGCACTATTCACCTTTTGTTTCTCTCAAGTAGTGTTACAATTTTGGTCCCTTGTAATTTGAATAGATTTCTATTCTTCTACTATTCTTCATAGAAAGGTTGGAAGTTCCTCCCATGATGTAGTTCTAGCCAAGAACCATGTGAATGATTATATTGTTCTATATTGGTGTGGGTTGTTATGTTCTAATCCTTTTATTGTTTGGGTTTAAAGGTTTTTAATGAAAGAGAGCTCTGGTGATTCAATGTGAGACTTTAGAGCCTGGTTCCTCTATTCGGATACACTGACATCAGGTGTTACTCTATTCAGAGAGTGTTAAACCCTAGACCTTCATTAGGTATGAATTAATTTTAAATTTTTATGAATCCTTGTGTTTTTTACTTTGATAACTATTCTTGAAGTTTTTTGTGGGGGAATTAGGGACATACCAAAGGTATTATAGGATTTGGACACCCAAAAATTTGAAAACAGGGGGTTGTAGGATAGGGTTTATTGTTTTCTCACAATTATTGATAACCGTGCATGATAACCATGCATATTATGGAGGTGTTTCTAATATTTTTGGAACAATTTAAACATGCTTATGAGAACTGTGTAGGGTTTTAGGAGAAATTTCGAAAATCCTGACAAAATTTTCATACATGGATGCATGGTTAATAAACAATTTATCAAAATGTGTGGCCTAACTATTTGGGATATGGGTTCCCTTAATAGTGTGAACTTCATGATTGGTGCATGGTTTATAAAACCATGAAACCAAGCCATGTGGTCTTTCTTGACACTTAAAAAATTATGAATATAATAAAATGACCCAATCAATTTTAAACACCCCACCCTCTATTTCTCCCCTCATTTGACTAAGCACCCCTAGTCATGGATTTCTAACTTCCTTTAAGTTTTGGGTGGATCTCCTTCGGTTCTTATAAGAATTATGCATTGTTCATTCCAAGGTCGCTTTAGAGGTAAGGTTATCCCTCCATCTTCAAACTTTTATAGTTTAATTCACTATTTATTAGCCTTATTTTGGTTTCGACTAATTATGCCCTATTTCATAGTTTTCTTATAGTTCTTCATTTCTCATCATTTGATCTCGAATTAGTTTATGGTACTTGATGAGTAGACTTCTCCAAGTCTAAGGTAGGTGGTATTTAAGTTATCCCTAAAGTATTGTCTCTTTTTTTGAGTGCGTGTGATGTTTGGTTGCACCAACCTAATATGCATTTGACTATAATCTTAATGAAATGAATGATCCATATATTTCTTGTAAATAAAATCATCTACAAGCTATGAGTAGCTCACTGGTGAACAAAAAACTAGGTCTTGACCACTGAGTGAATTGATCCTGATTTTAGAGAAAAAACAAGAAATTGAAAGGCAACCTGAGGGGTGCCATTATATTTACCTAAGATTATCAGGCGGACCTCACTTACCCTAGATTATTTTTTATGATATTACTGGATAGGTCACACTTCCCATGAATTATTTTCTATAATATTATTGGGTGGGCTGCACTTCCCCCAGACTATTTTATATGGTATTACAGGGCGGGTCACACTTTCCCCAAATTATATTTATATGAGATTATTCGGAAAGCCACACTTCCCCTGATTTATTTTATATGAGATTATTGGGTCATCCACAACTACCATAGATTGTATTTACATGAGATTACTAAGAAATTTACATCACCTAGATTATTTTATATTATATTTTTTGGTGGACCTTAATTTCCATAGGTTATACTTATTTGATATTATTAGGTGGACCATTTTACCCTAGGTATGTTTATTGATACTATATATCCTATTAAGAGACATTTGAAACTAACCAAAGAAGGCATAATCAATCATGAGCATCACCTTAGTACCCAAGGATTGATAGTTTTTATTTTTTTCCTTCCTTTTATTTACTATACACATTAACATGAACATTTTTTTGACATGATATATTTAAGGACCTCATTGGTGGTGAGCTCCCGAGTTGTAATCACACCCTTCTTGGACCACCATTAGTACTTGAGTAGACTTCATGGTTACATGATAAGATAATTTTAAGGAATATATGACTGGTAGTTGAACTTTCATGACTAGGATAAAACATGGGGGATGGGACCAGGCGTAGACTCATGACTAGTTTTGGTGGGGACTTTTCCTGTCAGGTTATTTCAGGTTCTTTTGAGAGTTTTATTAAATATGATCCACCATGAGGGAGATGGCCTATATGTATGATTTGTATAAATAATAAAATTTATATCATTCATTTTGATACAATATGAGTTATATGTGTTAGATATTGTGCAATTTCTGAGATAAAAGTTATTCTTACTTATCTAGATGTATGATATTGATATTATTTCAGCCATTATTTTTCACTTTGATATGATAGTATAGTCTACCCATGACAACACCACATACTCTTGTTTCTACTTGATAGCCTCTAGTGTATGGGGAGGTATACCTGATGTCTAGTAGTACTTTAGTCCAAACACTAATGAGTAGTCTCGGGTTAGGATATTACAAAGTGGTACCAGATCATATTTTCTTTTGTCTTACTTTTCTAGAAAGGTATACATGAGATAAGACATTATCACAAATTTATATTGAATTTGTGCCTTAGAGTAGCTAAAACACACATTAGAGAAGTACAAGTGATATTATTAATATTTTAATGACTTATTATATTCCCCCTTTACTGATTTTATATGAAAGGTGCATAATTTGTGTGAAATATTAATGTTTTAATATTAAGTATAATTTTTGAGCATTTTTAGAAGTAGTCCAATTGAGTCAGTTTAATGTTTTAATAATAACTATCACTATAATGATCCAAATTGTGTGGTTCTTGTTTTGTAGGATTATCATTTAAATATACAACATTTCATTAGAAGGTACCATGAGCCAATTCTGCCATTTGAAGGGTCATATGGTCCTCACAAACAGGACCAAAGAATCTATGAACAAACTAGATCAGCCTTGACGATTGATTTACTGGGCTCAATCCAGAATTCCAAAAACATTAAATCTCCACAATAATTTGGGGGACACAACATTTCATCTTGTATAAAAATTTCAAGGCCCAAATCCAAGTACAAGGGGCCAAAATGAAGATTTGAAGTCTAGCCCACCATTCTGGCCGAGAATTAAAATCAGTATAGTATTCATGACATATCTCATGATGTAAGAATCAAATCGAGATGAGATTTTTCAGTGTGAAAGAGGAGATATAGTCGGCCAACTTTGTTGAATAGCCTATTCTGATTTGAAGGCATATTCATATTGAAAAACCCTTTCACAGTATGGACTTCAAAAAGACTGGATTGAAATGGACAGTTTTACATTGTTTACTAAAACCGCCATAACTTTGGCTAAATAATTCCAATGGCCGCCCAATTTTCACAGTAGACAGAAGACAGTTTTGGATACAAATGTGAAGAAGGAGATTTCTCAATATTCGGCTTTATGGATATACATATCGGCGAGCCAAGTTGAGGGGTATTTCAGGAATGTAAACAGTCCACCACCTTGGGCTATAAATACATCCCCTCCTCTCCTTTCAAAAGGGTTGGCACTTCAGCAGTTAAGGAGGAGGTTTGGCATTAATAGAGCCTTGAAAAGGTTCTGGGAGGATATGCTTTGATCTTGTTTCAATAAGAGAGACCTCTCCTCCACCTCTCTTTCACGTTTGTTTATGTTTTCATTCAATTGTAATTGTGTAACTTTTTTTTCATTTCAATCAAATTTTAGTGCTGGTTTCTTCTTCAATACATCTTATTCTTCTCCACCTTCTGTATTATAATATTCATGGTCTTAAAATAGTTTGAATAATTTTAAATTACAGTCCCTTATTTTGCTTCCTCATTCAATCGAAATTCCATTTTTGATTCTCAAAATATTTCGTGTGTGTGTTCGGCACACTACTCTTATCTTGTCCCTTTCTTTTTCTTCTCTTTGTAATTCACCACCATAAACATATATTACCAGATTAATAAACATCATAATGGCTGAGTAAATCTCTCATTGGGGTGAGTTTTAATTTAGGTATGTTAAGCGATTGAGAGATTTTTCTCGATGAGTATTCGTTGAATTAACATTGTGTATATTGGACTTAGCATGTCATGGATTAATGACTTGTTTTGTTTAACGTGTGGTTTCCATGGATTATTGGAACCATAAATACACTACCATAAACAAGTAATGGTAATGATTTGAAACCTAAGTTATGTTATGTCTTGGATTAAATCTTTAACACTTGGGAATTCCGATCAAAATCATCTTATGACATGGGTGTTAATTTAATGAAATATAAAGCAAAGCTCAAGGATATAACAAGCTTAATTACCTAATGATGAACTCACCCTAATCTTTATAAACTTGTCAAATTAAACATCATCCATTAGTCATTTCAATTAAGCTCTGCAATCAAAACCCCCCAATCAGAATACAATTAACTAAAAACAAACGACTATTACAAAGTATCATCGACGAGGATTCGACCCGAGTGCTGCTATACACATTAGCAGAGCACCGGAACTTTGATCGGTCGATAGGCGACAATCGGCCATGCATTTCAAATAGCGTCGTTTCTGGGGATGGTGCTTTAATTATTCGTTATTTTCTGGTTATTGTAATAAAAAACCAAAAAAAAAACAAAATTTTAAAAAGAAATTGAAAAAAACAAAAAGAAAAACCCATCTTCCTCTTAAAAATCATAAACTGAAAAAATAAAAAGAAAAACCCGTCTTCCACTTTCTTCCAAAATCTCTTTGAATGCCCTGCAGTCTTCCAAACAATCCCTCAGATTTGTTTGACCCTGAAATTGAGCGAACACTTCGCTAACTTAGGAGGAAAATCAGAGATACTCAAATAATTCAAGAACCAGTCCTCATCCAACCAGTTGAAATTGAAATGGACAATCCTAGGGAACAAACCCTAAAAGAACTTGCTGCCCCTGATATGAATTACCAACCTCTTGGTATTCAATATCCAAACATAGAAGCTGACTTCGAACTCAAATCGGGTTTGATTCATCTTCTCCCTCATTTTCACGGGCTAGCCGGTGAGGATCCACATCTCCACCTTAAAGAGTTCCATGTGGTGTGCTCTACCATGAAGCCTCAAGGGGTTTCTAAAGAACAAATCAAACTCCAAGCATTCCCTTTTTCCCTAGATGACACTGCTAAGTCATGGCTATAATACCTACCTCCTGGTTCCATAACCACATGGAATGACATGAAGCGTCTCTTTCTAGAAATATTCTTTTCTGCTTCTCGTACCGCTTCCATCCGAAAGGAAATAAGTGGTATCCATCAATTCCCAAATGAATCACTCCATGAGTACTAGGAGAGGTTCAAAAATCTTGTTGCAACCTGCCCACATCATGAAATCCCTGACCAACTCTTGATCCAATACTTCTATGAGGGGTTATTGGCTATGGAGAGAACTCTCATTGATGCCGCAAGTGGCGGTGCTCTTGTTGATAAAACTCCGGAAGTTGCAAGAGATCTCATAAGTAACATGGCTGCAAACACACAACAATTCCATACTCGAGCACAAGCTCAAATCAAACAAGCCCAAGATAATCAATCAATTGAACTGAACAAAATGATCAAGTGGATGAGTGAACTTACAGGTCCTGTGCGACAACTAACTGTGGCTACCAAATCCCCAACCTTGTCTTCTCCGCAATCAATGTTTCCCGGACCTATCAAAAACTGTGGAATCGACAACTCTCCATCTCATCCAACTGACACATGTCCACAACTTCAAGAGGATCAATCCGATTCATCTGGACCAATGGAGCTCAATGCAGCATATGCTCAGTGGAACACCAATCCTCAACTATCAGGTCAGTTTGTTAGAAACTTCAACCAACCTCACTCTGAGCCCTTCTCCTCTAACTTTATCCAACTATTGAGGTATGGTAACCCCATTTCTCACCCCCCTCAATTCCCTCCTCAAAACCCAAACCAATTCCAATATGGTCAAGGTGGTGGTAACTTCCATAAACCTTATCCTTTTGTTCCTCAACCTCAAAGGAACAATCCTCCTCCTGGATTCCACTATCTGAATGAGCCTTCCCAATTCCCAACCCAATACAATCGCTTTCCCAAGAACCAAAATCAAGGTAATCCCAATCCGGGATAAGACTCTTCTTCCAAGAAACCATGGGAAAGTGCAGTGGAAGATCTTTACTCCTTCACCCATTCTAGCCTTAAAAATATTGAAACTCAAATAGGTCAACTTGCATCCCACCTAAGCCATCAACAATAATCAAATTCTTCCCAACTCCCAACTCAACCATTACCCAACCCCAAGGGTAATGTAAGTGCAATTGCACTTAGATCAGGAAAGAAACTTGCTATGCCTCAAGATAAATCCTCAAACCCTCCTTTGAATGTTGACCTAGAAAATGAAAAGAAAAAGAAAATTGAAAAGGAATCTGAATCCATTCCATCACCTCCTTCCATTCCCCTTAGGAACCCAATTCCTTTTCCTCAAGCTGTCTCTAAACCAAGGAAGTCCTTTGAACCTGATCCTGAAATGCTCGACATGTTTAGACGTGTTGAAGTCAACATTCCCCTCTTAGATGCCATAAAACAAATTCCTAAGTATGCCAAGTTTCTTAAGGAATTGTGCACCCACAAGAGGCAACTTAGGACCTTTGAAAATATTTCCACCCAGCAGTCTATTACCATAAAGTGCAAAGATACAGGGACCTTTACAGTCCCATGCCAAATTGGAAGTTCCAAATTTGATGATGCACTCATAGACCCAGGAGCCTCAATTAATGTCATTCCCAAATCCATATTCTCCAACCTTAGTCTAGGTCCCTTTC
The DNA here is from genome assembly GCA_963277665.1 of Viscum album. NCBI lineage: Eukaryota > Viridiplantae > Streptophyta > Magnoliopsida > Santalales > Viscaceae > Viscum > Viscum album. Next base: position 609,696,397 of record OY728125.1, on the reverse strand, counting down.
ACCCAACATGTGTTGTCATTCAGTTAGCCAATCGAAGCATAACCAGTCCTAAGGGAATAATTGAGGATGTCCTTGTCCGAGTCAATGATCTTATCTTCCCTGCTGATTTCTATCTCCTTGACATGGAAGGTGAGACGAAATCTTCTCGATCTCCCCTAATTCTAGGAAGACCATTCCTCATGACTGCGAGAACCAAGATTGATGTCCATTCATGCATCTTATCCATGGAATTCGGTGACCAACTGGTCAAGTTCAACATTTTCCAAGCTATGCGATACCCATTTGAGGATCACTCTGCATTCTCAATCCATGCTTCTGAGGACACTTTTAAGAGTCAATCGAACCTCAATCCACCATGTTATTTATATTCTAATGAAAAAGGATCTTGTGAAATCTGCACCATGATTAACAAAGTCATAAATGGTGAAGTTGATGTGGACATCTCATTCATAGACTCCATCAATCTAGAGGAACTTGAAAACTCTCTTGAATCCCACATCAACTCTGATCTCTACTACTCCACCTTGGAAAGCATTGAGAAAAATGAATCTGAAGAAACTGAAGCCCCTTCCTCCATTTCTGAGTTGTCTAGCCCAAAAAGTGAAAGATGAGACTGATCTGAAACCTCTTCCTGCACACCTGAAATATGCATTCCTCTTCCATGATCACTCATATACTATCATTATCTCTTCTACCCTTACTGAAACCGAGGAGTCCAAACTTGTTCAAGTGTTAGAGGAAAACAAAAAATCCTTAGGTTGGACCCTATATGACATACCAGGAATTAACCCTGCCCTTTGCATGCATCACATCCATCTGGAGGAGACATCCAAACCAGTTAGACAACCCCAAAGAAGACTCAATCCACTCATACTTGAGGTAGTTAGGGAAGAGATCACCAAGCTTCTTCAAGCTGGTATTATCTACCCAATTTCTGATAGTGAATGGGTTAGTCCAATTCAAGTTGTACCTAAGAAGGGTGGGATAACTGTTGTCAAAAATGAACATGGGGAGGTAGTCACAACTCGAGTGAAGAACAAATGACGTGTATGCATCGATTATCAAAAATTGAATGCTGAAACACGAAAAGATCACTACCCTCTTCAATTCCTTGATCAAATGCTAGAAAGATTAGCCGAAAAGTCACACTATTGCTTTCTTGATGGATACACCGGCTACTTCCAAATCCCAATCGCACCTCAGGACCAAGAAAAGACTACTTTCACATGCCCCTTTGGAACATATGCATATAGAAGAATGCCTTTTGGCCTTTGTAATCCTCCTGCAACATTCCAGAGGTGTATGATGAGTATCTTTTCAAAATTCATAGAACACTGCATGGAAGTATTCATGGATGACTTTACTATTTATGACGAGTCATTTGAGTCATGCTTTCATTCACTCTCTCTAGTCCTTCAAAAGTGTGTCAAGTGTAACCTTGTGTTAAATTTTGAAAAATGTCACTTCATGGTTGCTAATGGGATTGTTCTAGGGCACATAGTTTCAAAAGATGGTATTGAATTTGATCCTGCCAAAATTGAAGTGATCCAATCACTTCCTCAACCCACTTCTGTTCGAGACATCTGATCATTCCTCGGTCATGCTGGTTTCTATCGGCGATTCATCCATAACTTCAGTAAATTTTCCCTCCCACTCACTCGTTTGCTCCAAAAATGATGTCACTTTCCATTTTGATGAGGTTTGTAAGAGAGCCTTCATTGAACTCAAAACTGCTCTCACATCTGCTCCGATAATCCAACCCCCAGATTGGTCATTACCCTTTGAATTGATGTGTGATGCTTCTGATAGAGCTGTTGGGGCTGTTCTTGGTCAAAGAAGAGAAAAAATTCCTCATGTCATCTATTATGCCTCAAAAACATTGAATGAAACTCAATCTCACTACACTATGACTGAAAAGGAACTTTTAGCTGTGGTTTATGCCTTAGATAAATTTCGGCCCTATCTCTTAGGTTCCAAAATCATCATCTTCACAGAAAATTCTGCTATTAAGCTCTTACTCAAGAAAAGTGATTCCAAACCAAGGATAATAAGATGGATTCTAATGCTCCAAGAGTTTGACCTTGAAATCAAAGATAGACCTGGAAAAGAAAACCATGTGGCTGGTCACTTGAGTAGAATTCCTAATTCTCCTCATTCTGAAATCATTGATCCTGAATTTCCAATTGAGCACCTTTCACATCTCACTCCAAAACTACCATGGTATGCCCCAATTGTAAATTACTTGGTTTTTGGTGTTTTTCCTGAAATTTTTTCAAAAGAACAAAAAATGAAGTTGAAAAGTGATTCAAAATACTATTTTTGGGAAGAAAATAAACTTTGGAAAACTGGGTAAGACATGGTAATTAGGAGATGTGTTGATGAAGATGAATATTCTTTCATCTTAGAATTCTGTCACCCAATGCCTGGTGGTGGCCACTTTGGACCACAAAGGACCTCCCGAAAGGTCCTAAACTTTGGATTCTTTTGGCCTTACCTCTTCAAGGACTCACATGAGTTCTGTCAATCATGCCCCACATTCCAAAAGTTTGGCATAATCTCCAAAAGAAATGAAATTCCCCAAAAGTCCTTAATATTTTATGAAATCTTCGATGTTTGGGGTATCGATTTCATGGGACCATTTCCTCCTTCCAATGGATTCTCATACATTATTCTTGCGGTCGATTATGTTTCAAGGTGGGTTGAGGCCAAACCCACTAGGAAGGATGATTCTCATACTGTTAGTGAGTTCCTAAAGACCCACATCTTCCAAAGATTTGGCACACCACGTTCCTTGATCAGTGACTTAGGAACCCATTTTTGTAATAGAACCATGGAATCGCTTCTGAAAAATAATGGGGTTATACATACAACTTCAACTGCATATCACCCCCAAACAAATGGAATGACTGAACTTTCTAATAGAGAAGTGAAAAGAGTGCTTGAGAGAATTGTAAAACCCACCAGAAAAGACTAGCCTGAAAGACTTGGTGAAGAACTTTGGGCTTATCGAACTGCCTATAAAACACCCATTGGGATGTCTCCTTTTAGGCTAGTTTTTGGTAAAGCGTGTAACTTACCAGTTGAAATCCAACATAAGTCATTTTGGGCAGTTAAAACATGTAATTTTGATCTTGAAAAATCTGGTGAAGAAAGATTGTTGCAATTGGATGAACTAGAGGAGCTTCGACTTGAATCCTATGAGAATTCCAATATGTACAAAGAGAAGGCTAAGGTACTCCATGACAAACACATCCTGAGAAAGGTATTTCATGAAGGTGAAATGGTAATGCTCTTCAATTCTTAATTTTGGCTTCACCCAGGTAAGCTTAATTCTCCTTGGGAAGGTCCTTTTGTTATTACTAATGTTTACCCATTTGGTGCAGTGCAAGTCCAAGACCCCTCCTCCAAAAGGAAATTTATGGTAAATGGACATCAGTTGAAGCATCACTATGAGAGGACACACAATCCTGGATCATCATCTACTTCCATTGGATCCACAGTAGACCCACCACTAGATGGAGATGGAAACCCACAAAATCCAAACTAGGGGGCACCTCTTTCCCTTTAACTCTCTCTACCTCTTTCTTCTTCTTCCTCTCTCTTTCATTTTTTTACCACTTTATTCATCAAACCCTTTCTTTTTCTCTTTCTTGTGTGGGTGTGTATTTTAAAAAAAACCTTAAAAACAAAAAAAAAACAAAAAAAAACACAATTACTTAAAAAAATTACAAAAAAAGAGTCATGCTTACTCACCATCGAATTTTGAAATTTTGTCCAACCATTTTGGGGAGTTAACAGACATGTTTTTATCTCAAAAATTTTGTATTTTCATCATGACTCTGGATAAATAATTTTGTGTCAAAATTAACAAATTTTGAATGCTCAATTTTTTATTTGGAAAATGCTTTTCCCAAACCGTGAGAACAAACAATTGATTTCATGCCAAGACCACCTATGGCCATCTTTTCAAAATGTGTGTTTTCACCCCTATTTCTGAGTCTTGAGTTTGTGGACTTTCGAGCTGAATTTCTTGCCTTAGTGTGCATTAATATGATAGAGACATTTTCTGAACCACATGAGAATCACAATAGCCAAATAGCCTCTCATTACCCTTACATTAATCCTCCTTTTGAAAGTCCCTTCAAGCCTATGAAAACCTTTTCTTTGATATCCACATTACAATCCCAATACCTTATCTCACCCAATATCAACATGGATTTTCATTGCATAAGTTTTTGAAATTTAAGTGTGGGGGGGAATTGATTTCATTTTTGGGTATCATTTCCTTACTTTCTGGTGTGTTATCATATGCTTGAGGGCAAGCATCCATTTTATTGTGGGGGGGAGGTTGTCATTCAGTGAATTTATTGTACAAATGATATTGAAAAGTGTTCAAAAAAAATCAAAAAAAAAAAATCAAAAATCAAAAAAAAAAAAAATAAAAAAAAATGAAAAAATGGGTTGTGTCTTGGGTAGGTCAAAAATAACTCTTCCTTAACCTTTGATCTTGTTATAACCATTACAATTAGTTTCGTGAGGAGATCAAACATGGGTTGGGATATGAGTGTGAGATCTGTCTCAAGGTCAACTTTCGAAAAAACAAAGAAAAAAAAGGAAAAAGAAAACACTTGCATTATATTCTTATATCATTGGGAGAAGTTTGGTGGTTTGTAAATATTTCATCTTCTCATCCCCTTCATATTTTCTTCCTCTATTGTGTCTTTCTTCACACAATCATTCCCTTGTAAATATGTGTTTTCATTTCCTTCCATGTTTTATTTCAAAAAAATGTGCATTGTTTTTCTATGTTTGTATTTTAAGCCTCTTATTCTCTCTCTTGGACATTAAATTTATACCATCCCATAGCCACAGAAAAACCCCTTAAAAAGACCTCTTGATTCTTGTTCACTTTGGATAGGTATTGAAAGCTTATATCTCTTTTCAAACTATAAGATTTTCACTTTTGGTTGGTGAAAGAGTGAACCTCCACAAATGAATTTTATCATCTTGAGAGGTGTGAGTTTTGAGTGTCCAAATTTTCCATTTATAAATTTGAGCATGAAAAAATGAATTAGTTTTGGAACATTGTTTCTGTAACAACTTGTGGTGGAATTCAAAATGGATGAGTGAAATAGTCTAAACCTCCCCTGATTGGAGAAAACAAAATTTTAATATCTGTTGGTGAGTAAAAATGATTTTTTCATGTTTTTATATTTGTTGCACATGAGGACATGTACAAAACTAAGTGTGGGGTAGTTGATGTTATTAATATTTTCATGACTTATTATATTCCCCCTTTACTGATTTTATATGAAATGTGCATAATTTGTGTGAAATATTAATGTTTTAATATTAAGTATAATTTTTGAGCATTTTTAGAAGTAGTCCTATTGAGTCAGTGTAATGTTTTAATAATAAATATCACTATAATGATCTAAATTGTGTGGTTCTTGTTTTGTAGGATTATCCTTTCAATATACAACATTTCATTAGAAGGTACCATGAGCCAATTCTGCCATTTGAAAGGTCATATGGTCCTCAGAAACAAGACCAAAGAATCTGTGAACAAACTGGACCAGCCTTGAAGATTAATTTACTGGGATCAATCCAGAACTCCAAAAACATTAAATATCCACAATACTTCGTGGGACACTACATTTAATCTTTTATAAAAATTTCAAGGCCCAAATCCAAGTACAAGGGGCCCAAATGAAGATTTGAAGTCCATCCCACCATTCTGAAAGAGAATTAAAATCAGTATAGTATTCATAACATATCTCATGATGTAAGCATCAAATCGAGATGAGATTTTTCAGTGTGAAAGAGGAGATATATTAGGCCGACTTTGTTGAATAACCCATTCGTATTTGAAGGCATCTTAATATTCAAAAACCCTTTCACATTATGGACTTCAAAAAGACTGGATTGAAATGGATAGTTTTACATTTTTTACTCAAACCGCCATAACTTTGGCTCAATAAGTCCAATAGCCGCCAAATTGTCACAGTAGACAGAAGACGTTTTTATCTACAACTTTTAAGAAGGATATTTCTCAGGATTCGGCTGTCTGGATATACATATCGGCGAGCAAAGTTTAGGGGTATTTCAGGAATGTAAACAGTCCACCACCTTGGGCTATAAATACATCCCCTCTTCTCCTTTCAAAAGGGTTGGCACTTAATCACTTAAGGAGGAGGTTTGACATTACTAGATCCTTGAAAAGGTTCTAGGAGGATATGCTTTGATCTTGTTTCAACAAGAGAGACCTCTCCTCCACTTCTCTTTCACGTTTGTTTATGTTTGCATTCAATTGTAATTGTGTAACTTTGTTTTCATTTCAATCATATTTTAGTGCTTGTTTCTTATTCAATACCTCTTATTATTCTCCACCTTATGTAGTATAATATTCATGGTCTTAAAATAGTTTGAATAATTTTAAATTACAGTCCCTTATTTTGCTTCCTCATTCAATCGAAATTCCATTTTTGATTCTCAAAATATTTCGTGTGTGTGTTCGGCACACTACTCTTATCTTGTCCCTTTATTTTTCTTCTCTTTGTAATTTATCACCATAAAAATATATTACCAGATTAATAAAAATCATAATGGCTGAGTAAATCTATCATTGGGGTGAGTTTATTTCAGGTATGTTAAGCGATTGAGAGCTTTTGCTCGATGAGTATTCGTTGAATTAACATTGTGTATATTGGACTTAGCCTGTCATGGATTAATGACTTGTTTTGTTTAACGTGTGGTTTCCATGGATTATTGAAACCATAAATACACTAACATAAACAAGTAATGGTAATTATTAGAAACCTAAGTTATGTTACGGCTTGGATTAAAGCTTTAACACTTGGGAATTCCGATCAAAATCATCTTGTGACATGGGTGTTAATTTAATGCAATATAAAGCAAAGCTCAAGGATATCACAAGATTAACTACCTAATGATGAACTCACCCAAATCTTTATCAACTTGTCAAATTAAACATCATCCATTAGTCATTTCAATTAATCTCTGCAATCAAAAACCCCCAATCAGAATACAATTAACTAAAAACAAATGACTATTACAAAGTATCATCGACGAGGATTCGACCCGAGTGCTGCTATACACATTAGCAGAGCACCGGAACTTTGACTGGTCGATAGGAGAAAATCGGCCGTGCGTTTCAACAAGTTATTGGTAATGAGATTGCTTTCTTGGTTTTCATTTTTACAGTTAATCTAGTTCACCTAGTGTGACACACTTGATTTTGAGATCTATGATTTATGATATTTTTATCTCTTGTATGAAATGAAAGAGGGTGTGTGTTCATGAATCATATAATTATTTTAGTATTTGTATGTCATTTGTATGACTGCCTATGATTTTTACATTTATTTCGATATCATGGTAGGATAATTAAAGTGTTTTAATCAGCTTATATAGTGTTTTTTCATATAACTTGATGGTGATATCTTGTCTTATCGATTCTTTACATGATTGAAAATTTTTACTGATGATTTCTTATTCTATTTATTACATTGTTTCAGTTAAATTTAATTCTAATTTAAACTTATAAAGTGTCTTCCTTTATAATTTATAATTGAAATTTCATTTAATTGAGCCTAAATTATAAAACACTTATAAAAAAATGAAATAGAACAAGATGGGTCCTATATACATAAATATATATGATGTTGAACCTAGGTATGGGTAGAAGAGGATATTGAGAGTGATTGGTTTATGGGATATTTATGTGATGGTGTGCATAAGATAATGTGATTTTATGCTTGTTATTTATTTACCTAACTGAGATATTGATAAATTTGATAAAAATGTATTCTGATATGGGTATTTGGAAATTATAAAAATATTCCACCTTGGAAACCACCTGCATAGCGCAAAGAGGTAAGGTATGAGCATGCTACATTTATGGTTGGGACAGATCCTCTTGTGGTTCTAGGCAGGTGATGGATGGTCATATCCATGAGAGATTGTTGTGTGGCGTACAATTGATGGAGAGAGAGGCTCTATGAGATTCACCTATGATGTATGATCTGTTAAGAGAGTATTAGATACAATATCCACCATTATTCACCAAGGAGGGTGGTAACCTAGTAGTTAATATTTGGCTGGAGTCTATCCATATAGTCTTTTACTACCTTTATATACCCCGGATAGAGGGGTGAAATTTGTAGTTTACATGCCGTGAGGTCTAATAAAGCACTGGTAGGATATTCTGGACCATGTTGACTAGGGTGTTGGGTTTTTATAGATGGAATTTAAGGAAATATTTCTTAACCATTTTTTTCACAAGACCTTGAGGGCAGATTGGGCTAGGGAGTTCATCCACCTCATTAAAGAAGGTATGTTAGTGATGGATTATGTTGCTTATTTACTGGACCTTAACCACTTTTCCATGATGCTGGTAGGGGATGAGATAGCTAGAGGGAGATGTTTTGAGGATGAGTTTAGATAAATTATTTGGGTTTAAGTGAATGTTTTTCTTTTACCATAATCTTCAAAATATGTGAACCAAGACCTTATTACAAAGAGAATCCTGAGTGAGGTCAGAGGCTTAGTGAATATGGATTCCATTGGTGAGACCCAAAAATAGGTCTTTAAAAATCTAGAAGCGATGTTCTGATTTTTCACACCAGTGTGATGATAGATAGGGTAGATCAGGTGGAAATACATCTCTCCCTCCTTAGGGAGTAAACTCTGCAGAGTTCCATCAGTGTGGCATGATTTTCCACATTCATCCACATTGTACTCAGCTTCCAGTTTAGTGAAGGATATGTGGGAGGATGTGACCCTTGCATAGGGTTTGAAGGAGTTCTCTATGGGTACTTACTGACCAAGGATTTGGAAATGTTCATGGTTAGGGGTCTAGGTCAGGAATCATACCACAGATTGGTAGTTGGAGCTCTATTAGCTGTTTGGGCCGAGGTAGAGGGCGTGGTGCCTAGGGATAGGGGCAGAAACACCAGTAGAGTGGTGCTTCACACGGGAATCAAGTGGGTGGTCAGGGATGAGGTAGAAAATAGTTTCATGTCATTCATCCTACTACTATTGACTAGGATATAGGAAAATATATGAAGTTTGATTTTAATACCTTCCACTGTAGCTTCTACCTTGTTTGATATAGGAGCATCACATTTGTTCATATATGATCAGTTTATTGATGGAATGAGGTTAACCATAAAATATTTCTATGGATTGATGTCAATCGACATGCCTCTAGGAGTTATATATGAGGGTATTCATTGATGTTGTTATTGTGTCCTAGTGGTTAGTGTCTACAGGTTACTTTTGGACTTCTTCATACTGGAGATGATGAGTTTCAACATGATCCTTGGGATGGATTGACTCATACAATATTTAGATCATATTGATTGTTATCAGTAATAGGTATTGTTTAATTCTATATATGGTTATAGTTATATCTACATCAGAGAGTAGAAAATGTAGTCATGTCATGCTGGAACTGACCACCAAAAACTAGGTGGGATTATAGCCCAGGGTTTTATCATTTTTTTGGATGATGGGGAGACATATTTGGTGGGTTTTTCTCCTATAATTGATTAGTTCTAGGACGTATTCCATGATTATTTCTTGGTATTTCCACCCAAATGAGTTTTTGAGTTTAATAATGAGATCAAGTCTGGTGTAGAGCCTATTTCTATTCCTCCTTATAGGATGGATCCTAAGGATCTCCAAGAGTTGAAGGACTAGTTGGAGGACTTAGAGACAAAAGTGTTCATATTACCGAGTACGGCCCCTTAGGGTGATTCGGTCCTATTAATCAAGAAAGAGGATGGCTATTTGAGGCTATGTGTGGACTATTTAAAGCTAAACCAAGTGAAAATTAATAAGAGATATCCACTCCCTCCTATCAATGATTTATTTTATCATATTATAGGAGCTATAGTGTTATCTAATATTGACTTGAGATCAGGTTATCACTAGCTGAAGGTGAGGTAATATGATATAAATTACACTATTTTCAAGAGTAGATATGTTCTATAAAAGTATTTGATGATGCCATTTAGTATGTAGAACACACCAGATGTGTTTATGGACTGATGAATCAAGTTTTCCATCCATACCTGGTTACCTTCGCGGTCATTTTTTTCGATGATATACTTGTGTACTATATGTTGAGGGAAGAGAACACTCGTCATTTGGAGATCATTATGAGAACACTAAGGTAGTGTCAACTATATTAAAATATATCAACATGCTATTTTTGGATTAATTGGGTGAAATTATTGAGGTACATGATATATAAGGTAGGAGTATTAGTGGATCTTGAGAAAGGTAGAGGTAGTGAATTATTTTGAGGGGCTTAATATTTTTTTGAGATATGTAGATTTTTGGGTCTAGCTGGTTATTATTAGAGATTAATTCAGTAATTATATAACTTAATAGAATTGATGATAGACATGAATAAGAAAGGGATGAAGTTTATTTAATTATATTCTCACAGGCATGACTTTTACGAGTTGAAAGGTAGGTGAAAATTAACATCAATTCTAACCTTACCTAATTCGAGTAAGGAATATACCTTGTATTATTATTCATAAGGATTCAAGTTAGGAGTAGTTCTGATATAGGATGGCTGTGTATTTAATTATAAGTCTAGGAAGTTGGATATTTCATTAATAGTACTACTCGATGAATGATATTGAGGTAGTAGAAATGGTACACACCATGAGATATCGATGGAACTAACTTTTGGGTGAGAGGCTTGTTGTATATATTTAATATAAGATACTGAAGTATATCTTCTCATAGCGGGGCCTAATCCTTTGGTAGCATAGGTGGGTTGATTATCTTAAATATTATAATTTTGAGATGGTATATACCTTAGGGAAAGAAAATTTAATTGATGATTCTTTGAATAATAAGACTTAGACTTAAGTGGTGCAGGAGTCTATCAGTGAGTGGAAGTTGATGAATATTTTTACTAAGAAACATCATGAAATCTAGGAGTACAATGATTGAGATACCCTTACATCATTATCTATTACTTATTCACTTATTTTCAAGGTAAATTGGATTCAACTATCATATTTGGACTATCTAGTCATAAGAGACAACATATATGGTGGGGATCCACCATTGGACTAGTCTCTTGATGCTGATGATATGTTACATGTCTCATGTCATTATTCCTATGAGTACGTGTGAGGATTTGATGAGTGAATCACTTGTCTCGATATAGGTTATATATTTGGGTTTGAATAAGATGTATCGAGATATACACTGTAACAACCTGAGATTTTATGAGAATTATTCTTTTTAATTTCATTGAAATCTTGCGCTATATACAACACCATATTAGCTTGTAGTATACACAACACTATTCTTGGATTGTGTTACAAACAATTTCAAGTTTGTTTGATAGTAGTTATTCTACGAAACATTGAGTGCGTATATATATATATATTCAATGTATAAATGAAATATGGTTGGATTCTGTTATACGCAATAAAAAAGGAGTCTTTCACCACACGCAACCCTGACTTGGCTTGCGTTACACGTAATCACGACCTTCCTCGATAGCGTGTGTAGTACGCAATACCGGGTTTCACTAAATAACGATATATTGTTATAATATTATAATGGACTAGCCGTTATGAATATTATTAACTGAATTTTTAATTTTATAACATTATTGTTCATCTTACATATTTTCTAGAACATGGTATGAGAACAAAATAAATTTTTCAGGTAAAATAAGTATTTTTCAAAAAATGCAGTTTTGCCGCCTTTTGATGGCGCGCCAAATTTAAATCTAGTTTTTGACAAGTTTATAAGTTAAATTTGAAAAAAATAAAATTCTTCTTTGGAGTAAGGATATAAAAATTTACTTTGGATAAAATTTTCATATTATTCTGATAACTTTCATATTTTAATGAATAGTAAAAACACGCTATATTTTAATTAAAAACAAATTTTTCCATCGTAATAATTTATATGGTTAAATTATAATATTTAATGGTTTTAAAGCATTAATAGAATATATTTTTACCATTTAATATAATTTATGTCATTATAATTTATTTTACATAGAATTCGTAGGTTAAATCAATTCAATCTTTTGCAATGTTTTAAACAAAAAACCCGTTTTATTTCGACAATGGGATTAATTTTAATTTAATTTCTGAAACTTATGTGTTTTGAATTTTGAAAAATGTATTCCATATTTGGATTCAGTGGGTCCAAATTATGTTAATAGGTTACTTTTATTTTTTTGAGATTATGAATAGTAACTATGGTAATTTTTATTTACTGCAGTTAAAGGTAAATCGGGTAATTAAGGGTAAATATACGATTATAAAATTACCCTAACACTTTCCAAAATCCTATTGGATGAATAAAAGTCGACCCATATCACCTAAGGGTCGGAATAGATTCATTTCATGGACTTTTGACCATGAAATAATATAATTATTATTAAAACCAAAGAAAGTGACAACATGTCACTCTCTTAAATATTATAAGTATAATAATTTTAATTTAGTGATAAAATTCATGAAACTTCTAACATGAATAGTATTAAGAAATATAACAAAATTATATACATTATTAGAATTTATTTATAATTTTTAGGGATTAAATGATTGTCATTAATGGTGACACAATAGTGATGCAGAAATTGTTTAGTTAGTGAAAAATCAATAATATAGTTTTTATTAAAATAACAATACCTATCAAAAGGACCAGAAACTTGACCAAACATTTGTTTTCGAGTATATCTATACCCTAATCATACAATTGTAGATTTTTGGACCATTGGAAGCCTTATAAAACCGATTATGACATTTATATTATTTTATTTTAAATGATGTCAAAGATGTCACCTTCAAAATTTAATAAATATGACAATTTAAATGTTGTGATTTTAAGATTATAAATTCCAGTAAGAATATTATTATGAAAGGTATTATATTTATCTTCATCATAGAATTTTATTTTAAATTTTTATTCAAAAAATAGGTATATTAAATAATTATACAAAAATGATTTAGTAATTATTTTATTAATAGATATACCAAATAAAAGGTTTTAAAAATATTAAAATAAATATTATATGAAACATTTAATGTGCTCCACTAATTTTATAGATAAATATTACATGTTATGAATCTATTAAAGATTTTAGTTTGAACATATCTTCTATGAGGATTTTATTTAAATTCAAATAAATGAATAGTGTCAAAATTGACACTATTGTTATTTTATAAAAATAACATAATATTAAATTGTTAAAAATCACAAAAATATTTAAAAATTATAAATTGAAATTTATATATTCTAAAATTTTATAAATTATCCAATTATGGAAAATTAACAACACATAAGTGATTATTTATGACCATTTAAAATTTATAATTTTAATACCACAAATAAAATTAAATATATTAAATAAGGATAAATCAAAATGATAAGGTTTAAAATAAGATACAAAAATGTATAAATTTGATTTTTTGATGATATTACAACCCTATATCATATAATCTTAAAATTGAGTCATTTTTTGAGGTTTTTATGTGGGGTTTGAATTTATATTAAACTAATATTTTTGAGGATTACAAAGGTGCCCCTCTCCTCCCTTATAAAAGGGCACCTACTCCCTCTCCTCTTTACACAATTTAGAGACTTAAAGCTTGTCTAACCCCTACCCACTTCTCTTATCCAATTTCCTAGAAACATCCTAGAGGTCCTGGTCTTCTTCAAAGTCCAATCTTAGTTCCCTAAGAGGAGGTTTTAAATAGGCGTGTCGAAGAAGAGGTAATAACCGTCACCGATTCTTTCAAATTATTTCCTCTTCTACTTATTCTTCTCTAGTTTTTTTGATTATGAAGTAATAACATCAGTATAACTCATATACTAATATGTTATTATAAATATGAAACAACTCTAATTCAACTTCTATCCATCCTACGAAAAATGAAATCATCGCGCGTGCGTACGTACGGAATACCGTCTCCACGCCGTAGTGTAATCTGTTTTCCACCACCACCTTACTTGGATGAGTATAATGGTGTAAATAAATAACTATATATGATTATTTTAAAGTGATATTTATTCTGAAATATTATACGTACACTTCAATACAATTCCACGATCATGGGAATGGTATCATCGATCGTGCGTACGAACGGACTACCGTCTCCACAACGTGATGAGATTCATTCTCCATGATTAACCATTCATGAATGATTGTAAAGTATATATAATAATTAATCATGAAATATATGACATAATAATTATACTAGATTTATGTATATATATATGTATGTCATCTACTTAATTCCATTCAATTCAATAAGGAAACAAAAACAACGTTCATGCGTACGTACGGCCTACCATCTCCATGAATGGTGTATTTCATTCCATTTATTGATCTATCATATATATATATGTAAATGATGAATATATATTATATATAAATCATGTTTTACATTCTGTAAATTAGTTAAATCATTATATAAGTAATAATATCAAGAACAACAAGTTGAAACACGTGCAATAAATGAAACGATTTTACCCAAATCGCTGCTTTTACATCGAATTTACAAAAGAACGGGTAATATAAAGTCATAAGTAAACCATATATGATATCATAACAATGAATATGATTCTGTAATAAGTAAATTAAATTACTTAAATCATTGTACAGGAGGTTCTGATACGTACAAAGCATATCAAACCTAAGGTAAGGGATAATTTTGCAATCTCATTTTTATCCGAGATTTCTTATTTGTAAGTATTTAATGGGGTTATATTTTTCATCCATGTCCATAAAAATGTTTTCATAAAGTTTTTAATATTATTCCATGTATGTTTAAAGTTATTTTTACCCTTATTTTACTTTTACTTTGGGTTATGGATGGAATCTTTCTTTTGTTTACCATACATGGTACTTTTTGACTTTTCTGTTAAAAGTATGAGGAGAATGTTTTTTTAACTTATATGACATTAATGGATTTTTACTGTTTCATAACACCTCATTTTCATGAAGACTACTCTACAATATTTCATGACTATTTTCAACAAAATCCTTTTCTTTGAAAATTCTATGACATTTTGTGAAAATAAAATGATTTTGAATAAGAAAGGATATTTTCCTCAAGAATTCATTTCAAGTGTTTTATCAAAACCATTTTCCATATAAGATGACATTATTTCATATGTGTATGTTTCAAGTATTATGTCTCTATGATTTACATGGTTTCACTTTTCTTATGATGAAATGATATCCATTTGTTTTATATGGATTATGTTATGATGGGATGATGTTTATGAAACCCATTTTATTCTTTGGGTTATGATGAATGATTTATGTTTTTGTTGTAGAACAAGTAAGAATGATTTAATTATGAGATGGGTGGGACCTATATCTCCCTCCAATGCATTGGGTAAAGATTTATATCTCATGAGATAGACATGGCATGAATGGCAAGTTAAAACGGTTCAGTAATACAGGACTGGAACGGGGAGTGGACTCGATTCAGAAAGGGACTTTGTCCTCTAAGATGGTCTTGGCAGTAATGCCTTGGCTAATATGGAAATCATAACATGTGATTAATGGTTTTCCACAATTACATGTTTTATTCCCATGCCATTTTATCATGATTTATGTTCCATTATGATATATGCCTTATGTACTTCCAAGATTCATGTCTTTGATCAAGATTTTGATGTTTAGATTTTATGTTCATGTTTTTGCATTCAAATGTTGATGGATTGTTTTATGTTCTCTATGTTTACCCTTACTGGGCATTTGAGCTCACCCTTTTTATGTTTTCTTTTCCCAAGTATTTAACGAAAGGTTTTAGGTAAGAAAATAAAAGGGGAAGATCTTTATGGGAGATGTTGAAGATCTTTCACCAAGATTAGAAGATTATATTTCGAGTTTCCAAAGACACTAAACTATTACGGTCCTTTGGTGTCTGTTTTTGTTATGTATTAAGTATTCCGCAACAGTAATTTAATTTCCATGTACGTCAAGCTTTGGGTCTCTACATACACAGGAAGTATTTGTGGCTCATGATAAAGGGGGATATTGTTGTATTCATTACATGATGCTTGTAATGGCCCAAACCTCTCTAGTCCATTACTTTGTGAAAATCTGGTAGTTGGAATGTTCTATGAGGTCAACATGACTTATTTAAATAGTTTTTTTAGTTTTTATAGTTTTTCAGGTTCTCCAATAGTAGGTCATTGATGGTAGGTCGCGACGGTGAGTCGCAACGGTGACTCGCACTGGTAGCTTGCAATGGTGGGTCAAAATGGTGAGTTGTGATAATGAATAGAGATGGTGACTCACAATGGTAACTATCTGAATAGAGAATCACACTAGTATCTCGCTGAATGGTGACTCACATTAACAACTCGCACCATTGACTCGCACCAGTGACTCATCCAATAATGTTGTTTTTCTAGTTTTTTTCCAGTTTCCTACAATTTCACCCCATTTAAGTTTTATTTGCTGAAAAATGAGTTTTATACCCTATTTAATGGTTTTTGGAACTTTTTTGGATCATATTTATATTCTAAAAACTTTAATCTTCCCCTGACATCCAAACCATGTGGTCTTGGTCAAGATCGTCCTTTAATGGATTTTAAAAACTATTTCTCCCTTTGATTTAGGATCTGGACTTTCTAAAGACGAGATATTATCTTCCTTGTGTGCTTCCATTTATCTTGGTGTGAAAAAACCTGAACCTTTCTTCCTCCTAGGATTCTTGTGGTTGTGTTGTAGCCTTTGGGCCATGTTTTTCCCTTGAGGATCTTCTTGCTGCATGTGCACCCCCTACTTTGATGCAATAAGGAAGGGATGATAACTTCTTCATCCAAGTAGGTTTCCTTCATCTCTCTTTTATCTGTGCATCAAGTGGGGTGGGTGTATAAATGTTTCTTTAGAACACAATTGAATTCATATTAACAAAGATAATTAAACCATCAAAAATCAATCTGCAGGTTCTGGGGAAAGTGATGTATGCTCGTACTATTTATTTGATATTTTTATCAATGTTTTGAATTGTATGGGCTATATTCCTACTAAAAATCATGTCCATTGGGGGTCCTTGGTTTCACATAGAATGTTTATGAATGCATTTTTCTCTGATTCTCCTTAAAAAATACATGGAATCTATTAATCATGTATATTCATCTAAAATAAACAGATGACCCAAGATCAAATTTTTTCTACAATAACCCCTGAATTAAGAAGTAGAAATTGGGAGAGGAATTCCCTTTTAAATATAAATATTCCGTGCCTTGGTTAGTGAAGTGCTGTGTTGTGTGTGGGTTTGTCTTGACTTGGGCTATAGTAGGGATGTGAGAATGGCTGTGTGATGTGGTGTGATTCTAGTGGCATAATGGAATCTTAGGTTGAGAGATTGTTTATTTGTGAACCTAGATGTGGCTGTAAGGAGGCATGGATTTAGAATGGATGGAAAGTGTTTTACAATAGGGCTATGATCGGGTTGTGTGGTTATGTGTTTCTAGGTGCGATTGTGAGTTGGGGGTTTGATCTATTGAGAGGATGTATTGGGCGGAATGACTTTGAAGAATGACAATGACATTGGTTGGCGTGGGAGTTAAAGATAGAGGAATGTGAAGCTAATTTAGTTTATTACCATTTTTTCCTTCTATGATGATTTTGGCCGTGTTGCCTATTATGGCTTATGTTTAGTAGTTTCTTGGGTAGTGATGAAATGAATAAATGATTTGTTTAACAATGAACAAGAATTGGTTAAATGAATTGGATGGGGGTATGAATTGAGTTTGTGGATGGTTGTGTGGTTGCACATTTAGAGGTAGCATCAAAGGTGGTATTATGAGTTGGTTGTTTGTTGAAAACCCATAGGTTGGTTTTGAGTGTCTAGTCTCATATATATATACATGTATTTTCCTTTGTGATTTCAATATACAACCCACCCTAGTTGAGAACTATGTATTGAACACCTCCATCATCATGGGGGAGGGTGTATTTTCTAAACATCCTGGTGGGAGGATTGATGGATGGACACCCGCTATTCCCTACTCCCTATTCCATGCGGGGATAGATCAAGATTATTTGAGAAGGTTGTGGTTTATGGGGCCCAGGTGTGTGCTGGTGAGTTGTGTTTTCCCAGGTGTCTTTGGGATGAGACGTGTTGTGTTTTTCTAGGTGTCTTTGAGATGAGATGTGTTTTTATTTCCCATGTGTTTTCGGGATGTGACGTGGTATGTGAACCAGGTGTCTATGGGTGGGATGTGATGTGGTATGTGGCCCATCTATCTACAGATGGGATGTGGTTTTGAGGCCTAAGTGTGTGTGGGTGAAATGTGATCTGCTTCATTTGAATAGGTGATAATACTAGCTGTGAGGCCTAAATGTGTGTAGGTAGCTTGTGATGTGGTACTTTTAGAAGATGTGGGAGTGCCAAGATGTTTTCTATAAGGGCGTGAGAGTGGCTAATCAGTGAGAATGTGGTGTGGGGTACCCTATTATCAATGTGTACAATATTACTTTACTTGACTTGTGTTATTTGGTGAGTGTGCTTAGTGAGGTTGGGTGGTTGTATACCTTATTAGGTGTTGTTGGGTTCTGCTATTTTCCTCATGAGATCATTAGTATGCTTCTCTCACTTGTGCATGAGAGAATTTGGTTTTTTATATTGAGTGTAATTGTATGATAACCCTACGTATATAAAACTATTTTCAGATTTCTAGGAGGATTACATGGACCGTGCTAGACTTTACCAGGTCATACATTGGGATAGTTGGCATGTCGCTGCTTAGCCTTTCTTTTGGCATTTAATTTTGAGTTTCATTTCATTTATAATAGTTTTATTTCAAACATGCATGTGGGATGGATTTTGTATTTATTCTATATATATATATTAATTGAATTTTCTTTGGGATAGAAAATCTTATCTTTTGATCTTGTTTTCTTAAAAAGAGAAATGCCTCCCATTTTTTGAGATTGTGCTGGTCGCCACCCTAGGGCCTACTAGAGGTAGGGCGTAAGGATCATTATCTCGATTTCATAATTGTCAGTCCATGAGGGGCATCTTTGGAGGGAGGGGTTCATGACAGAATGATATCAGAGGTGATGGTTGAGAGATATAATGGAGTTTGGAGTTAGGCACAGTAAGGATTACATGTGTTGGTAGGGAAACAATGTCTAGTGACCTTGGTATGTGACATAGGATAGGGAATAATGGTTAGGAAATGGGTTTTAGGGACCCCTGTGATTCGATGCAAGGAATTTGAGCCTACCGAATGACCAAGTGAGAATACACTGTTTGTAGAGTAGAGACCCTAGTAAAGGTATATACATCATAATGTCTTGTGTTCTTGTTTAAATTGGGTTGTATTTAGAAATTTTAAATGGACAACAAAATGAGTTAAATGAGTTAAAATGAATCTTAAATAAAATTACCTACTGATCAGTCTTAAGATTTCATTATTTACCTTTTTTAGCTATGGCACCCAGTTTTCATCCACGCGTGGCTCGTGCAGTTGAGGCTCAATAGGACAATCCGATTGATTAGAAGAGGGTTAATCTAATGAAGGAGGATAACCAGTGGTAGATAATGCTATGTGATTTCCAGTGGTAGGCTTTAAAAAAGCATGTGGGCAGTGTTTCAGATAAGGAGGAAGAGAGATGGATCAAGGATCTTGAGATCACATTTAGTTTGATCTAGGATCCAACAAAGTAATGGGTTCCTTTGGCAGTGAGCCAGATTTAGGGAGCTATGCATCAGTGGTGGACGCTATACCTAGGGTAGAGGAAGGAGGTATATGTGTTGTGGGTTGACTTTTGAAAGGAGTTTCAGGTTGAGTTACTTTTGTCGACTACAAAGAATGAAAAGAGGTAGGAGCTACTCTCCCTTCATTAGGGGAGTATGTTAGTGCAGGAACTTGGGATAAAGTTCAAGGATCTTCTTCACTTTGCCTCAGATCTTTTTTTATGAGGAGTCTCATGTGTGATGACTAGAGGATGCATTTTTTCCTTCTATCCAGTATGCAGTTACTCCATTTATGTCGTCGAAATACTTTGAGGATTAGAAGAAGGTGGAGATAGTTGAGAGGATGCACTCATGAGGAGGTTTACTGTGAAAGGGGATCCAACATGGTTATTTGAGAGGTAGGGTTACCAACAGTATGTCTCAGGAGCCAGGGCCTTCGAGGTTTTGACCAGTAGAGAGTTGACATTAGTAGTTTTTATTTCAGACTTCTGGTCCTAATGCCTTTCCTATGGGTTTGGGGATGACGTGTTTCCTTTGTGGGTTTCAAAACCATCTTCTGAACCAGTTCCCAATGGCCGTTCAAGCTCAGTATGGTGGAGGTGGACAGGTTATGCACTAGACTCATCAATAGTTTACATCTAGGCCGTTTCATCAATAGGGATGATAGACTCATGCTCCATCGAGGGGAGACTGAGTACGTAGAGGATGACTTCGGGGTGTTTCTTAGGGACCTCGACTAGAGCATGGTTGTAGAGGTGGTCATCAGCAGAGGGATAGAGGAGTCGGGAATGATCAATTTCACTCATTGGAGGTAACAGTTTCGGTAGGACCAAAGATAGTTGGAGGTACAATCATCTTGTTTAGTAACCTTGCTTGTTCTTTATTTGATTCAGGAGATTCAAACTCCTTTGTTTCACCCAGTATATCCCATGCTATGGTACTAGAAATAGAGAGGCTTAACAGGACCTTGGTGTTGAGTATGCTAGTAGGAGGTTAGAACAACTTGTTTGATGTGTGCTGGGGTTTTATAATGATGATGGGACTGCATAAGTACCATTTGGATCTCTTCTTGATATAGATATAAACATACAATGTCATTATCGACATCAACTAGTTGTATTATGTACACACTGTTATCAACTACTTTTGGATAAGAGTCATGTTTTTAGATTTGGATGGTCATCGTGTGGCTTTCATTGGTGAGTGGAGTTTCTAGATGGACAGTTGGTGTATAGATCCTATTCTTTCTTTATTGTCTGATATGTTAGTGTAATTTATGGATACTAAGATGGTGGAAGTTCCCAGAGTCATTGTGGAGTTCCTAGATGTTTCCCCCAAGGAGGTTGTGATGATACTCATTTGACGTGAAGTTGAGTTTGGGATAGACCTACAGTTCAGTGATTCTCCAATTTTGATGGCTCCTTATCAGATAAAACCTTCTGAGTTCTAGGAGATAAGGATTCAGATTGATGACCTAATGAATAAGGGTTTTATCCAGCCTAGTTTTTCATCATGGGGTGCTCCAGTGTTGTTCCCCAAAAATGAAGATGGCGGTCTGAGGTTGTGCATAGACTATAGGAGGCTGAATCATCTGATGGTCTAGAACCGTTACCCCCTTATAAGGATAAAAAATATTTTCAACCAGTTGAGAGGGGTGATTTGGTTTTCTAATATCAATATATGGTCTAGATATCACCAGTTGAGGGTGAATGAGGGTGATATTCCAAAGACCACTTTTAGATGGAGGCATGGGAACTTGGAGTATGTAGTCATGCTGTTCGGTGTTACAAATGCACCAACCATGTACATGGGGATTATTAAATCAATATTTCATGAGTTCCTGGACTGGTTCATTGTTGTATTCATCAATGAAATCTTTATCTACTTGAAGTTAGAGGAGGATCATATTGAGCATCTCATAACTATTTTACAAGTTCTTCGACACCACCATCTCTATAGAAAGTTGTCCAAGTGTAAGTTCTGGACATTATAGGTGCATTTAATTGGACATGTGGTGTCATATCAGGGTGTAGCAGTGGACCCATCGAAGGTGGAATCCATTGGTTCGTGGGAAGCACCCAAGAATGTGGCAGAGGTTCACAGTTTTCTTGGTCTTGTAGGTTATTATCAGAGGTTTGTACCCAATTTCTTTTGAGTTGTAGCTCTGTTGATAGATCTAACTATAAGGGAACAAACTTTTGTGTAGAGTGAGAAGTTCTAGGTGGTGTTCGGTTATCTATAGGGGAAGTTGGTCGGTGTCCAGTGCTCTGATTTCCAAAGAAAAGGGTGGTGTTATAGGTGTTTTGTAATGCTTCCAGTCTAGGCTTGGGATACGCCTTAATGCAGTAATGGGAAGTGATCTATTATGGGTCTAGGAAGTTATGTCCCCATGAATGTAACTATTATACCCATGATCTTAATATAGTAGTGGTTTTGTTTGCACTGAAGTTTTGGTGACATTACCTCATTATAGATAGGTTTATGGTCTTTATAGATCACAAGAGTTTGAGGTATATATTTTCCCAGTGAGATCTAAACTTTCAATAAGAGAGGTGGATATAGTTTCTTTAGGAATATGATTTTGAGATCTCCTACACCTCATGAAAGGGGAATATCGTGGATGATGATTTGAGCAGAAAGTCACCGAAGGAGGTTGTTTGGGAATCTTCGGATGCTTGGATGGAAATGGAGGAGTTGGAATCCTTGCACTTAGATTCAAGGGTGGAAAATGGTAGAGGATATTTGTTTCAGATGATGAGGAAGTCTTATGTAATGCAACAGGTGGAGGAGTCTCACTAGGGAGACTCATAGGTAGAGGTAATGCACGATCACATTGGCCATGGTGATGCTCCAGAGGGATGGTCAGAGGATGGTCATAATCAGATGCAGTTCCATGGAAGGCTGTTTGTTCTAGTGGCGATGCATAAGGGAGTCCTCCATGAGTTTTATAGATCAGATTTAGTGGTACATCCAGAAATTTCCAAGATGTACCATGGCTTAAGGATGCAGTTTTGGTGGCCTGAGATGAAATGAGCAGTGGATAAGTTTTTGGTGAAATGCCTAGTGTGCCAGCAGGTGAAGGCTGAGCACCGTGTTCCCAATGGTTTGTTTCATCCCTTAGATGTCCCAGAGTGGGAGTGGGATGAAATATCAATGGATTTTGTCACTGGGTTACCAAGAGATCAAGAAGGCTATGATGCTATCTGGGTAGTAGTGGATCGGCTGAAAAAATCAACTCACTTCTTAGAAATGAAGGAGTTGGGCACATTGGATTCCTTGTAAAAGAGGTATGTGGATGAGGTGGTGTAGCTAAACGGAGTTCCAAGATCTATTGTGTTAGATCAGGATACACATTTTACCTCGTGAGCCTAGAGGGGATTGAAACATGGTTCTGGAACTCAGTTACGCCTCAACACTACCTTCCACCATTAGATAGATGGGAAGACAGAACGGTTTATCCAGATACTATAAGATATGTTACGAGCATGCATCTTTCACTTTGGAGGATCATGGGTATGACACTTTCCCTTGGTAGAGTTTTCTAACAATAATACTTATCACTCTTCCATTGGAATGGATCCATTTGAAGCTTTGTATAGGAGGTCATGTCATTTACCTTTGTACTGGATAGAGGTTGGGGAGATAGATGTTCTTGGACCAGATGTGGTGAAAAGCACGAAATAAAAGGTTCATCTTGTTCATAAAAGGATAAAAGAAGCACAAGACTGGAAGAAGGTGTATGTCGACCATAGAAGGAGGCCCTTGGATTTTGATATTGGGGAACACATGTTCTAGAATTTTTCCACTCTACATGGGTAGTGAGGGTTTGGAAAAGGGAGTAAGCTTTATCCTATGTTCATCAGACCCTTTGAGGTGTTGGGGAGAGCTAGGAAGGTAGCATTCTAATTGGAATTTCCACCACAATTAGAGAGGACTCATGATATCTTTCACATCTCTCAACTTCATTGTTATCTTTATGTTGACTCCCATGTCATTGACTGGGGAGATTTGGTTATCAAAGATGATGTAACATATGTGGAGTGTCCATTAGAGGTATAGGATCATTGGGAGAAGGTACTATGTGAGCAAACCATTCCTTTGGTTCTCGTTTTGTAGAGGCAATGTGTCCTAGAGGAGAGTACTTGGGAGCGAGAAGTGTAGATCTGTTCCCATTACCCAGAGTTATTTTGAGTTTTCAATGTTTTTTTTTCCTTGTGATGTAATGTATGAACCTTGTTTATTATTAGATGAGTTGTTTCCTTGTTCCTTAATGTGTAATAAAGTTATGACATGTGAATATGGGAGGACCTGATTCCTAATCAAGACATATTAATTGTGATGTGATTAAACCCATGCGGGTGAGTCATTGCCACCCAGAGTGGATGGTATCATGACATGGAGGATGGAATTCCCTATTTCATGTGTTCAGATAGTGTGGTTGTTGTGGTTATGTGGTTTGAATTCTGGTTGGTTGGGTTATCAAATGTTGAAGGAGGTGTTCTTGGATGATTAGGTTTCACTCTATCTTTTGAACAACATAGGGTGGTTTATTGTTGATCTTTGATATCGGTACTAGTGTTTCAAGCATAGAGAGATCCTTGAGAGGTATATCACAGGGTGGTTGTTTGGAACCTTATTTTCCTTCTAGGTTTGGTTTTGAATTATTTATGGATAGAATAGTTTGAGAGGTATTTGATGTAATGGCCCATACCTCTCCAGTCCATTACTTTGTAAATATCAAGTAGTTGAAGTGTTCTGGGAGGTCAAGTTGAATTATTTCAACACTTTTCAATTTTTCTAATTTTTTAAGTACTTCAATAGTAGGTCACTGACTATAGGTAACAATAGTGAGTCACAATGGTGACTCATACCAGTAGCTCCCAATAGTGGGTTGGAACGATGAGTCGCGAAGGTGACTCAAGATGGTGACTCGCACCGGTAGCTCGCCAAACGGTGACTCACACTGGTGCCTCAAATGAGTGACTCACACTAGTGAATCATCCAATGATGAGTCATTTCCAACAGTGCTGCTTTTCCAGTTTTTCCAGTTTTCTATAGTTTCTTCCCTTGATTTTTTATTTGATGTAAAATGAGTTTAATACACAATTTAATGTTTTTTGGATCAATTTTGAATCATATCCATCTTCTAAAAACCTGAATCTTCCCTTGACTTCTAAACCACATGGTCTTGGTCAAGATTCACCTTAAATGGATTTTAAAAACAATATATCCTGTTGGTTTTGTAACTTTCCTTTCTAAAGATGATATATTATCTTCCTTGTGCACTTTCATTTCTCTTGGTGCAAGACACCCGAAAACTTTCTTCCCCTAAGGAGTAATATGATTGTGCTGTAGCCTTTGGTCTGTGTTTTTCCCTAAAGGATCTTCCTGTTGCATGTGCACCACCTGCTTTGGTGCAATAAGGAAGGGATGAAAATATATTCTTCCAAATAGGTTTCCTTCATTTCTATTTTATATGTGCATCATGTGGGGTGGGTCTATCAATGTTTCTTGATAACACAGTTGAATTCAAATTAATGAAGATAATTAAACCATCAAAAATCAATCTGCGAGGTTTGGGGAAAGTGACATATGATCATACTATTTATTTGATATCTTGATCAATGTTTTGAATTGTATGGGATATATGAATACTATAAATTATGGTCATTGGGGGTCCTTGGTTTCACATATAATTTTTATGAATTCATGTTTTTCTGCTTCTTATTAATAAAATACATGGAATCTATTAACCATGTATATTTAGCTAAAATAAATGGATGCCCGAAGATCAAATTTTTATGTGATAACCCCTAAATTAACAAGTGGAAATTGAGTGAGGAATGCCTTGTTAAATCTAAATATGCCTTTCCTTGGCTAGTGTGGTGGTGTGTTATGTGTGGGTTCATCTTGACTTGTGCTGTAGTAGGGTTGTGGTCATGGTTGTTTGATGTGGGGTGGTTTGGGTGGTGTAATGGAATCTCAAGTTGAGAGATTGTTTGTTTGTGAACCTGGATGTGGCTGTAAAGGGATGTGGATTTGGAATGGATGGTAAGTGTTGTACAATAGGGCTTTGATTGAGTTTTGTGGTTATGTGTTATTGGGTGTGGATGTGAGTTAGGGGTTTTCTTTATTGAGAGGATGAATTGGGTGGAATAACTTTGAAGAGTGATGGTGGTAGTGGTTGTCATGGGTGTTAAACGTAGAGGAATGTGAAGATACTTTAGTTTATTGGAACTTCTCCTTCTATGTTGACTTTGGTTGTGTTGCCTATTGTGGATCATGTTTAGTATCTTCCTGGGTAGTGATGAAATGAATAAATAAATTGTTTAATAAAGAATGGGAATTGGTTAAATAAATTTACTGGGGGCATGAATTGAGTTTGTGGCTGGTTGTGCATTTAGAGGTAGCAGCAAAGGTGGTATTGTGAGTTGGTTTTTGGTTGAAAACCCATAGGTTGGTATTGAGTGTTTGGTATCATATATATATATACATGTATTTTACTTTATGATTTCTATACACACCCCACCCTAATTGAGTAATATATGCTGAACACACCCATCGTCATGGGGGAGGTTGTCTTTCATCATGGTGGGAGGATGGATGGTTGGCCACCCTCTCTTCCCTACCCCCAATTCCAGGTAGTGATAGCCCAAGATTCTTCTGTATGTTTGTGGTTTGTGGGGCCTAGGTGTGTGCTAGTGAGTTGTGTTTTCCCAGGTGTTTTCAGGATGAGATGTCTTGTGTTTTTCCAAGTATATTTGGGATGAGATGTGTTGTGCTTTCCTACATGTTTTTGGGATGTGATGTGGTATATGGCCCATGTATTTGTAGGAGGGATGTGATGTGGTATGTGGTCTAGGTGTATGTGGGGGGGATGTAGTTTTGAGGCCCAGGTGTGTGCAGGAAGGATGTGATGTGCCTCGTTTTCCCAGGTGATGGGACTAGTTGTGAGGTCCATGTGTGTGCAGGTGGGTTGTGATGTGGTACTTTCGGAAGAGGTGGGAGCTTCAGGACATTTTTTGTTAGGTTGTAAGAGTAGATAATCAGTGAGAAATTGGTTCAGGGTACCGTATTATCGATGTGCACTATATTAATTTACTTGATTTGCGTTGTTTGGTGAGTGTTCCTTGGTGAGGTTGGGGTGGCTAGTATACCTTGTTAGGTGTTGTTGGGTTCTTCTGTTTTTCTCATGGGAGCATTAGTATGATTCTCTCACTTATGAATGAGAGACTTTGGTTTTTCCTAATGAGTATACTTGTATACTCACCCTATATATATAAAACTGTTTTCAGGTTTCCAAGAGGATTACGTGGACCGTGCTGGACTTTACTAGCTCAGACGTTGGTACATTTTCCATGTAACTGATTAGCCTTTCTTTTGGTATTTACTTTAGAGTTTCATTGTTTTTGTAATAGTTTTATTTCAAACATGAATTTGGGATATATTTTGGATTTATTTTATATATAAATTCATTGAAGTTTCTTTGTGATGGACCATCTTATCTCCTGATCTTATTTTCTTAAAATGGGAAATGCATCCAATTTTGTGAGCTTGTATACCCTTCATTTTTTTTCACCACCCTGGGTCCTACTGGAGGCGACACTCAGGGGTCATTATATCCCTTTCTTTATTGTCAGTCCAGGTGGTGGATCTTTGGAGGGAGGGGGTCGTAACAACGCTCCACCTATCATTAGGGGAATGTAGAGCACCAGTGACCCACTGGTCTTATGTATCAACTACCCATTCTTGAGTGAAAGTGGGATGAAGTGACTATAGACTTCATATTGGGGTTATCGAGGATACCTAGATGTAGTGATGTAGTGTCCGTGATAGTGTATTGGTTGACCAAAATCACCTATTTCTTTCCAATTTTGGATAATTTCTCCATCGATGAACAAGGCATGCTCTATTTCTAAGAGGTAGTATGCTTACCTGGGATGCCCCAAAGTATCATTTTAGATAGGGATCCTTTATTTATGTCAAAATTTTGGAAGGGATTGAATAAAGTTATTGATACTCAACATAAATCTAAGCACCACTTTCCACTTTCAGACATATGAGTAGTTCGAGCATACTATTCAAATTTTAGAGGACATGCTGAGCGCATGTGTCCTGAACTTTGGTGGTTTCTAGGAGAACCACTTGTCTTTTGTGAAGTTTTAATGAAAAAAATTCTACAAAAAATTGATTAATATGACTCATTGTCATGACCCCCTCCCACCAAAGATTTCATAAGGATGGGAGAGAGACAATGACCCCTGATTCACACCTCTAATAAGTCCTTAGTTAGTGACTATCATTAAGGGTATAAAAAAATCTCACTGTATGGGAGGAATTAAAGTCTATAAATGAAATAGAATCAGGAGATAGGATAAAAAACCACTAAATAACTCCAAAATATAATATAAAATAAACCCAAAACCATCCCACAATTCATAAATAAAGTAAAACTGATATATATAAAAGTATCCAATATATAAAAAAAGACAAGTCTATAGAAGCAACACAACAAAAACTCCAACCCAGTTAGTAATGTATAGCTCAGTCACCAAATTCCTCATAGAAACCTAAAAAATAGTTTATATACATATGGTGAGCATAACAGATATACTCAGTAGGGACATAAACAAGGTCTTAAGTGTACATGTGAAATGAGCATGCTAACGTGCCATCGAACAAACAACAGAACTAACAAGCACCTTAAAAGTTCAACTAACCATCCTATCCTCACCATGGCTCACTCAACGAATCACTCATCCAATATAATGATATAACATTGAGATCATAATAAGAAAGGCACCCCTCTATCACTTACCCATTGATTTTATGCTATCATGACCCAACGTCAAATGTCCAGTTCTCACATCCCCTCCATACATATCACGTCACATCACATCACATCACATATTGCCTAAATACATTCGGTCCATCTCTAACATGGGTCAGGATTAATCCTTACCTACCCCACCCTTGGAAGGCATAGCGTCTGGTTCTAGAATTAGGTATCATCACATCACATCTCACTTGAAGACACCAGGTCCATAACATCACTCCTCGCCCAAAGATACCTATTCCAACATAGCATATATTAACCACATAACTAGAGGAGTAGGGTATCATGAACATGAAGGAAATAAACCTTGTTCCTACATATTACCATGAATGAACCCCACCACATATCACATCTCAACACATCCATATCACATCACCTCACATGAAAAAACCTAGGCCATCACTGCACAAGTTGCCCGAAGACACATGGGCCATCCCCACTGAATGAAGAGTGGGAAAGAGGGGATAGTTAGCCATATGTATCACCACTATATTTTATTTTAGGGAAAACACCTAGAACCCAAAAACTATGATCATTGGTAAGGTTATCTAACTCAAGTGAGACAAAAATAGAAATAATATAAAGATACATGATATATAGGAAACACAAAATAACCAACCTATGGGTTCAAAAAAATTGTACTAGAACACACCACATTACCGCCATCATACCACACACCAACCATCACAACCACCACCACCACTATATGAAACACATCACACCACCACACATAACCAAAAAACATTTCCCACTTTTAGTTATAGGTTCTACCAATTTTTATTTATCAACCCTTCCATTTTTTCATTTCATTTAAGACATTTACCACATATTTGTTTTCATCTCATCTCATTTATTTACCAGCCTATTTTGTTTCATTTCACTATCACAATTTATTCCAAGGATAACCAAGAAAATATCACAACTATGCCATACAACATTTTTCCCAACTCACATAACATTTTCCACAACATCACAAGTCCATCATTGTCACCGCACCACATCGCCCATGCCAGATAACCACAACAAACATACATCTCATCCACCTCACACCATCACTACCACACAACCAAAACCATTGTACAATAACCATTTTTCACCACACAACATCACCACACATGACAAACCACACACCATAACCATGTCACACAACACTACCATACACCATTGCCACTATGCCCCACAACCACTATGCTCTAAAACAAACCACTACCCACATCACATCCATGCCAACTGACCAACCCATCATATCATAACCCCACACATCACACAACCCCTCCAGTCACCACTTTCAAGAAAAAATTTCCCAAACTACATAGGGCAATACAATAATCACACGCATATACAATAACATCAAAAATTGGATTCCATAATTAATAAGGGGATTTATAAAATCAATTCTTTATTTATCATCAGTATTATAACACAAACCAAAATCCATGGGAAACTATTTTAGTAAGCAAATATACATTCATTAGCCTTTTATTTATGGTTAAATCACACAAAAAACACAGCAAGGGTCATCACATCATAAAAACTATAGTGAAACCATGGATCCCAACATCCGTCATTTTCATTATTGGCAACAAGCATGAATATATCATCATCATATAACAAAGATGAAGATATTGTGATATCTCCCCCATAACCATCAATTCAATTATGAAAATTTATTATTTGATTACACCGACCCTTACTATCCATACAAAGGTATTAAAAATCATGAAAATATCACACATAGCACACAAATAGGCGAGAATGAGGATCCGCTACATTATATAAGCTTTTAGATATCATTGTGCATTGTAAGGAAAAGAAGAAAATTCTTGGAAACTATAACCACACCATGATATCACAAATAAACCTACACATCATCAAGGTGTAGTAAAAACACAACACATAATCTCCCCAAAACAAAGAAACATCACTATAGTGAATCCCCAAAAATAAGAATAGAAAGAAAACCATGGGGAAGTGAGGAGAAAATAACTCGATTTCCAACAAAAAACCAAAAGAACCTAAGGATCAAAGCAATGAAATATAGAGTAGAAGTTCCCCCGAAGGCACCTAGGGTTCCTCCAAAAATAAGAGGAAGAAAGTATAGAATGAGAGGATTTTGATAAACTACAGACTTATTTACAACTTGGAATCCACCCCTTTCATGTTGTGAATTATAGTTTCATGATGTGAATTCCACAGGGGCCATGATTTATAAGCTGTAAAACCAGTACAAGGCGTGAAACCTCCATATATTCTGTTTCCAATGAAAATTAGGTAACCTAAACTTGATTTAATTTAATGTTGTGAATTAACCTTTTATGGAATGAATCCATTTCACAGACTTCCCCTTATCCCATAGAAAATCCTTTAATTCACTGGCCAAACAATCTACAAAATGACTAACTCACAACATGAATAAGTTTCATGTCATGAACCACTCATTGTATTCCTCCTATATCTCCAACCTCTTTTCGACCTCCAAAAACCTCCAAAACACCTCCAAAACCTAAAACCACCAGTGTAACAGGTAGGGAAGGAACAAACCATTACATTAGACACATCTTAAATGATTCTTGTCCCTAATAATCAAAACCAAACCTAAAAAAGGAAGGTGTCGAAATAACCGTCCCATGAGATACCTCTCAAGGATCTTGTCAGACCTCAAATGCTTCTTCCAACCAATCACACCATATGAAGCACCCACAAAACACCTCATACAACCATATCACCACTCAAACACATTATCACTTCCCACCAGACCCAACACCACATCATCTAGTACCAAATACAAACTTTCACATTTCCACATAACCAGACTAACATCCACACAGACCAAACCAACCACCACCACAACCAGAAAATAAAACTATCCTGAGCACAAAAATTAGGTAATTCTATTTTCCATGTCATGATATTTACCTTATTTGGAAGCACTGAATTTCCCACATAGTTTTAATCAAATAAAATTATAAAGCATACAAATTAGGATTTAGGTCCTCCTCTTTTCATATTTTGGAAGAGTTATCACATATCATAAAACACACATCAAGGAAAACATCATATATCATAAAATAATAAGATCAAGAAATAAAATCATAAAGAAAAATATGGTCAAAGAAAAACTCAAAAAAATTCTGGGTACTGGGTATGCATCTGTATCTCTTACTCCTAAGTACTCTCATCTAGGACACTATGCCTCCAAAATAAGCAAACCAAGGGAATGGACCATACATGAAACACCTCCTCTAAATAAACCCGAATCTCTACTATCCGCTCCACGAATATTGTACTACCCTTAATATAAAACTCTTGCAATGATGTGGGAGACATCATGACGATATCGAAAAAGTTGAGACACATGAAATACATTATGGATCCTCTCCATCTGCAGTGGCAATTCCAACTGATACATCACCCACCAACATGAACCAACACCTCAAAGTCTTGAACAAACTAGGGATAAAGATTACTCCCCATGTAAAACCTCCATTACCCACATTAATGGGAAAATATCAAGAACACATCGTCTCCAACTACAAACTCTAGGGTCCTCTGTTTATGGTCAGTATAGGAATTCTTATGGTCATATGACACCCTCATCCTTTCTTGAACCAACTGAGTCTTCTCAGTCATTCTCTACACCACATTGGGATAAAGATCTTTCAACTCCCCTACCTATGTCCAATATAAATTAGAATGACATAGTCATCCATACAAGGTGTAATATACCATAATTTTTAAATTATATTTTTTTCCTATGAAAATGCGTGTTACATTATATTATACAAAATAAAACCATATATCTTTAATAACGAAGTGAGTATAAAGGGTAAGGTGACCATCGAGATTTAACCGTTATATGACCGTTGGTCAAATATGACTATTGGTCAATATATAAATTGTGAACTATACTCTTGCTAATAATTTTAACACTGTAATTAGTGTTTATAAGTATAAATGAAAAGTATAATTAATGCAGAAAGGAGAAGTGATGGCCATAACCAATAGATTCATGCTATATGAAGCCCATTTGTCATAACTTGGGAGGAAGGTAACATCAATAGGGTTTGTCCTTGACCAATCCCAAGATGAGCTTCAACAAGTGAAGCTTAAATGAAATAATCTAAATTAAAAGTTCAAGTTAGTGGAAATTACCACCCAGTTAATGTTAGATGAGCCTCCCCATGAATCTATCACCATCGCACACCATACCCTTAGGTCAAACGTGGGTGTTATAAGAGGTTAGATTTCTGGGATTTAGTTACTTAATTTTTAATTCCTTTTTATAAATAATATTTTTATTCCATAAATTCCATTTCAAGAATATATTTTCTTAATAAAATATATATTTAATTGAGAAGAATTTGATAAATAAAAATTTTCAGACACAAATTTTACTTTTTTTTTAAAAAGATATACTTTTTTATAATAAAATAAGGTATTTTAAATAATATTAATTTTAATGAAATAGTATGTTAAAAACACTTTTCAAAAAAATAGAAATGATAAAATAATTTTATTATGTCCTAGGGAATTTTTATGTGTCAATAATTTGACTATGCATTAAAACCTGCTATTTTTTAAATAAATAAATATTTTTATATTTAAAAGTTAAAAATATCACATTTAGAGAATTAATATGATAAAATAAACATATTTTTTGAATAATAATGTCAAAATTAGGTTAGGGTGTATTTATGAGAATTTTTTGAAATACTTTATTTTGTTTGTGAATAGTAAAAATACAGTTTATGGTTTTCAGTATGTTCAACAACTTTATAATTATGTAATAATTATGTAATAATTAATTAAACACAATAAAATACCTAAAATATTTTTTTATTAATATCAATTATTTTAATAAACTTTAATCAATCTCTAAACCTATGAGTTACTTTCCAAATTATAAAATGGAAGCTTTAACTTTAAAAATATTATTTTGTGGAAAATTTACTTTTCCATGCCCAAAGAAGTAAAAAACAATGATGGTGGGTTATTTTGGGTTAAAATAACATAAAAAATGGACCAAATTTCTAAAATAATGGGAAAAAACCATGGGCATGCAAATTTTCTTTTCATTTTTCACAACCTATATTTCCAAGACCTATATTTGTAAATTATTAAACAAATCATCAACTTTTTCTATAAATAATCACCCATTTATCTATCTACTTTCACTAATAATACTTAATACATGAATTTATAGTGGTGTTAACTCCCAAGTAGTCCCCCCAATGTGTCCTCAATCCCCCAAGGTTCCATTTCTCAAGATCTAGGAAGTAACTCTTCAAGGTAAGTGAATTATCCTTTCTCTTCAATTTAAGAATCTTTTTTTCTATATGTCTTCTAAATGTTATGGTCACTCTCTTTTATTACCATTTTGTTCATACCATTACTTTGAAATTATGTTTTATCAATGGGATACCCTTTTCCCCTCTCGAATTACCCTTTTCTAAAAACCTCATTTTATACCCGTGATGCTGCTAAATTTACTTCTCAAAATTTATCTCTTCCCCTAAAGAAATTATCTTCTATTTTATTTGAGTGGACACCAAAAACATTTTATTTTAATGTGTATTCACCTATATATAAAAATTATTTATTTTATTAGGTTATTTACATATATGAAACTCACATTTCCATTTATGGGTTAAAAATGACATAATGATCACGTCTTTAAGCTCTTTTGTATGCCGAGATTTTGATAAGAAACCCATTATTTATTCTCCAAAAGTTATTAATGAAATGATTTATTATGATCATTGTGGCTCACATTAATTAATACATATGGAGGGTGAACCCTCATGGATCTCTAATGAATTAGGTATATAATTTAATATCTAGAGATGATATGTTTTATGATACCTTGGTGGATAACATTTGTAATTTTCATTTATGAAACCCTGGTGAAGAACCTTAGTGATATGATTATGAATTCCTCATTTAAATGTTTTATCCGCATTTCCATGTTATGATTCATGTTTTTTTATTATGACATGCTTCACATTCTTTTTATAATTCCATAATGATATACCTCATGTACTTATTTATATTCCTCATGATTACATGTAAACTATTTCCCTTACTGGGCCTCATGCTCACCTCTTTCCTTTGATGCATGTACCCAAGATATGAGATGTATTAAGTGTACTTAGGATGAACCCCTGAGTATGTATTCAAGTGTATTTAGAAAAATGTTTTAAGTTCTCATGTATTATTTACCTTATTTACAAGAAAAAAACATTAACATATACTATGTATGTACCATGTAATGAAAAGTTAATCAATAAAAATGCCAGATTCTATAGTTTGTATCAAAGGATATATTAGTTATTTATGAAAATTAAGATTTGAAAACTTTTGGAAGAACCATAGAAAAATTTTAAATATGGGAAAATATCTTAGTATTTTGTGAAGTATCAAGTAAGTAGTTTCTAGGAAAATAAATTGCTTTATAGATATGTAAAAGTGGATGTGGCTCTCATAAATATGTATCTATGGGTAACATTGAAAAAACCACTTTAATCTAGAATTGAATGGAAACTGGTGCCCAATAATGGGCCTTGATGCACTCTTGGCTTGACACTCCCGAGGGATATGTTTGGTTAATCAAAATATTTATATAAAATATTATGATGGATATATATAAAATGTAGTTGTTATTAAATAATAACAAAGTTAATCATGATTTTTAACCTATAAGATTCCTTTATAATTATAATATTCTTAAAAGAAACACATTTCAGATTAAGTTTTTCTTATTTTAGAAAATGGGGGAAAATAGGAGGAACTGTATAAATTATAGTCATGATGAATGATGCTCTGATGAACCTCCAATGGACTTTGTAATGGAAAACTTCATGAGAATTATGAATCAACTATCTCAAGTTGTGAATAATAACTTGAATCAAGTCTAGATATTGGATTCACTTCGGAGGGAACAAATTTTTGTTGAGTCCTTCATGTGTCAACGACCAACTTATTTCAGTGGATCTACTAACCCATTGATTATTGAAGAATGGATAATCTCTATAGAAAAAATTATTTCTATACTCCATTTTTTAGAGTAGGAGAAAGTCACCCATGATAGTATACCTCTTATAAGGAGAATCTGATCAGTGGTGGGAAATGATTAGAAACAAAAATCTAAGAAGGGAGATTGATGCTATAGAGTGGGAAGAGTTTAGGGGAATATTTATTAATAAATATTTTCCCCATTTGATGAGAATGAAATTGGATAAGGAATTACTAGAACTAAATCATAAAGAAAATGAATCGGTGGGAATATATGAGAAGAAATTTACAAGAATTTATCGATACACCACTACCTTTGTTATGGATCATAAGGGAAAGGTTGATAAATTCTTCGGTGGAAAAAGACTCCATCTATGGAGGAATCTAGCATATCAAGACTATGATATCTACGGGGAGATGGTGTAAAGTTCTATGAAGGATGAACTAGATTTTGGATAAATGCAGTGGTCACATATATCACATAAAAAGAAGAGATCAATGGTGCCGATTTTTTAAGAAACTTTGATAAAAAAAGAGGAGGAAAGAAAGTGAAACTTCCCACATACAAAAAACATGGGAAGAAGAATTTGGGGAACTTATTGATAAAGAGTGTAAAATTTTACAAGTGTGGAAGATATGGACATATAGCTTGGAACTATCATAGTGAGGTTAATGATCAACTTCTCAACACAAATGATAAAGGGAAGACAGTGCAAGCCCATCCTGAAGGCCAATGCTTTAAGTTTGGACCACTTGGGAACTTTTCCAATAACTAACCAAATCATAATATAATATAGGGGAGTCACAATAAACCTCATTATAGGCCAAGGGACAAAGTTTAGGAATTTTCCATCACCATGGCTGAAGTAGAAGCTCTAAATGATGTGGTGGAAGGTATTATCTTTGTTATCTCAAATATAATAAGTACTTTGTTTGATTCTAGTTCTATGAATTCATTTATTTCATCCAAGTTTTCAAAGAATATAGAATCAATCACTAATCTTCTAGAAGTAGAGTTATTAGTCAAGACTTTTGGATATATTATCCTAGCATCAATAGTTCATATAAACTCTTGTATTAACTTTGGTTAGTATAATCTAATCACAAATACAATAGTCATTACAATGGTTAAATTCGACACCACACTAGGGATGAACTGGATCTTAAAGTATAATGATAAGATCAAATTTCTAAGAAATTAAATTTCAGTAGTCTTGAATGGAAAACATACAATCATTTTCAAAGGAGAGATATCCCTACCAGATCTTTTTCAAGAATCACCTCCCTTAGCCTTATTTATAAACATGATTAATGAATATAAAGAAGGAAATGAAAGTATAATAATAGAAAATGTTCCCATAATTTAGGAAAACATTGATGTATTTCCTGAAGATTTACCTAGAAATCCCCATAAAGAGAGGTATATTTCTCCATTGAACTCATACCTAGATCCAAACTGATATAAGATACCCCATATAGAATAGAAAATGCAGATATAGATGAATTAAAGAAATAACTTTGAGATATTTTTTAGAATGGATTTATTCGACCAAGTGTGTATCCTTGGGGAGAACTTTTTCTCTTTATAAAGAATAATTATGGATAAATGCGGCTATGAATTAATTATAGAGAACTTAATGGGATCACAGTGAAGAACAAGTACCCTCTCCCAAGGATTGATGATTTATTTAACCAGCTTCGTGGGTCTCAATTCTTTTCCAAGATTGATCTTCAATATGGTTATCATCAATTGAGGGTGAAGAAAGAAGATATTACAAAGACCATCTTCCAAACAAAATATAAGCATTATGAGTATGTTTTTATGCCCTTCAGATTGATGAATGCTCCTAATATATTTATGTATTTGATGAATAGAGTCTTTAAGAACTACCTTGATAATTTTTTGGTAGTTTTTATTGATGATATTATGATATATTAAAAAATTATTGAGGTGAATGAGTATATTCTAAGGGTTATATTGAAAACTCTAAGGATATGCTATTTTTAAAATTTAAAAAATTCAAATTTTGGTTGCAACAAATTTCTTTCTTGGGGAACATTATAACTAATAAAGGAATCTCAGTTAACCTTTCCAAGAAAATGGTTGTATAGGAGTGGATTTATCCTACAATAGTAACTATGATTCATAGTTTCATTACTTTAGAAGGATATTATAGGAGGTTTATGATTTGTTTTCATGATTTTCTAATACACTAACCAATTTAACTTGAAAAGGGGATAAGTTCATCTGGACAATGGAGTGTGAATAAAGTTTCCTAGAATTTAAGAAAATATTGTTGACTAAACTTGTGTTAAATCTACCCTATGTTAGAGAATGCTTATTTATTTATAGAGATTCATATCTGAAAGGGATTGGGTATATCCTCATGAAAAATGAAAAGGTGATTACTTATGCATATCAACAGCTAAAGCCTCATGAGTAAAATTATCCAATGTATTACATGGATCTAGATACAATTATGTTTTCTCTAAAAATATGGAGGCGGTATCTTTATAGGGAGAAATGTGATATATACATAGAACACCAAAGTTTTAAGTATATATTAACACAAAAGGAATTGAAAACGAGTGAAAGGTTATGATTGCAACTTCTTAAAGACTACGACTGTTCAATTAATTATCATCTTGGAAGGGAAAACAAATTCACTGATGCATTAAGTAATAATGACTCTGTTGTGTTAGAAATGATGAGGATTAAAGGATATCCATTGATCAAGGACTGAATAAGGTTGGACATGGGAATAATTATAGAAGGGACATCATCAATCCTATCCCAAATTATTTATAAACCATCATTACTAGAGAAGATCAAGAAATCTCAGAGAGAAGATACTTTGTTACAAAAGAAGATAGAGGATGTGAAGAATGTGAAGTTTCCCGAGTTCAATTTTGATTAAGAAGGTGTGCTGAAATTTAATACAAGTCTATGTGTTCCATCTATTATGAAGATAAATAAAGAACCAATGGATGAAGCTCATAACTCTATATTCTCTATATATCTTGGAATCACTAAAATGTAGAGGTACATTAGTGATCATTTTTGGTGGGATAATATAAAAAGGGATATTGATAACTACACTAAAAGGTTCTTGGTGATTTAACAAGTGAAGGTGGATCTACAACTTCCTAAAGTGGTATTAAAACCGCTACCCATACCAACGTGGAAGTGGGATAATATTAATATGGACATTTTCATTGGTCTCTCAAGAACATCCAAAGTAAACAATGCGATATGGGTTATAATGGACCAACTCACCAAGACTACCCATTTTATCTCTATTCCGGAAGATTTATCTCTTAAACAAATTTCCAAGATATACATGAAGGAAGTGGTGAGGATGCATGGGGAACCACTTTCTATCATTTGTGATCATGATAAAAGGTTCACATCTAAATTTTAGATAATTCTTGAGCATTATATGAATATAGAATTGAATTTTAGTATGACCTATCACCCCCAAACTGATGGCCAATCTGAAAGGACTATTCAGACACTTGAGGACATGATAAGAACTTTTTCAATAGAATTTAAAGGTGTTTGGGATCAACATGTTCCATTAATTGATTTCTCATACAACAAAAACTTACACTTGAGTATTTAAAAGTCACCTTATAAAGCTTTATATGGAAGCGATGTAGAAATCCTGCTTATTAGGATGAAGTTTGTGAGAGAAAGATGCTTGGTCCTGATCATGTGAAAAAGATGACAAAAAAGGTTAATTACATCCAAAAAAATATAAAATCTACTCAGATTTGGAAGAATAGATACACTGAAAACTATCAAAGGGAATTAGATTTTGATGTTGGTGTTAAATTGTTTCCTTTGAATATCACCATGGAAGAGGGTTATGCAGTTTGGGAAGAAAGGGAACCTTAGCCCCAAGTACATTACCCATTGAAATCCTTGATCGCATAAGAGAAGTGGACTATAATATTGTACTTTGACCAAATATAGCTCAAGTTATGATTTATTCTATGTATCTATCTTGGGGAAGTACATACCCAATCCCACACATGTACTGAATCTGGAGGTGGTACAATGGGAACATGAGCTCTTTTATAAGGAAAATATGGTGGAGATCTTGGATCGTAAAGATGATATTCTACACAATAGGATGACCCACCTCATAAAATTGTTGTGGAGGAACCATAAATATGAATAATAAATGTGGGAACAAGTACAAAAAATGAGATAAAAGCATGCACACCTTTTCTCAACTGAGAGAATGAGTTGAAATTTTAGGGATGAAATTTTTTAAGGGGAGAAGAATGTATCAACCCGGACTTTTTAAATGATATTTGTTTTCTGAGAAAGTGTGTGTTATATTATATTATACACAAAAAAAAGCATATATCATTAATAATGAATTGATTATAAAGGGTAATGTGAACAACGAGATTTGACTGTTATATGACCATTGGTCAATATGACCATTGGAAACTATTCTCATGGTAATAATTTTAACATTATAATTAGTGTTTATAAGTAGAAATTAAAAATGATAATTAATTTAGAAAGGATAAGCGATGGCTTAAACTAGTATATTCATGCAATATAAATCCAATTTTTTAGAACTTGTGAGGGAGGTAGCATCATTAGGTTTTAAACTTGATGAATCCCAATACAGGATTCAATATAACAACCTAAAATTATAGGAATAAAATTCCCCCTTTTGATTTAATGCATTATGGATATAGAAAACACATGAACTTTTTTTTATCCAATTGTATTTTTAATGACCATTGATTATCTTTACCATTGATAATATAGCTATTGAATAGTGATCACATGATTAGTATAAATATAGGGTTTTAACAAATCCTTTTGGCACATAAAAAGGAAGTGATGGCCTCAACCAGTAGGATCACACCCTATGAATCCCATTTGTTAGAGATTCTGAGGCATATAGAATTTCTAGGATTTTCCCTAGACCAATCCCAAGCTAAGATCCAACAACTTAAGTATGAGTGAAACCGTTTACGAGATAAGTTCAAGCTTATCGAGATCACGACCCAAACCATGTTCACCGAATGGCCCCATGAAATCCCCACCATTGTGCACCTTACTCTTAGGGTGTATACTGAGGTAATAAAGGGATATATATCAATACCCTAGAAATATAAATATGTACATTATTTTTGTATAGAATATTGAATATATTTTCTTCCTATTACTGTTACTTTGTAAATTATTTTTAAATCACAAATAGTATTTTTGGTTAATATTCAAATTCAATTAAAAATTTTATTTTAATAAATTAATGGATTTTTGAAATAAATAATATTTTATTATTATTAAATTATTTTTTTAAAAATTTAAATTATCATATAATTTTTTATGAAGTCAAATGTAATTTTTATTAGGGTTTGAAAAACTGTTATTTGTCAAAAACCCATCATTTTCAATAAATGTCAGTTTTTTATTTTAAAAGTGAAAATTCATATATTTAGAAAATTATTTGGATAAAATTTATATCATTTTTGGAATTAGGATGTCAAAATTATCCAATGGTGAATTTTTCATAATTTTTTGAGATAATCAATTTTTTTCGGTAAAAATTAAATACTGTATAAATATACTGTGTGATTTATGAAATCATATTTAACAAATAGTGATGTAATAAATACTATAAATAGAATAATTATAAAAATATATGTTTTTCTTTTAAAATAATTCAATTTTAATTTTATTTGATTTATTTTATAAAGCCTTAGTAGACCATCCAAGACTTATAATATATTTGAAGATTTTAAAATAATTTCTTTGAAAGTGTGACTCACCTCCACATAATCAAGGAAAATATTTTATTATCTCCATCCCTTGGAATTATAAAATAATTTATACAACTCTCCTTTTCCAAAAACCATGGGCAAAAACCATGGGATGGTTTTTGGTATTGAATATTTTTTTTATGTACTGTCCCAAACCAAAATAGTAAAGAAATCTCAATACTTTCTTATATAAACCCACAAAATCTTCCATTTATATTTACGGAAACTCTTTGAATAATTTCCAAACTCTTACCTATATTCCATATAGTCCCCCCCCAAGGCACCCCAAGCTACCAATAATCTTCTCTTAAGCCTTTGGAGTCACACATCCAAGTAAGGGATTTCTCTCCCCTCCTTTGAATTCAAGCACCTTCTTTAAGATTATTTCTTTTAATTTAAATTGATTATATTGAAATTTGTTTATAATAATTAATTTAGTGATCAATTTATGTTATTTTTATGAGATATCATTTATTCCCCCTCATTTGGACCCTTACCTAAGCCGTTACTATGTAGAAATTTCATAAGGGATTTTCTCTCTCCTCTTTTTATCAAGTGCTTCATTTATGATATTCCCTTTTTATTTGCATTTTATTAAGTTTGGATACATTCTTACTTATCAAACATACTGTAAATTTTATTTTTAAATGATGGTATCCCCTTTAAATCTCAATTATCTCTTGTACAAACCCTTATGTACACCCGTTACTATGTCGAAATTTTGTAAGGAATCTTCCACCCTTACTTTTTATCAAGCATTCCTTTTATGTTATGTATTCTCATTTACTTTTTCCTATGTTGGGATATGTTATTAAATATACCCCTTACTTTAAATTTAATTTCTAAATAATGAGATGCCCCTTTTCTATCTCATCAACCCATTTTATGAATTCCTATATAACACCGCTATGTTGCCGAAATTTCACCACAACTTTCCATGAAAAAATCATAATTTAGTGAATACTATACCCCTTTATCTGTCTAGGGTATTCACCTTCATGCACTTATAATTATTGATTGTGGACTTACATGAATGTATTCCACATTCTTATATCATGTAATAAATTATGATGTTGAATAAAACCATGTTATATGATCTTTGTGGCACACTTAAACATGAGAATGAAATGATTATGAAGGGTGTGCCCTGATAGCACTCCAATACATTGGGTAATGTTTAGTATCATGATACATCATGTGAAATGGGCCTCAACCCATGATAATACATGTTAAATTATCCTTGACTCACGATCCTACATGTGCAATGAGCCTCAAATCATGCTTATGTCATGTTGTATGTTGTTTCCACATTTCTTATGTTATAATTATCATGTAATATCTTGCCTTACTATTCAAGTTCCTTTTATTATCCATTGATATGCCTATTTCCTAACATGAATTTTATTCCTCATTTTATACCTTTTTTATTCCATTAATGTGCTTTATATCTCACCCCTTTCTTATATATGGCCTCAGGTTATCCCATGTATTGTTGAGTACGAAGGAACATTTTGGTTATGTTAAATAAGTTTTCAATAATGATGCTTCTTTTCATGTTTTAAGTTGTTATGTAATTTACCTAATTTCCCAAAGACACTAGAACTCTTGATCTTATGAGTTGTATTAAATACAATTTTATGTAATAAATCATGTTTAAATATGATATACAGTACATGGTTGTTATAGTTGGTATCAGAGGATAGGTTTCGTTATTTTTGGGATTTAGATTAGAAAACCCTAGTGAAAACCCTTATGGATAAGAATAAGTGTAAGAAAACATAAATAAATTTTGGTGATTATATAGAAAGTGGTTTATCAAGAAAATAAATCCCTATGTAGATACTACAAGTGTATGCAGTTCTGGAATAGATGTATCTAGGAGTAACAACTCTGACAAGGTGTTTCGAGCATGACTTGGGGTAACCTAGTACACAACAACGGACCTTACTATGCACTTGGTTTGACACTCCCAGAGGATATGGTTTGATAAATTCATAATCTAAATACAAAGCATTATTAAGGGAAAAACATCCATAAGAATATATGTTAGGAAATAGATCATGGATATCATAGATTAAATCCTAGAAACTCATAATTTAAGGAGATAAATGTAATTTATAATCTATACCTTTTTTTCATTGGATTACCCTTTATGTAGTTAATATTTTAAGATACTCATCCCTAAGTCTATATTGGAATAAGTAGAACCAGAATCAAAGAGTAAAAGTTAAACTTATTGTACATAGTTCTATTAATTCCTTCATATCACAAAAATTTAGTAGAACTATTCAAACACCACCACAAAGAATGGAAGTAGAGATGTCGGTGAAGACAAAAAATGGGGAAATTATTTCATCCCATGTATATAACTCCTCCCCCGTCAT
Organism: Viscum album; assembly: GCA_963277665.1. Classification (NCBI taxonomy): domain Eukaryota; kingdom Viridiplantae; phylum Streptophyta; class Magnoliopsida; order Santalales; family Viscaceae; genus Viscum; species Viscum album. The sequence goes on along the minus strand of OY728125.1, from coordinate 609,652,628 downwards.
AATTTGTGAATTGAACTTCATAGTGAAACTTTTCATACTTACCTTTGTGGAATTTGATACAATTCTGGGCATGGATTGACTTTCCCTATATAGAGACAACATAAATTTCCATGAGAGGGAAATCACTCTCTATATAGAGAATCGACCCCCGATTCTATACAAGTGCAAAGAGGAGGATGAATATTCTTTAGCACCATCATCTCAAGCATGGATATTATTTCCCTAAGATAAAGCATATCTATCTCAAATAATTGAGTATAAGGAACGAACCATCCTCAAAGACATACCTTCTGTGAGGGAATTCACTGATGCGTTTCTCGAGGAATTTTCTGGTCTTCCCCCTAGCCGAGAGGTTTAATTTTCAATCAATATTATACTAGAGGCATTGCCAATATACAATAATCTATATAGGATGGCTATTGTGGAACTTTAGGAACTAAAGAAACAACTATAGGAGAATCTGGATTAAGGGTTTATACACCCAAGTGCTTCACCATGGGGTCCACCAGTCCTCTTTGTCAAGAACAAGGATGGGTCAATGTACCTTTTCATTGATTATAGTGAGCTCAACAGGATCATGATAAATAAAAAGTATAATTTTTCATGGATTGATGAATTTTTCTATAAGCTATGTGGATCACAATACTTCTCCAAGGTGGATCTGCAGTTAGGATATTACTAAGTAAGGGTGAAGAATAGGGATTTCCCCGAGACTACATTTCATACAAGGTATGAGCACTATGAGTTCATAGTGATGCCTTTATAACTCACTAATGCTCCATAAATATTAATTAAGTTTATAAATAGAGTCTTTATATATTACCTTGAAAAGTTTTTGGTAGTATTTATAGACGATATTTTAATATACTCCAAAACCAAGGAGTATGAGGAGAATCTGAGCACTCTGTTAAAGACCTTATAAAAGGAGAAGATCTATACAAAGTCCAAAAAGTGTGAGTTCTGGATAAAATATGTCTCATTATTAGGTCATATAATCATAAGAAATGGGATATCTATTGATCTTAAAATAAAAAAGAAATTTAGGGATGAATGAGGCCAACATCAATGACAAATATCCGTAGCTTCCTCAGGTTAGCTGGATATTATCACCGATTTGTGAGAAATTTATCACGATTTTCAATCCCTCTTACCAAGATAACTCAGAAGGGAGTCAAGTTTTCTTGGAATGATTAATGTAAAGAAATATTCACAAAGTTGAAAAGAAGGCTTATCACTTCCCTTGTGCTCACACTACCCACTAGTGGGAAACTCTTGTAATTTTAAGTGATGCTTCGAAGAAGGGATTGTGATGTGTGTTCATGAAAAATGAAAAATTCATTTCCTACGCCTCAAGGAAGTTGAAAATTCATGAGAAAAACCATCCCACTCATGATCTGGAGTTGGAAGATATGATATTTACATTGAAAATTTGGCAACATTATCTCTTTGGGGAGAAGTGTGAAATATATACAGATCACAAAAGTATTAAAAATATATTAACACAGAATGAGATGAATATGCGCTAATGAATATGGTCGGAGCTCATCAAGGATTACGACTGATCGATCCACTACCATCCTAGGAAAGCAAAAAAGTGGCTGATGCTCTAAGTATAAATGGTCTAATAATTCTACCATCAATGAGAATTGAGAAGCATTCGATCTTCTTTGATTTGAAGAGGATGGACGTGGGAATCATAAACAAAAGACACATAATAAATCATTTCACAAATTATTTCTCATCAGTTTCATTTATAATGGTTAAAAGATGCTAAAAAATATGATGTGGGATTTAAGAAGAAAATGGAAACTATCAAGAAAAGGAAATCCTCATAGATCATTGTTAATGAAGAAGTAATTGTGAGATTTGGGTCAAGACTATGTGTTACATCAAATCCCGAGTGAAAAAATGAAATTTTGGATGATGCACATAGTTTGAATTTCTCTATTCACTGAGGAAACACAATGATGTATCGAGATATTTGATATCACTATTATTGGGATAACATGTAGAAGGAGACTGTAGAATATATATCAAAGTTCCACGTATGTCAATAAGTGAAGTATGGAAGGTATAAGTCTAAGGGGATGATGAAACCATTACCCATACCAACATGGAAATGGGAAAACATCACCAGGGAATTTTTCACTAGACTTCAAAAGAAATCCAAGGGAAACAATGCTATCTTGGTTTTTGTGGATCTTCTTACAAAGACTGCACACTTCATCATGATTCAAGAAGATTTCTCACTGGATCAACTGGCATGGATATACATAAGAGAGGTGGTAAAGTTTTATGGAGTAACACTATTGATTGTGTCTTATCATGATCCAAGATTCACCTTTATGTTTTTTAAAAGTCTCCAACATACTCTAAACATTGATCTAAACTTTAGTATGATTTATCACCCTCAAAATAATGTCCAATCTGAGTGGAAAATCCAAACACTTGAGAAAATTTTGAGAGATTTATCAATGGACTTCCTAGGCGGATGAGACCAACACCTTCCTTTGGTATATTTCTCTTAAAAAATAGTTTCCACTCAAGCATCCAAATGGCCCCTATAAAGCCCTTTATGGTAAGAGGTGAAGAACACCGACATGTTGGGTGAAGTTGGGGAACATAAAATTCTTGGTCCTGAAATGGTTGAATGGTGGAGAAGGTTAACACCATCCAACAACACATCAAAACTACTCAGAGTAAACAAAAGAGATATGCTAACAATCTTCATCATGACCTAAAGTTTGATGTTCAAGACATGGTATTCCTTCACATATATTCATGGAAGAGAGTGATGAGATTTTGGAAAAAGGGAAAGCTTAGTCCAAGGTACATCGACCCTTTTGAGATCCTTGATCATGTTAGAGCAGTGGCCTATCAACTAACACTCCCAACATACCTATCTCAAGTACATGATGTATTCAATGTATCCCTCTTAAGAAAGTATATAATAGACCCATAACATGTACACAATCTAGAGGTGGTACCATTGGAGGATGAACTTTCCAATGAAGAGAAGCTGATGAAGATATTATATCATAGATAAAAAGTTATACAAAATAAGACAATGCCTCTCATCAAAGTGTTGTGTAGAAAAAAAGTTTAAAGAAGAAACATGGGAACTAGAGGAGGTGATGAAGTAGAGTTACCCTAATATTTTTTAGTGTGGGAGAAGAAAATTTCAAGGGTGAAATTTCTAAATGGGAGAAGATTGTAATGACCTAAACTTTTATGAATAAAATTACACTTTTTAATTTAATATCTTATGGATATAGAAAACACATGCACTTTTTTTATCTAATTGGATTTTAAATGACCATTAAGTATCTTTACCATTGATAATATATCCATTGAACAATGATCACATGACTAGTATAAATATAGGGTTTTAACAAATCCTTTTGGTACAGAAAAAGGAAGTGATGGTCTCAACCAATAGGATCATACCATATAAATACCATTTATCAGAGCTTCTAAGGGAGATAACATTTATGGTCTTTTCCCAAGACTAAGACCAAGCTGATATCCAACAACTTAATCATGAGTGAAAACATTTATGGGAGAAGTTGAAAGTCATCGAGATCATGACTCAAAATATATTTACCAAACAACCCCATGAAAGCCCCACCATTGCGCACCTTACTCTTAGGGTGTATGATGGTTTAATAAAGGTATATGTATCAATTCTCTAGTAATAGTAACATGTGTATTATTTTTTGATAGAATATTAAATATATTTTTTACCTATTATTGTTACTTTTTAAATGATTTTTAAAGTATAAATAGTATTTTTGGTTAATATTCAAATTTATTTAAGAAATATATTTTGATAAATTAATGAATTTTTGAAATAACTAATATTTTATTATTATTTAATTAATTTTTTAAAATATAAATTATCTTATAATTTATTATGAAGTTAAATATAATTTTTATTAGGGTTCAAAAAACCGTTATTTGTCAAAAACCCATCATTTTCAATAAAAATAATTTTTTTAAAAGTAGAAATTCACATATTTAGAAAATTATTTGGATAAAATGGATATAATTTTTTGAATCATGATTTTAAAATTATCCAAGTGTGAATTTTACATAATTTTATGAGATTGTCAAATTTTTGGGTAAAAATTAAATACCATAAAAATATACGGTGTGTTTTATGACATAATATTGGCCCAATATTTATATATTAAATAGTATAAAAGGTATCCTCAGACAAATATATGTTTTTCATTTAAAATAATGTAATTTTAAGTTTATTTTATAAATCCTTAGTGAATCCTCGAAGACTTATAATATATTTTATGATTTTAAAATCATTTATTTGAAAGTGTGACTCAAATCTACATAATAAAGGGAAATATTTTATTATATTTTATCCCTATCCTTATAAAATAATGTATACCACTCCACTTTTCTAGAAACCATGATAAAAAACCATGTTATGGTTTGTAGTTTTGAATATTTTATTATGTACTGTCCAAAACCAAAATAATAAAGAATTCCCCCTCCTTTCCTATTTAAACCCACCCAAACTCCCATTTCACTTCAATAAAACTATTTTAATCATATCCAAAATCTACCCTCTACTCCCTAGAGTTATTAAAAGGATACCCCAATCTCCCAAGAAGCCTCTCATAAGCCTTTTGAGTCACACATCTAGGTAAGGTATTTCTCTCATCTCATTTGAATTCAAGAACCTTATTTGAGTTTAGTTCTTTTAATTTCAATTTATTATATTGAAATTCATTTATAATAATTACCTTACTTACAAATTTATTTTATTTTTATGTGGTATTATTTATTCACCCTCATTTGGACCCTTACCTAAGCCATTACTATGCTGAAATTCTATAAGGGATTCTCTCTCTCCTCTTTTTATCAAGTGCTTCATTTATGATATGCCCGTTTTATTTCCATTTTCTTTAGTTGGGATACATTCTTACCTATCCACCATACTTTACATTTAATTTTTAAATTATGGGATCCCCTTTAACTCTCATTTATTACTCTTATTAATTATTATGTACACCTGTTATTATGCCAAACTTTTGTAAGTAATCTTCCACCCTTCCTTTTTATCAAGCATTCCTTTAATGTTAAATCTTATCATTTCCTTTTTCCTATGTTGGGATATGTTATTAAATATCCCCATTAATGTAAATTTCATGTCTAAATAATGAGATAACCATTTTATCTGTCATCAACCCATTTTATTAATTCCTATATAACATCGTTATGCTACTGGAATTGCACCATGACTTTCCATGCCAAAATCGTCATGTAGTGAATACCATACCCCTTTACCAATCAAGAGTATTCACCTTCATACACATATACTTATTGATTGGGGAATTAAATGTATGTATTCCACATCATTTGATCATGGAATAAATTATTATGTTGAATGAAACCATGTTATATGATATATGTGGCACACTTAAACATGAGAATGAAATGATTATGAAGGGTGCTCCCTGATAGGGCTCCAATACATTGGGTAATGTTTAGTATCATGATACATCATGTGAAATGGGGCTCGAACCATGATACTCCATGTGAAATGATACTTGAATCATGATCCTCGATATTCAAAGATCCTTGACCCATTATTACATCATGTTGTATGTTGTTTCCACATTTCCCATGTTATAATTATAATGAAATATCATGCCTTATTATTAAATTTCCTTTTATTATCCATTGATATGCCTATTGTCTAACATGCATTGTCTTCCTCATGTTATTCCTTGTTTATTACCTTACTGAGCTTTATATCTCACCCATTTATTATGTATGCCCTCAGGTTATCCCATGCAATGTTTAGTATGAAGGAATGTTTTGGTTATGTTATAGAAGTTTCCAATAAAGATGTTGATTTTCATGTTTTATGTTGTTATTTAATGTTCATAATTTCCCAAAGACACTAGACCTCTTGATCTTCTGATTTTTATTAAGTGAAATTTTAAGTAATAAATAATGTTATAATATGATATAAAGTGCATGGTTTTTATATTCAACAAGCGATTCGTGAACAAAATCACTTATGGGAGAAGTTCAAGTTAGTGGAAATATCACACGATTGATGTTAGTTGAGTTTCCTCATGAATCTATCACCATCGAAAACATTACTCTTATGTTTTATGTGGGTTTTATAATCGGTTACATGTACCTACCTTAGTTAATTAATGTTTAATTATTTTATATAAATAAAATTAATATTCCATAAATTCCATTTTAATAATGGTTTTTCTTGATAAAATATATTTTTAATTAATACAAATTTGATAAATTATAATTTTTAGAAACAAATTGTACTTTTCCAAAAAAGATATATATTTTTATAATAAAATAAGTTACTCTGAATAATATTAATTTTAATGAAATATTATTTTAAAAATACTTAAAAAAATAGAAACGATAAAATAATTTTATTATGTCTTAGGGAATTTTTAAGTGTTAAAAATTTGACTATGCACCGCAACCCACTATTTTTTAATAAATAAAGATTTTAATATTTAAAATTTAAAATTCTCATATTTATAGAATTATTATGATAAAATAAACATCATTTTTGAAATCATCATGTCAAAATTAGGCCAGGTTAAATTTATGAGAATTTTCTAAAATACTTTATTCTTTGTGAATAGTAAAAATATAGTTTGAGATTTTTGGTATGTTTAGTGACTTCATAAAATTTTCATAATGATTTAATAATTAATTAACCTCAATCCCTGACCTATAATATGTTATTTTTTTTAATATTAAGTATTTTAATGGATTTTAATCAATTTAAAATCCTATAAGTTACTTTCCAAAGTATAAAATGGAAACTTTAACTTTAAAAAAATTATTTTGTGAAAAATTTATTTTTCCATGCCAAAATAATTAATAATTTTTTTTTGGTTCTTGTGGGTTAAAATAACTTAAATAATGACACAATTTTCCAAAACTGTAGGAGAAAACCATAGAGAAGCCAATGGTTTTTCATTTTCCATAACCTATATTTCCAAGGCTTATATTTGGAAATTATTATACAAATCCTCCACTTTTTCAATAAATAACCACCTATTTATCCACTTTATTTCACCCAAAATCTATCCTCCATAAATATATATGGGTTTTAACTCCAAAGGAGTCACCCTAAGGTGTCCTAAATCCCCCAAGGTTCCATTCCTCAAGATATAGGAAGCGACTCTTCAAAGTAATGGAGTTATCCTTCCTTTATCTTCAATTCAATAACCACTTTTGTATACATATTATTAATATTATGTTCACTATTTTTTATTAAAATATTGTTCACACCCTTACTTCCAAATTATGTTTTATCAATGGGAGAATCCAATCCCCTTTCATTTTACCCTTTTCTAAAAACCATGTCTTATGCCCGTTATGTTGTCGAGTTTACCTCTCAAAATTTATCTCTTCACCTTAAGAAAATCTCTTTTATTTTCTTTGTGTGGATACCAAAAACTTTTTATTTTCAATTTATATTCACTTATTTGTAAAAATTATTTATTTTATTTGTGGATTTACATATATTAAACTCACATTTGCTTTCATAGGTTAAAATTTACATATTGATCGTGTCTTTAATCTCTTTGGTATTCCAAGATTTTGATAAGAAAACCAATATTTATTCTCCATGGGTTATTAATGAATTGATTCATTTTAATCAATGTGGCTCACATTAATTAATATATATGAAGGGTGAACCCAGATAGTTCTTCAATTCATTGGGTAAAGAATTTAATCTCTAGAGATGACATGTTTTACGATACCTTGGTAAATAACCTTGGTAATTTTCATTTATGAAACCCTGGTGACAAAATTTGGTGATATTATTATCAAAGTATCATTTAAATTTTGTATCCAAATTTACATTTTATTATTAATTTTATTTTTATTATTATATTCCTCATGTTCCCTTGGTCATGCTATAATGATCTTCATCATGTTTTTATTGATATTCCTCACGATCACTTGTAAAATATTTCCCTTACTAGGCCTCATGATCACCCCTTTCCTTTAATGTATGTCCCCAGGATATGAGATGTAGTAAACATACTTAGGATGAATCCATCAGAATGTATTAAAGTTTATTTATAATATATTTTTTGTTTTTATGTATTATGTACCTTATTTACAAGAAACTAAACTTTAAAATATCTTCTGTATGTACCATGTAATGAAAAGTTATGTAATAAAAAAGAGGGATTCCATATAAGGCCTTGAATGGAGACGTGCCAATGGAAGAGTGGAAGATGTTATTGTATGAAAAATCTACCAAAGGAAAGTGCCTTATCCATGATCATTCAAAGTTCAAGATGCAAGCTCACAACATATCCTATAGTGTCAAGATGATCTGCTTTGTCTACACATATGTTTGAGGGTGGAAAGTAGTGCTAAGGTGTAACTAGGATCTAAAATAATACTATAAACACCTATAGAATTATGAGGTAAAATAAGGATCCTGATTAGAGATTATGGTCCTTGATACCCCATGAATCCTAACCACATCATCAATATACCCCCTTTCCAAAACATCCACTGTACTGGACTCACAGATCACTTGAAAATGAGATGAATTCATCATTCGATTTACTATCACCCAAACTACATAAAAAACTACCTATGATTGGGGTTTCCCTATGATGAGTTCCATCAATATTTTCTCCCATTTCAACTAGGGAACATCCATAGACTGAAACAAACTTCTCAGAACATAATGATCTGCTTTCCCTTGATGACAAACTAGACACCTTGCCACAAGTTCTAGAACTAACCTCCCTAGACACCAAAGCTATATTTTCCAACCATGATACATATTTTTTACACTGGGATGAACCTATAAATGTGAGATATTAAACTCATGGATAACTCCCTTATGCATCACCACCGAAATAAAAAACATCTATTGGAATAACATTCAGTTCCGATTATCTTCTGACCACTGCTCATGGGAATCACCATGCCTAACATGATCACACATAACCTCTTCCTATGAGTCTCCCAACTAAGACTCCTAAACCTAATGAAAAAAGGATGACTCCATAGTCATATGGAAAATAAAACCCTAGCTACTGCTCTCTACAATTTCAAGATGCGTCACTACAAACTCCTCCAATCCTTTCCAAACATCCATAGATTCCCAAATCACATATCCTTGGGACTTATAAATTAATTTTTTGGAAACCACATTCCCCTTTACTAGGGTGTAATTGATATAAAAATAATAATCCTAAAGAAATTAAATCTACTTATATTGGTGAAGATTCCGAACCCGCTGAGAGAAAAAATATTTTAGGCTCTTGTGGTCCATGAAAACCACAAAGCACACACAAATGAGGTAGTGCCGCCAAAAATTTAGCACAAACACAACCACTGATAACTCTAGATCATGGGTGTATTAGTTATGTTCATAGGTACATAACTACCTATAACCATAATATATCACTAATCTATACTACATCAACACTCATCCTAATCCCAGATATTATGCTTCACAAAAAGGATAAAACAAAACACCATCCTCATTCAACTGAAGCATTGGAGAAGTGAACAAATTCTCCTTCAGGTAATAAAATGCTACCTAGAACTGATCACTATTCACCAAAGCATGGTCCTTACTATTCAACACTATCAACAGGGATGCATCTCAAGAGAAATCGGGAACAGACCTCTGATAATAACTTGAAATACTAAGGAAACTGTGAAACTCTACCACATTATTGGGTGATACCCAAGAAATTCTACCTATAACTTTGATGGGTCTAATGCCACATGCTAATAAGACACCAAATGTCCAAGGAAATGCACCTCTCACATTTAGAACTCATACTTGGACAACTTTTCATAGATATTTTGGTGACGAGGGACCTGAAAAAAAACTTTGAGATTCTCAACATGATCCTCCTATAACTTTGAGAAGATCAAGATATCATCGATGAATATGATGTTGAACTGGTCTAGGAATTCATGGAACATGGAGTTCATGAGACCCATGAACATGGTTGGTTAATTTGTTGCATTGAATGAAATAACTACAAACTCGAAGGGTCTATACCTATACCTAATGACAGTCTTCAGAATATCCTCATCCTTGAACCTCAACTGGTAATGTCTAGCCTACAGATCAATCTTAGAGAACCAGATAGCTCCTCTAAACTAGTCAAAAAGATCATATATCCTTATAAGAGGGTAATATTTCTTGAATATTACCTGATTCAACCTATGGAAGTCTATAAACAAAATCATTTTATTTTTTTATTTCTTAGAGAACAACACTAGATAACCCCATAACAATACACTAGGTTAGATGAAACCCCTATGCATCATATCATCCACCTACAACCTCAACTCTTGCAGCTTCATAGGAACCATCTAATAGGGATCCATTGAAATCATATATTCACCTAGAGACAACTCTATCTTTAATTAAACATCACCTTGAGGGGTTAGTTTCATAAAATCCTTTGGGAAAACATCTAGGATCTCCTCCAAAACTTTTGGAACATCCCCTACTTGAGCTTCCACATACAACTCCACTAAATTATGAAAAATAAGATCTGCTTGACTACCACCCAAATGATAACCTAGCTCTCTAATAAACACCACTTGCTGACCCTCTAGATCAGAAAAAACTCTCATCTAGAAATATTTGATGATTTCTTGCCTAGAATAAATCCACTATATGCATATGATAACATAATAAGGTTGTATACATTAAAAGAAGATGTATAAAATTGACTAGTTCTGCAACATCATCGGTCTATATCCCCAAAACACATCAAAAAAAGAAACTTGGCCTCTAACTAGTGTGGATAACTCTTGGGGAACTAGAAGCCTCTCCACATACAGTCCTAAATAATAGACCAAAGCAGGAGAAACAAAGGAGTGTGAGGCTGCCAAATCAAACAAAGCACACACAAGAATATATGTTAAGCTAATAATACATTGAATAACTCTCAGATATTATAGTTCTATTACCTCTAACACATGCATCTGACCACACCCAACTTCTCTTCCCCTCTACTATCGGCCTCCAGAACTATGCTCTGGATTAGTTCCTTTTATATAGGCACCATCAAAATCATTTCCTCTTCCAACTACACTTTTTTATTATCTTCTAAACAAATGATAGCAGTTCCTACCAGTGAAACTACCTTATAGGCAACTGATGATAATGCTATAAAAGGTTCTAACCACCCATCTAATATTGGCCTCCCTAAGTGGTTAAAAACTTATCCTAGAGGTTACCATGTCCCCTATAGACATAACATTAAACAAAAAACCTCTAACATATTCTTAAGAGATACCTACCCCAAAATAATGGAAAGGGATCCGCCATAGTTCATTCCCCACTAATCAGTACCCTGACCTCCTAAACACCCATGAACCACTTCTTGAATCCATTCTCATTGAAGCACCCTATTGGCCACTCCATTGAGGCTCAAATCCTAGAGAAAATATCTTCTTGATAATCAAATCCTTTTACTACACCTCCAGATATGTAGGGATCATAAATGGTGTGACTATATACCTGATCATTGGGCGAAAAGCCTCCTCTAGACACCATGCTATGGACTCCTAATCTAAAATATTTTTAGAGAAAAGTGTTGGAGGTCCTTAAAACTAATCCCAATATATTTCACACACAAATACCCTTTCTTAAGGGAGAGAAGACCCTGTCTCTTGGATTCTCTCATCATCGACAACAATAACTGAAAATTGAAATCCCTCTAAAAGTCCGACCAAAACACATCCGCCTCCTTTCATTTTCCAAGAAATAGAATCCACCATTGATGTGTATATCCTTGAATCTAAATCACTTATAATGGCTCCCAAAACTTAGACTATGCTCAGATCAGACCAAAATCAATCTTGATCACCTCCAATGAGTGATCTATCTTCAGATCTGACATGCTCCCCTCATACTTTCCCAAACTCTACCACCGAATGGTATACAAGGCTCTCTTCCATGCCTCATCCTCCTCTATTGGGTCAACCCTACAATAATTAACCAGAGCATAATGCTGAGACTTAACTTCCTAAACCAATCATGGATGAGTAACATGAGCCATTCATAAAAAGAAATGTGAATATCCTAATCCTAGTGGCATGTAATTTTATCAAGATTATTTATTTATTTCATTTTATTTTCACACAATAACCCAATTCAAACAATAAAACAATAAATCATGATGCATGTACCTCTCCAAAGTCTCTACCCTAAAAATAGTTCCACATCACTTGATCGTTGAATATGATCAAATTATATACATTGGATCAGGAGGCCCCCTAAAATACTATTTCCTAGCTAGTCTCCCTAGACTGTGTCATAGAGAAAGATCAACTGGAACTTTTTCCCTACCAAACAATGAAAAAATCACAGTTCTTAACTCCAAAATATATCCTATATATCAACCAAACCTTTGATACTAATCTATCACAACCCCATCCCTCTAAATATTATGCAATGAAGGAATATAGATAATGAACCTTGAGTCCCGCTTCCTGTAGGCCCTTGGTTGGCAACTAGCACCGAGAGTATAAAAATATCACTATATGGGAGGCATTACCCTCTATAAATGAAATAGGATAGGGAAATAGGATAACAAACCACCAAGAAACTCTAGTAAATAATATAAAAGGATACCCCAAACCATCCTATAATGCATGATAATAAATAAACTAATACAAATAAATGACTCCAATATAATGTACTAAAAGACAAGTCTATGGAAAAAACTCAAAAACTAATCCAAATACAAGATAGTAATGTCCATCATGGTCCCAAAATTCCTCCCAAAAAACTAAAAAATAGTTTATATATGTAGGATGATCATAACAATCATACTTATTAGGGACATAACCAAGGTCTCAAGTTCACATGTGAAATCAACATGCTAATGCTCCAGTGAAAAAATAACAGAACCAAAAACTTACTAAATAGGTCAAATAACCCTTCTAACCTCACCATGTATTACTCAACAAATAACACACCTAATATATTAGTATGGCATCGAGATCATATTAAATAAATCCTCCCCATTTCCACTTACCTAATGATTTTCCTCTAATATTCCCTAACATCAAACGTCTTGTGTTCCCATCCCTTCCATACACATCACATCACATCACATCACATATTGTCTGAAAGCACCTGGTACATATTTTATGTGGGTTGGGACATATCCCTACCTACCCCACCCTTGAAAGGTCTTGCATCTAGTGATTGCATCAGGTATCACCACATCACATCTTTCTCTAAGACACTTAGGCAATCACATCTCATCACACCACATAACCAAAGTAGTATGGTATCATGAACATGAGATACATCAAACTCATGACCTCATACCACATATGAACCCTAACACATGTAGCATGTCATAACAACCTCATCACATCACATCTCACCTGAAAGCACCTAGATCATCACTACACATATCGTCTAAAGACACCTAGGCCATCACTGCTGAAGAAAGAGAAGGAAAGAGGGGGAATCTAGCCATCCGTATAACCAACAACCTAGATGTTGGAAAAACTTCATAGAAACTAGAACCTTTGAGTTTTGGTATGGTTATCTAACTCATGTGGGGAGCGTATATAAATAACATAAAGTTTCATGGTATATAGATAACACACAACACCCAAGATATGGGTTCACATAAACCACATAGGCACAAACCGCACCACCACCACCATACCACACATCAACCATCTCACCCACTACCAAAAATATATGAAACACACCATACAACCACCACACAAGCCACACAACATTTCCACTTTCAGTTACAAGTTCCACCAATTTTATTCATTTATCCATTCCATTTCACATTAAAAAACCCATTATTTCATTCAATTCATTTATACTATTTTACCACACATCCATTTATATCCCATAATATTTATTTACCTACCTATTTTGTTTCATTATTTCATCAAAATTTATTCCATTGATAGTTGGGTAACTGTAGGGTCCCAAAAAATTCACAAATGAAGATAAAATCCTCCCACAAATTGGATAATTGATAGATATGCATGTGGGGATGGAAATTTGAGGAGAGGATTGAAGAAATATAATTCAGGGAAGGACCCAAGTTTTTTTTTCATAATGATTACTGGGAAAGATCCATAGAAGGCACATACCGTGAACCAAGTGGTATGTAGATGGCCTAAAAAATGCTGGCTCACGAATCATTGGAAAATGAACTAGGTAGTTCACAAAAACTAGACCATCGACAGTAGGGAAAAGCCTCTTCCTAAGCCACTAGACCCATGTGAACAAACCATCAAACACATCAGTTCTCCCTTCTGAGTCTATATCCCTATGGTAATTGGAGTCATGAAGGTAATCCCCACATCTGTACAGACCCCCAAGAATGTTCTTAAGTCTACATTCCCATGGTAACCTGAAGTCCAACCTTGAGATATTGACGTGGATCTCCCCATTCTAAGGATCAAGTCCGATCAATGGATTTTCCATTCAATGAGGGATAGTGAATAGTTAAAGGAATTATTCTTGCCTTTGCTTTTGATGAGGAGAAACATTCCTCCCCTTTCCCAGAACCCATTTCAGGTAATCAATCCTAAAGTAAGCCAATATATTTTCAAGACAGACCTAATGAACTTAAATTTCATTTCACATTGAAGGGTTCATTACTCTGTTCCCTCATCCAACATCTCCCTCCTCCTTTTCCCTCAAAATATAAGGGAATTTGTAACTTTTTTGGATCTTTTATATCCTATTGTTTCTCACACTGAGCATGAATCATGTGGTATTAGAGGTTTGTGATGATACGACATTCACACAACCCAAATGAACTAAAAAAACTCTAATTCACAACACAATTGGGATATGTAGGAACAATTTATCTAGGCCCAAGCTTTATATCATCTCATCCATGAAATGATATATCAGGCCCCCTTCATGTGGAAAACTTTTACGTGTAAGCCCTACCCAAATAAAACTACGAGAACTCTGATTCCTACTCTAACTAGGATATGTAGGACGCCTACCTAAGGCCTGAGCTCAAGGTTCATCCTCCATAAAAGTTAGTCCCAACAAGAATTTCCCCCTGACTCACTAGGGTCTCCTCTTTACAAATACTCCCCGATGTGACTATTTCAAGAAAGGCCTCCTCTATGGTGTGAGCCCCAACCGTGTTTTCTCTAATGATCAGCCCTAATGTGCAAACCCCAATCATGTCGCCCCCACAAAATGGGCCTCCTCTATGATGTAAGCCCCAACCACAACTCAGAAAAGGGGAAACTATCATGCATAAGTACCATCTATTGAACTACAAGAACTTTTATTCCCAACTAACTAAGATATGTAGGAATCCTCCTTGAGTTATAAACCCAGCACCCAAATCACTCTAGTATCCTCTAGGCCGTATCCCCGGTAAGGTCATATTCACCCAAGATACTGAACTCTTCTTGGGAATCCCAGGCTGCCTCAGCATAAGCCCCACATTGGATCTTGACTAGGCACCTTTCTCCTAGACGTCCTTGCCACATGATGCTAAACCGCATGGAGGGTTCCTTATCACACAACCTTAAAAGGAGATGTTCCCATTTAAATGGCACAGAACTATGTGGGTTACGATTACTCTCACAAGGATACATAGGAATCCCATCTTATGGGTTTGATCTTGTCATCAAAGCAACTTTCATCCTCCCTGGATGATGATAAACTCCATAGCGCCTCATCACAGGGCTTACACTAGTGTTGTCTCAGCAATTTCCAATCCGTATGCATCCATGATTAATCTTGCAACTCAGGGGTGATATATGGACACACTCTTAGGGAAAGAACCAAGGATTCATGAAAATATGAACATTGCTTAAATCTATAAGAGAATCCCAAAGTAGGAAATAATTCCCCCTAAAAAGGTGTGATGAGCATGACCTCCCATCCTCTCAACCAATAGAGTCCTCAAGCGTTTTTGGACAAATCCTCAAGCAACGAGCACCTGCCTTTGGAAAGAAGGTCCTTGAATCATGGATACCAGGTCCATTGGGTGTTTCTGTATCTATAAATAAACTCGTTAAAGACCATCCAAGGGCATTGTATCCGACACGGGCCTATTGCACACATTCTCACCCCTCTGTAATCGCTCGCCCATACTATTCAACTGTGGAAGCTCCTTCATAATATAAAAATGACACACTTCCTAAGACCGGAGAAAATGTCTCACCCACCCAAATGGGTAATGACATGAATCAGGTGTTTGTTTTGGTGTGATGCGAGTCGGGACGAAACAAAAATGGTAAAAGTGATGTGAATCCTTCACAAAGGTGGCAGATTACTGTCCCTCAAGCCCCTTTCACATTCAAAAGGAAGAGGGAAAAACAAGATCATCAATTTCACATGTGATCATTAGATGCTAATTTGATAAGGTTTTTTTCTATATATGTCATATATATATATATAATATGAATTTAGCACAGATCTCTTCGATCTTAATGGAATCTCAACAAATTTCTTAGACATGCATGTGAGCGACCACACAGGTAGCCAGATCCCCAAAAAAGAATAGGACCCCCTTGCCTACCCATCACCTTCAATGATGGATTTAAAATGCGCTGATCAAAGAGTACCATCAAAAAAGTACTCTCCTTATAGTGGAGGCTGCAAGGAAGGCCCTGAAATTGGAAAAAGATCGCTAGCTGCCTCTTCAGTTGCGACTGAAGATCTAGCATAGGAAGACCTTTCTGACCATCTCCAACTGCTTTGGGAGTCTATCCCTAGAGCATGATAAAAAGTACCTCCCTTATCTTAGGGAGGAAGAAGAAGTTGACTCCAATGAATTCATCCCAGATGCATAGGAAACCCTCTCAAGGGATCATACCAGAGGATATTTACATCAGTGGCGCACAACCTGATATCCTCTCTCTGAAGAGTATCCCATGCTGAGGGAACCTGCTGAAGTCCAATGGACATGGGCCCCTCAGGCTGCCTGCTGAGGGCAAGAAATACATAATCAGGAATACATTATCACCCTAATTCTTGAGGAGGATCTTTACCACACAAATGTGGTGGCATGTAATGGGAAGACATACAATCCTTCCCCTCTTACTGAAGCCTGCAACAGAAATACAGTGGAAATATATGAGTGGATTCATATCCCTGCTCACTCCTATGAATCCCACAATGGAAATAGGGTGAAAAAATTAGAGAAAAAACACATTCATGCCAGTTCTCACTGGTCCCACTGCACTGACAGAGCAGCCCATTACAAGAAGATACAAATATCTGCCAATGCGTAAGATGCCCATCATCCAAATAGGACGACACCCAGCTATAAGAAAACACAAATCCATGCTAACAAAAACAAGACCACTATCTAAATAGGGTGGAAAATTATGGATAGTCATACAATACTTCCAGTGCATATTAAGCCCACCATCCAAATACAATGGTAATCAAATATGAGTAGAGTAAAATTACTACGAATGAAAATCAATACCATGAGACAAATACAACAAAAAATGAGAAAATGAAAATTAATTCTCACAAATACAAATCCCACAAGCTAAATATGGTGGAAAATGAAGAAAATAGCCAATGGAAGACTCATTCCTCTTCCACGACACATGAGAACCACCGGTAGCCACTAAAAACTCATGGAAGACCGAAGCAGGCACCAAATCTTTCTCCAACATCAAAATGGTCATTCATACCCATTCAATCCAAATACATATCTCAAAAACATATTATCCATGATGGAGGATTAGACATTGATTCTAGAATATATCCTCCAGACATGTCAAGATGTCATTGCGTCAGCGGAAAAAATGAGGAGTCGAGCCCATGACCTGATCTCGCTAGGCGAGGTGATCTATCCACCAAATCAAGTAATCAATTCATATTAGACCAAAATTCATGCTCCATTCCAGGAGGGTCAATGACCATATTCCAGGATACAAGGACAAACTAGGGGATACCAATCCAACATGGTGGTCACTCCAGGGTAGACATATATCCTTGCATGAACTCAAGATGTTCATCGGTGTATCCCTGCGACATCATGAGAACCAATTAGATAGGGACCCGTATATGAAGGCCATTACCAATAGTTGGAGGCCCTAGTTACCAGTAAAAGAGCACAAAAAAATGAAAGGCGCCAAAGGCAACAGGAAAATGAAGAGCACATTCAGGATTCTACTCTGTTGGAAGTTGGATTTATTGATTCCATAAAACATCTATCAATAGAGGATCAAGATCCTGTCAATATGTTACAAAATTATGGAAGTGAAATTTGTAGTTGTGAAGGTCCTCCTCATAATGTTGCTACCACCAGCTCTGAAGGTCCTCCCCAGAGCACCCACATAGGCTTACTCCATGGGCCATAAAAAATCGATCACGAGAGCATATCTCCTGATGCATGTTACGGAAGCCCTCCCTCTAGATAGAATATCATACAAAAAGAAGGCCCTCCCCTTACTATAGTCCACCCTGATGGTCCTCCCTAGGGTATACATTTTAGATATATTTCTCCCTATAGTCAAATGTCAAGCTTTGATGGTTGTCCCTACTATGACAAAAGTCACTACAAAGGCCCTCCCCACAGTGACACCACACAATGAGAATGTCCTCTCCTCATTATAGTACATCTTGAGGTCCTTCCCCGAGATGTAAACATCAGATATTATCCCTTCATCTAGATCTATGATGATAGTCATCACTATGATATAAGTAATTGCGAAGGACCTCCCCTCAATGATGTCAAGCAGTAAGAAGGTACTCCCCTTACTACAATCTTCCTTGAAGGTCCTCCCCAGGGTATATAATGTAGAAGTACTCTCTACGGATGGGAACTAAGCCACGATGGTATTACTTGTCATCATGGAACTAACTATGAAGGTCCTCCCCACAGTCAAAATTTATGTTGACGAGAAGGTCCTCCCCTCGTCAGGTCGAATGAGAGAAAGACCTTATATGATGAGGTGCTTGAAAAAATGGAGTACAATGTGTGGGATAATCTCTCCATGAAAATAAGTATCCTTTATCACCTATAGGACGTACCAGGGCCACACTCATCTTATGAGACACCCCTGTACTATTCACATGTCAACGAGACTCCCGTTAACCCTAAAACTTGGAAAAAAATAAATAAGGAACAGTCAAACTAGGTGGATCATGCCGAAGATTCTATGGTGGAAAAGAAACAAGATTTGTTTCTTGTAAGAAGAAAACTAGTTAGTAATGACATACTAGTGATGTATTGGCCCACAACCACTTCTCAGTTCAGTATACCAAGATAGTTTTCAGAAGAATGTACACATAATATTAGCCTCAATATCTGGACAAATCTTCGCCAGTTAAAAGAAATGTTTTTTCCTTATGATGTGTATGAAGATCATGTTAACGTATTAGGAGAGATTTTCCATCAAATAGAACTAGAATCACTTAAGTATTCCTGGTGTCCATAATCAGAAAGCTGAAATAAAGACATTAGGCTGGCCTACCTCCATTTGCTGCACAAGTTGCACTATCTTATTTGCGATGCCCCATCCAGTGTTTATATCCAGGGATGGGGAGAACATGGATAACAACACTTTACCCCCTTCCCTTCTAGTATAACTCACTATAAATGAAATCTTGTAATGTCATTACCCAAATAAAATAGTCAAATTAAGTCCCTTCTCAGGAAAGGTGTAATTCTCAACAAGAGCTGACCTTGAGTAAGTCTCAAAAGCGTCATGCCTGATGAGAGAAATCCATTGAGAAGCTCCCAAACTAGGAAACTGAGAACATTCACTAGGATTATAGTTTAAGGGAGTCCAATCAATGATAAATTCTCATTTCCTCAAAAGAAAACAATTCACTTGTAGACCTGACACCATATCCGGATCACATCAGCATGGGAATGCGTGAGATCAAGAAGGCGGCAATAGTATCAGTATCCGCTATAACACCAGATCAACCCCAGCCTATAGGGATGTGGGAATTTTTAACTCAGAATTACCCCATAAGACCGACATATCTAGGCCAAGGATTTTCAATATAAGAATAGGAGAAACCCCAACCCATAGGGCTGGGGGAATTTTTTACCTCAAATCCTCACCCAATAGATATTTGTCTTCTTCTGTATGGGGAGAACAATGGATATAAGGTTCACCCTTTCCATCCCATCCCATAACTTGCATCCCAAAAAATAAAGGCATACTGCAAGGTCATATCAGAGATCCCTTTGAGTCACTCTTCTCTAAGAAACCCAAAGAGTATCATAGAATGGTTGGAAAAAGATCCAATAAAGGGAATAAGAAGCTCTCATACCATTCATCACATAGTATTCCACCCCCATATGTGGTATACATCAGTGAACATTATGGACATCTTCCCCATAGACCTCTCTGAAAATAATACAAATATTAAGGAAA
This sequence comes from Viscum album, assembly GCA_963277665.1. Taxonomy (NCBI): domain Eukaryota; kingdom Viridiplantae; phylum Streptophyta; class Magnoliopsida; order Santalales; family Viscaceae; genus Viscum; species Viscum album. The sequence continues at coordinate 609,632,231 of OY728125.1, read as the reverse complement.
CTGTAGAAGAGGGTTCCCTCCCAGAGATGGTCCACACCGAGCTTAGAGGATTGTACACCAGAAACCAATGAGTTGTCTTAAAATTTGGTGCCCCCTCAGTCAATCCACCATTACCTCACATGTGAATCCTCAATAAGGATAATAATAAGATAAATTTCCATGACCCACCTCCTCCTCCCTGTGAAGATGATTCCCCTATGCTTGAGGACAGATTCGCTTGACAAGAGGAAGAAATGAATAATCTAAAGTGAATCAATGCTGAGATACTAAGAGAAATCCTCCCTATTGGGTATGTTCCTCAGGTGGAGCATCAAAAAAAATTCTATTAAATGTCCCTCTACCTCACAGGCTCATCCTAATGAATGAAGAAAGGTTAGAAGGATCATTCAGGGCAGCACCGAGACTATTAGTCTACCTGAACCCAATGCCGATAGGATATCAATATTTCCCTCCATTAGGGAAGACACTGTAACAAATTTAGGAAAATCCAAAAAGGATTCCCCCAGATGGGTATCCTTCTCAATATCTAGCAGTGCTGACACATCCAATATTCCCCCCTATTTCACCTATTCAAAATCAGGTCCAACATTACATGCACTAAGGGCTCTTAAATACTATCAAGTTTTTAACAAATAGAATGGAAGAAATGGAAGGATGATAAACTCCATCACAACCATAATAAAGGCATTACCCAGACTGGGTGAGCAATATATTTCCTCCACCAAATTTCAAGAATCTAATATTTCCAGTGTTCAATGGATCAGGGGACCCAGAAAAACATCCAATTCACTACTCTTCTTATTTTGATCCCATGATGGGAACTCTAAAGAAACAAGAGGCTGTGAAGCTCAGATGATTTTTGAGAACTCTATAAGGTTCATCCTTCATGTGGTACAATAGTTTTCAAGATAACTAAATAATATTATGGGAGGATCTCTGACACCATTTCCTATTCCAGTTTAGCTCGATGTTTCCCAAAATAACAGTCAGTGATCTCATGAACTACAAACAGTGAGAGAACGAGAGAGTCTTTGGCTTCATCGCCAAATGGAAAAGTATGACTTACTTCTTAATCCATCCACTCCCCTAAGATGAGATGCTTTCCATGTGCATATATAATCTCCAAGATGAGCTGTGAACACCAATCATTCCTATGAAGTACACAAGTGGATTATGAGACTTCTCTGCCATCACTCAAAGGATAGAGGATTCCTTGCATTGGACTAATCTCAATTCCCAGATAGCACCATAATCCTCATTAAAAAGTGCTGGGAGAGATGAATTAGCTTCTATCATGCTTAAACCATCCCCTTCACCACCCCCAGCTCCAATCCCCCATCAAACCATGTAAGGATCCCTACACGTCAGTATCCACCCTCGTACTGTCAAGATGAGCGAAGGGGGGCATAAGAAATTAATTTGAGGAATGTAGAAATAAATTCTACTCATTCCAGGAAGACCAAGTCTGCAGTTAATTTATATCCATCATGAATTGCAACTTACCTGATCTTCTATATCCAAAGAGGGCTAATAAAGTTGGTCTTGATGATCATCCAGATTACTGTCCCTTCCATCGGATACTGGGACACAATAACTAGAAGTGTTTTGTCTTTAAAGACCTCCTGCAAAAGATGATAGATTCTGGACAGGTCAATCTTGGACTACCCCCAACACAAGTGGCATATGTTTCCACCACTTATCTGGATGAAGAAGGGAATTTTTTTAACAAATAGTAGAAAAAGTTAGATAGTTGGATGACTCGGAAAATAGTTGACCGAGATCATGGCATACTCCAGGCACAATTTAATCAACCAACCGTGCCTCTAATGGATATTAATGAAACATAAACATTATCCTCAGCCCCAAAATCCTCCAAGGAGAATATTTACAGAAAGTAGTTCAATCAAAAGATGTAGGAAGAAAAACTTTCACTAAATCCAAGGTTGTCTTTGAAACTCTTAAATTTCATGCTATTAAATCTGAAGCAACAGGTACTACACCACCAAACAGTGCAACAAGCACCACCCCACCAAACGATGTAATAGGAACCACCCCACCAAATGGCGCAATGGGTACTGCCCCACCAAATGGTAAAAATAAAGGTAAATGATGAGGAAAAATAATCATCCATATAGGAGCTGATTTTTGGCTCCATCAATGTCATCCATTTGATGGATCATTTCTTTGATGATGAGTATGGTTATCATAAATAATTCTCTACACCTAACTAAGGAGTTGGAGGAAGAAGCTACAGAAGATAGGGATACCAAGGGAGACATAGCCATGGTAGAAATCATGTATATGACCACACCCATGCTCAAACCTTTAGTATTACAGAAACCCGTGGAAGGGACCTCCAGCGGATCCAACAAGGGTCATAAAATTCTCCTGCCCCCACAGGAAACCACCATGGTCCAATTTTTCTAAAATATTCATCAGAGGAATAATGAATGACCAATTACCCGCAACATGTGAGTAGATATGCCTGGCCTAATCCACAAAGGAAAGAATCTCCTCTAGCTTCGGTACCAAGGGCCAACCCATCGTCACAAAATGATCAATCCCCTAAAGCGCCTATGAAAGAGCATTACCAAGCTGGTAAGTCCTGACCTTTAGATTAGAAATATGAAATTATGAAATAGTTAACTTCAGTTCCATCTAATCTCCCAATCATGGATGCACTGAATCTATCAGTAGATCTCATGGAAGCTCTCATAAAGGCTTTGTTGAGTCCCCATGAGGTTAAAACTGAAGTAGCCACTGCTAAAGTCTACTAGACAAAGATAAATCCTATAGAATGTCATTTAGTTATATCCTTTATAGATCAATATGAAGATTCCATCATGAAAGGACACATCAAACCCTTATACATGTCTGTCATGATAAATGACATCGATATCCAAAAAGTATTGATCAACAATAGATATGGGGTTAATCTCCTCCCACTATGGACACTCCATCAGTTGGGCTGCAATAAGGATAATCTGACACCCTACACCACAACTCTTTTTAGTTACGACAAAAGTGAGTAGAAGCTATTGGACCAAATCAAGCTCAAAACCTAGTTCGGTGACCTCATAGCTCAGCCTGAATTTCTAGTGGTATGAAAAAATATGGCCTTCAACACTCTGCTAGGGAGGCCATAAGCATGAAAAAAATCCCCTCCTCATACCATCAGTTCCTAAAATATAGCATTAATGGATAGAGTAGAACACTATATGTCGATAAGGCCCTGTTTGAGTCCTGAAAGTCATAGTATATTGATTTAGGGTTATATAAACCAAAGTGGAAACAACCCACAACTAATAGAATTGATTGGTTCATCACCCCAAATGGTTTGGAAATGTTTCCTACTGATCCACTCAAGTAGCTCAGGGAAGAATATTTACTTTCCATCAATTATATTGAAAGTGGAAGTCCAAATTTAGACATTTATTCAATAGTCCTTATAATTACAGTTACAACTTCTAGGATTTATAATGTCAAAAGAATCATTGACTCCTAAGATAATGGGGAAGGTTCAAATGGAAATACCCCTAAACTATCATCAAACTCTAAGAACTTCCTGCCTCTCTCACTAAGGTTGGAGGAAGTGTCTCATCACTCAAATAATATGAGGAAAATATTTAACCCCTTACAAAATCTTCTCTAGAGAAGCCCCTTCCAATGATGATGAATTCACTTCCCAGAAACCCAAATTGAAAATCCTCCCACAACTATGGAGAAATCGTTTCAAGTATTGTTTCCCCATCATAAGATGAAGAGGAAGATGATGGGGATGTTGGGAAGGAGGAATAAGAAGACCTAAGGGATTCTCCTCCATTATTTGAGGAAGAAGTTTCCACCACCATTGATGAACTCAAGGAAATCAACTTGGGTATGGAAGAAGTCTTATAACCCACTCTGGTTAGTGTGTCCATGCCTCCCAAATAGCATGAGATATATGAATCTTTCTTGAATAAAAATCGAGATGTTTTTTCCTAGAATTATACAGAAATTCTAGGTCTCGATCTAGAAGTGGCCACCCACCACCTGGGCCTGCCGGAAGATCACCATGGGTACAATAAATCTACCCGAAGGACACACTCGACACATGCTGCCAAAACAGAGGCTGAAGTTGAAAAGATCATCAAAGGTAAATTCATTTAAGAGGTCCAATACACCATCTGGATAGAAAAATTGTCCCCATCAAGAAGAAAAATAAACAGATCAGGGTCTGCATCAATGTTGTGGACCTCAATCGACACTACCCGAAAGACCATTTCCCATTCTCGATCACAAATTGTTGATCAATGCAACTTTTGAATATGAGGCTATCTATTTCAGGGATGGTTATTCTGGTTATAATCAGATACAAATGTTCTAAGAAGATGAAGAAGCCACCACCTTTAGGGATCCCTAGGGGGTGTTTTTCTATATGGTGATTCCTTTTGGTTTGAAAAATACTGGCGCCCATATCAGCACACCATGAAACGCATTTTCAAAACATTTATAGGAAAATTCCTTGAATTCTATGTCAATTATCTAGTTGTTAAATCACGAAAATGCTCAGACCATCTGGTGGATCTTGAAACTATCTTCAACAAACTACGACAACACAGTCTGAAAATGAACCTCCTGAAATGTTCTTTCAGTATTACCTCAGGTAAATTCCTTGGCTTTCTCATGATCCACTGAGGCATCGAAGTCGACCCTAAGAAGAAAAAGGTAATACTTTACATGTTACCACCTCACAACCACACTGAGTTGAGAGGACTCCAAGGGAATCTGGGTTACATTCAGTGCTTCCTAGAAAACCTTGCAGGAATTTTTTTTCCATTCACCAGGTTGATGAAAAAATGGTATTAATGGATTGATGATTTTCGGGAAGAATTCAACAATCTTAAGAAATATCTCTTGAGTCCACCAGTGCTAATGCCTCTTGTTCAAGGAAGGCCACTTGTTCTATACGTAACCACATTGGAATGATCCCTAGGAACCTTCCTTGCACAAAATAATGATGTTGTAAGTGAGAATAGTCTCTAGTATCTCATCCAAACCATGATTGATATTGATACTCATTATTCAAATATTAAATAAGAGCTCCCTTTCATTAATATTTGAAATCCATAAATTGATACATTACTTGCAGCACCACGAAGTCCATTTGGTCTCATGTAGTAACCCACTCAAGTAAATTATTTGTTGTCGAATGTTAACTGGATTCCTATCACAGTGGGAGATAATCTGAAAATAGTTCTATATATGTTTCATACCATATAAGGCTATCAAAGTCCAGGAAATAGAATATTTTATGGCTGAGAATTCCTCAATAGGAGTGACCCTATTAGATACTAAGCTACCTGATGAGGAAGTGTTCTCTATTCAAGAGAAATCCTAGATGTGGGAAATAAACATCGATGGTGCCTCCAGAATCTTGACCGGAAGAAGAATGGAAGTCCCCAAACTAAACAAAGTGGGTTTGGGATTCATACTTGTATCCCTAGAAAAAGTAGTTTTTCCCTATTCCTTACTACTATCAGACGGATGCACAAACAATGAAGCAGAGTGCAAGTACCACATTATAGGGTTGGAACTAGCACTCCAAGTGAAAGATGAACACTTGAAGATAAAATGTGATTCATAACTAGTCATCAAGAAATTAAATGATGACTATTATGTTAATTAATAAGAGATGATACATTTGATGAACCGTGTCTGAGAACAAATGGAAGAATTCCTATCAGAGCTGACACTGACTTATGTTCCCCGATCACAAAATGCGTAAACCAATGCATTGGCAAATGAAGCCACAAATCTGGATGACCCAAATCAGAACGAGACAGTCATTAGTATTTCCCACCACCAAATGGTTTACCATACATTCAGGCTAAGATGGAATAAATTAATGAGATCAGTACCATCTTTGATCTGTATGGTACTACCACCAACTAGACAACTTCCATTGTGAACTATGTTCAAAAGGGAGAACACCCACTAGATTGGGCTGGAAGGGAACATATCTGAAGAAGAGTAGTCAATTTCATGTTGTACAACAAAAAAAATCAGAAAAAGGTTCTTTATAGTGTGGCCTTGATAGAGTCCTTCTTAAGTGTGTGGATGGAGGAGAGACTGTTGTCGTTAGGAAAGAAGTGCATGCTGAAACTTGTGGGGCACACCGGTCAGTATCCAAAATCTCTCATAAAATTCAGGTTCTTAGATACTATTGGCCCACCATGATGTAGTATTGTGCAGATTTTACCAAAAAGTTTCATTCATTATGAGTCCATTCCAATTTCATCCATCAACACTCAGAGTTACTTCACATAGCTAAGTACTCCTATCCATTTTCCATATGGGGAATGGATGTCTTGGGACTATATCCTCACACCACTTCTAGACAATTCAAGTTAATTCTCATAGAAACTGAATTATTTTACAAATGGGTAGAAGCTGCACCTCTCAAAGAAGTTGGGGAAAAAGCATTTTCAGCTTTGTGAAAGCCAATATCATTACCATGTTTGGTGTCCCTCACACAATAATGACGGACAACAACACCAATTTCTGCTCTGTTGAATTGGAAAAAATATACCAGGAGTATGGTATCAAATCCAATCGTTCATCCCACTTCTATGTAGCATCCAAAAGACAAATAGAGGATTTCAATAAGACACTATCCAATATACTCCAAAAATGGTGGATAGGGATAATAAATTTTGGGTGGACAAGCTCCTCCATGCTCTTTGGGCTTATTGGACCACAACTCACACCACCAATCAAGAAACCCTATAATAATTAGTATATGGGACAAAGACGGTTCTGCCCATAGAAATTAAACTATTATCACTCTATATCGCTTTCTATGATCAACTATCTATAGATGAGAAATCCCAAAAATATTTTTATGAGCTTGAGCGATTGGATGAGAAAATATTGCACACTCTGCACCATCTAGAAGTCTACCAAAATTGAATTTCACAATCCTTCAATAAGAAGTTTCACCTCTGATCTTTCCTTGAAGGAGAAATGGTGTTGGTCCTCAGATCCCCAATGATACATGAAAAGAAACCTCCAAAGTTGAATCCAAAATGGTAAGGACCATATATTGTACAAAAATTTTACTCTAATGGAGTGTATTACCTGATTTCAGTGGACAAACAACTCACAACATCCCCCACCAATGTGAGGTTCGTAAAAGCATATTGTGTGTAATCATGACTAAGTCATCCATGATGCATGACATTAAACTGCTCAACACACCCATCTTATCAACAAGATGTTAAACTGCATAGAGACATATTCATCCATACCACATGACGTTAAAATGCATGGCCCCAACAACTTTCTCACCCGAGGGTACATTGTCTCTCACATCAATCACCCACCATGACACACTACAAAACTATGTATGGTTTGATTCCCATCTGCCGATGGGATACATAGTGACACCGAGATCTTTCATCCTGGTCTAGCCTCTATAAAAAACAAATATGACCCCCTTTTCTATGCATGGGTCAGTCTGGTACAGGGAGAATGTTGTCTTAGAACTACGTATGACTTGATACCCATTTACCGATGGGATATGTAGAGACACCATGATCCTAGATCATGGTCCCACCACCATATGCTAAAAAAATATCTCTATGGTACTCTCAACTACCTCTAAATCTCGAGAAGAGACCCTAACTATTTATTATTTCTCACACCAAGCATAGATCACGTGAGATTAGAAATGGTGGTAAAGGTTTCCCATTGGATGAATATAGGATACATTTATGCTATAGGCCCATTAAAAAAATGGTATAATTTCCCATCCCTATATAGGACCAAACTTATATAGGGATAAAAATCCAAAACTACATGTGGCTTGATTCCTACCCTTGTAGGATACATAGTGACACCCAGATTATTCATCTTGGTTTAGCCACCAACATAAAAAAGGATTCCTCCCCTCATTGTGTATGGCCCGAACCTATATAGGGAATTACTTTTACAAAAATACATATGGATTGATTCTTATTAATAAATGGGATACATAGTAATACCTAGATTCTACATCATGGTCCTGCCACCAATAAAAATCAATAATGCTCCTCTCCCTATGTACAAGTCAGACTTGTGTGGGAAGAACTTTCATCTTTACCAGATGATGTTAAACTGTATAGCCCCAACAATGTTCTTCTCTCAAGGGGACATTGATGCCAACATTAGTCACTTACCATGCCATGCTACATAACTACATATGTCTTGATTCCAATCAGACAATGGGATACTTAGTGATGCCCAAATATTCCATCATGATATAGATTCTAATAAACAAAGAAAAATGTAAAATTTCCCCTCTCTGTGCCTGCACCCAACTAGAATAGAGAAATCCAAGAACTACGTGTGGCTTGATTCCTACTCTCACAGGATACGTAGTGATGTCTGGATTCTTCATCCTGTCCAGTTTCCACTTAAAAAAATTCCCTCCTTCCTGCATATAAATCAGACATATGAAGGGGATTTCCTTCAATAACTACATGGAATTTGATTCCCAACTAACTAGGATACATAGGAAACCTCTACAAGGTTCAAGCCCGACACTTCACTCGCCTCATCCTTTTCACATTAGTTCACTTTCATCCTTGTTGTATGACATTAAACTAAATAGGATACCTAAACTACGTTTGGCTTAATTCCCACCCACCAATGGGATACATAGTGACACCTGGGATTTTCTAGGTCCAACCGTCATGAAACACGTGCCTCCCCCTTCATATAAGCTAGACTTACATAGGTAAATTCATGAGTCCTCACTGCATGATGTTAAACTGCATGGCCAAATAAGTCCTAACCACATGACATTAAACTACAAGGTATCTCAAGAACTGTGTATGGATTGTTTCTCAGTATAACAAGATATGTAGAAACAATCAAGTTATAAATCCCAAGTCTAATCACGCATAATAAAACAAAGGGGAAAAGCCCCAGCCCCTCGCATGTGAAATGAAAATAGATGTAGGGGATCTCAGATCTGAATTATTACATCCCAAAAGTGTTAAGAGACCATGATTTACCTTACATATGAATTAGATCTATGTAAATGATCTCTTTCTTAAAAAATAATCATGGTATGGATATTTTTTTTCACATTCCCAGACATCCCCTTTTCATCAGTCAAACTCCATGCCCTAAGAAATCTCAGATCACCATAATCACCCATGGATATCAGAAATGGATAGCTAGTGTCTTGCAGATACCTTTATTTGAATATGGAAATTATGCCCCGATGCCTCTGCATATGTTTCCCAAAAAAATGTCCTGTCAACCAAATTAAAATTCATCCCTAGGAGAGAATTTTCCTATTTTCAAACGCATAACGGCTTTTAAGCCCCATGTCATTCCTTCTAACTCAAGCACCCTCGAAGCAAGGAATATCCCAGCCTGATTATCTTATATTTACGCATGATCCATTTGATGTTTCATCCCAAAAACATGAAGATTAAAATATTCTGAAAACATCCTTTTCTCATGATGTTAAATTTTACGGAAGACGTCCTCACCGCGTGACGTTAAACTTCATGGCCAATAGTCCTAACCGCATAACGTAAAAAACTACAAGGTACCCAAAATATAGCTCAAATTTCCCAATTACTTGTACATAGACCTAAAATGGTGCAAGGAACCTGGTCTCAGGATTCTTGGATATTCAATGATGGTCCTCAATCTGATAAGGGAGTCAAAATATCCAGCCTCACATATCGGTTAAATCTATATAGAGATATTCCTAATTATGTGAATAATCACAGAATTCTATGAATAATCACAACTTTATTGTTTCGAACGTGTCCAAAATAACCCTCTACATGTCTTCAGACTCCTTGATTTGAGTGATCTTGGATCATCATAACCCTTCCTGACCATCGGGAATGGTAGGTCAGTGTTCTACGAACACCTTTGTTTGACTATGCACATTATGCCCCGACAGTTCTATATATTTTTCTCACAAAAATGGCCTATCAACCAAATGAAAATTCATCCCTAGGAAAGGATTTTCCTATTTTTTTACACCAAATGGATTCTAATCCCCATGTAATTCCTCCTGACCCAAGCACCATCGAAGCCATAGTTTACACTCTCCTCCCTACCCACAACCAGAACATGTCAGAACATCCTGGTTTGATTACCCTCCAATTACTCGAGCTTTTATATCAATGTCCTAATCACATGACATTCACACTACATAATACAAAATACCCAGTATCCACCCTTAGTCCAGGTCATGTCAAAAGGGGTATTTCCCCTCATGACCCTATGTAAGAAATAAATCTGCACAGGAAATTTTTACGTACACCTTGACCAATTGGTGAATCCATATCCAAAATAAAAATTCCCATCCAAATGAAAAAATCAGATATGAATACAGGTAAACCTTAAAAGAGCTATGTATATCTTGATTCCTACCCTCACAGGATAAATAGCAGTGTCCTATCTCACATTTCAAGTCCATCCGTGAGACAAAAAAGTCGCATCTCTACCTGTGAAAGGGGCAAACCTTTGTAAGGAAACAATTCACATGGATAGGATAAAAATGAATCCACTTAATCTCAGTAAAGTTCGATATGAAATAACCCTTTTCATGTTTAGGCATACCCCATTTCATGAGTCATACTCTATGTCCAGAAAGGTCTGAATCTCCATAATCATTCTTGGCCATCGAAAATGGAAGGCCAGTGTCCTGTAGACACCATAGTTTTACTATGAAAATTATTACCTAGATGCTCTAAATATGTTTCCCACAAAAATGGCCTATAAACCAAAGGAAAATCCATCCTCAGGATAGGCTCTTCCTTCCTCTGTATGCCCTTACGACATTTATGTCTCACCTAAAGCCTTGGATTCAAAAACCCCTTGGATTACAGTTGATATATTTTTCCCTTCCAGTGTCTAAAGGTGAAGGATGTTTCTAGCCAAAATATTGTGTTGGAAGTGAATCATTTACCCTACTCTAGTCAGAGTAGGATGATTTCACAAAAAGGTACCGAATTTATGGTTTGTACGATGCTAAACTGCCCCATGCTTCAACCCCCCCTTAAGAAAAATTTGTGTGGAAGAGGTTTTTCATCCAAAGATGATACAAATTCCCTTATTACGTTTAGATATCATTCATTTAATAGTCACCCACTGTGGTCCTCAACAGAAAAATAAATCAAATGTTCTATAAAAACTTATTGGCTATCGGAAATGGAAGGCCTGTGCCCTACGAACACCTTTGTTTGACTATTCACATTATGCCCCGACATCTGTGCATATGTTGCCCAAAAAAATGGCCCGCCAACTTAGGAAAATTTGTCCATAGGAGAGGATTTTACTATCTACGTACTCCCCAAAGATTCCATGCCCCATATCATATCCCATATCCATAAATCACAAGTCTGGGTTAAGAAAAACCCCTCATCCATGTTTGAAAGTTTCTAGGACATTCTCAGTTAACGAGTCCTAAATCGGGATACTTTCCCCACAATTCATGGTCCAAGCTATTATACCTAAAACATTAGTGAAGTTATGGTCCATGCTGTTCAACCTAAAATATCAGTTCAGCTATGGTCAAAGCTGTTCAACCTAAAACATTAGTAATTATAGTCTAGTAGGAAAGACTTTAAATTTCCCACCAAAAGAGACACTATGCTCACTAAGGAGAAAACCAAAAAATTTACCTTGGATAAAAATCAAGTGTCAGCTTGATAAACCTATGATACATATAGTTTAGGAAACAAATGTTGAGAAACTAAACAATCAAGCGACACAAATCTTGTTAGGTCAAAAACCCACAAAGGGCATCCTAAGAAAAAGTCGAGTTATACCTACTAAGTCCACACCAAAGGCTTAGGAAAAAAATTAGGGTGATAATGAAAAAAAGGGAAAAAGTTTTTAGGGTTCTCCATGTGACCCTATCAAGAGTTGAGCTACACTCACTGATCCCCTTGGTTCAGGAAAAAACTTGAGCACAACTTGATTATTCCCTTATCCTGGATTATAATTCAAAATTGATGTCTGGTTTAGATTATTGTTTAAAATATAGTTGATCTAAAATGACTGAGATTGTAGTAAAAGGATAAAGGAGGATTATTAGATGGAAAAATATTTTTATCTCATTGAATAAAGTTATAGAGGGAACCCACAATTTAGAGCCTCTCTATATGGGTAGGACATGACTATTACAAAAGTTGTTTGGAGGATTCACAGAGTTGTATCAGTGCTTGATTTGACTCCTCAATGGCCTGATGCAATATTAGAAAAGTTTCGGTCTCAGCCTCCGCACCTTACCATAATGCCTCTTCCTCCTATGCTACCTCAAGGAAAACCCTTTACCCTTCATCCAATTGTCACTGCCCCTCATCAACTGCAGCTACAAAATGGATCCGTTCCTATTTAAGGTGCTCTAATTCCATGCTCAGCTGATCTACTTCCTAGTCAAGATGTTCCCCTAAAGACCTTGGATTATTGAGTTTACTCTGCAGCCTCACAACTTCCCCAGCTTGATTATAATCTTTATTCATAAGAATTTTCCTAGAAGCAGCAAGATGAGCCGCAGACTCTACAACCAAAAGATGAGACTTGACCGTACCAGTCATCTCCTAGACAGCAACCACCCATTTCACTATGTCATAGATGTCGTGATAGTCGAACCCTCTAAACCCCAAAACCAAAAAATGAATTGTAACTTTGTTAGATTCATCAGTATGTCAGAAAGTGATGATTGAGAAATTAACCTCTATATGTTACTCCATGTCCTTTGGCGGCTAGGTCAAAGGCTGACCAGGTTCTTTCGATCAGTCTCAAAATCACTCCCCGATGAAGAAATATATTCTAGAACGAATGTCACTAGAGGGGTGGATGATTTTACAACTAAAACACATCTGGATCCCTCAACAGCATCGTCCATAACAGTTGTGACAATAGGTAGGATTAGAGAATCCACCACATTCGTTGGTGCTTGCAATAGCGATCCTGAAATCATAAAGGAAACTAATAAACATCTGAAATCCCTAAAAAAATGTGGAGAAGGGTTAGAGGTAGGAGGACTGTAAAACTAACCCCCACCTACTAAAGCATCGATTCATTTTTACTCCATGTCAACATCATCACCCAATAAATATGGTACTATATCCTCAATAAGCAGTTGAGACCCTGAGTCAAGAAAAAAAATCTGTAACTTGGGGTCATACCCATCCAGACTAGAAACCTACAGAGCGGCCTCTAGAAGATCACTTACAGAGATCAGGCTTTCATGGATAATCATACTAGAGAAAGGTGTGATGGCCGAACCTAAACCTCTAGGGGCCAAATCATGGTATCTCTTGTGATTGGAAGAAATGATAGAATAACCCATTCTAAGTTCTCAGTATCCATGAAAACAACCTTCCATATGTTTTCAACCTTTTAGGAAGTAGGACCAACTTTCCCGGTTGAGGTATCTTCTTCTAAAGGCATTCTCTCCACAAGGACGATGCCCACTTGGTTGGGCTCAGTTGACTCCCCAAAATCGGGAATCCCTTCAACATCCTAGGGCGATCGAGACTCTTTTCCTATTTTAGGTACTATTTTTAGGGTCGTCCTATCTTCTTCCATGGAAGTAAAATCCACTCATTGGGTTGGGACTTCAATGTCTAAATACTCCTCCACCGTTGGAACAGAAATCTCCTCTTCTAGGGAAGCCGCAATTACTAGTTGTCCCTTTTCCACCATGGAAGGGATAGGAGTCGTAGATGCCTGAGAAACCACTAGTTGGTTACTTATTGGTCCTGCATCAAAATATTAATGCAACAATGGGTTAGCAAGGTAAAAGTGATTGGTATGATAACCATATAAATAGGTGTAGTTGTTAGTCATAATTCCCTTCTCGATACGCTTCAACAGTTGGGACACCTGCCGATGTTTCTTGGTATTCCATGGGGATGGATCTATGGTAGGAGTGTCAAGTGGAGTTGAGGGAGGAAATTCCTATAAAGGGTCCATAATGACTACCTCTATACATTTGTTAGCACTAGGAGAACCTTCCCCATACAACCCCATGTCCAAAGGTACACACTCCCCAGCTGCAGTGCCTTTGGGGGTGTATAATGGGGAAGGGTCCATTTCCCAAGACTCCTCAGGCTCCTGCGAAAGTAAAGAAGGGAAAGTTTAAAAATCTTCATAGAAAATTGAATTAAATCCAGGGCTTGTGAATCAAACAACCTCTCCCTCTATATCTATCTGTCACAAGAGTACCTCCATACACACCACCTCATCAGACTAATAAGGTATATTCGTAGAAGCATGGAGGAATTTATCCATTTTACTCAGGTAAATGACCACCTCATATGGATGTTCCTTATCATAAACAAATGAGGGGGAGATAGCTCCCCCAAAATCTGGAAGGTCAAATCATCCTCCTTGAAGTAGCCTCCAAATGTATTCATTGGAGGCGTTCACCATCAATTCATCCCAGAACCTCTAAGAATCTGAAAAAGAAGCTGTAATAGGGATGACCAATGCTAGAGGATTGTCTTAGGGAAGAAAAGAATGTTTCATTAGTCACAATTGATTCTTGGGTGCCTCCACAGTCCCGGGACCCTTAAGAGATGACTTCTTATGGGGATTTAGGCATGATCAAGGATTTTTTCCTACCTAAATTTCAATAATAAAACCAATAGTACCATCACCCTCTCTGTTAGACTTTGTTCTCAGTATATCAAGTACACGATGAGTGTATTTGCGGTGACCGTTCCAGGCATAGATCAAGGTTTCGAGGTCTTGAAGGTAATTCCCTACCCTCTCAGGTTCCTCATCATAAGAAATGTTAATAGGTGCTGACACATGGACAAGATCAGTAAGGGAAACCACCCTCTCTTGGAGTAAGTACCACAAGGCGCGAAGGGACTGATCATGAAAATACTGAAAACCCTTCAAGATATCCCATTGGTTCCAGGCCATTGGAAAATTAGCATAAGATGGAATGGGTGGTTGGTCTCTAGCGGCAGCCCTAGAAGCTGTTGAGGTCACACCCCAAGATATAAAGACCTTCCTTGGGAGGGGACCAAAAGGCTTTTGATGAACTTTCCCTGGCCAGATATTCCCAACAACTTCCTTCTTCTTCCCCTTCCCCTTATCCTTAGACTCATTGGGAGTTGTAACAGTGGGAACTAAATTTGAAAAATGACCATCTAGATATGATTGAATCTAGGTGTCAGTGTAACCATTAATAAGTAAGGTCATGAAACCCTTGAAATCTTGGAGCTTAACCTTGTACTGGGTGTCCTCCTGGGTGAACATTATTTATAATTGACAGGCTATCATAATATGTTTCTCCTGGAAGGTGCTGTTAAGAGTTGGGGGACAAAACATTTTGATGTAGTTAAAATGAAAGATGAATCTGTAAGGAACGTATCCCTCACAGATAAGATCCCCATAAATTTGGGGAATCAAGATACCATCCCTCAAAGAAAAGAGGTACCCTCCATTAATAAAGTATTCAGATTTGGCATTAATGATGGTGCTAGTGGGGGAATCATAATAACGATAGGTGAAGAGATCATGGTAGTTGATTTGAGCCATCATTTCTCGATCATTCTTTTCAGTCTAGTCTTCCTATTTATTTTGTGCATCCCAGCCTGCTGGAATAACCCCAATGGTGCTATGAAGATATGTCCAGAGAACAGATTAAGGAATCAACAAGGAATTGATAAATGTGTAGCCTCCCATGTGGGTTCTTATCCAACCCTAGAGGATTTGGAAGGGCCCAATCATCTATTGAGGTGAATTTACTTTGCTGATATGGCCTAGTAGGTGGTAAAGTTTGGCCAATATTGGAATGGATATGTTGATACAGTTGTTGGTGGCCAGCTGAGCCACCATGATAATTTTTGTGACTCTTAAGCTACCAGAATCTCATGTTGGTAAAAGCCAACTGCTCAAAAAAATCCCAATAAGGCCGCTAACTGAGACAAATGGTATACTTTAGGAATGAGTTCCCATAACCATTTGTGGAATTGACCCTCCTCCAAGACAGGCCAGTAGGTTCCTACTTTACTTTGAGTTTTCTTAGATGGACATGACCTGGGTTTGCACACATCAGGATTTGGGCCACTCTACTTGGAAAAGGAATTAATCCACTTCTATACGGTTATTTATTGTTTTGGGTAGAGGTCACCATCCTACAAAAGTTTCTCCACTTGAGAAATGAGAATTTTAGCCAAAGGAAAAGCCCTCTCCTTGTCATCCCAGGTGGAGCAGGGGTTAGAAAATTTTCATACATGTTCTCGATGATGGGGACCCCCAAAATCAGATGAACATCCCAGAGGTGGATGCCAACTTCCCCATGGTTCAAATGGAAAGTATTGGTGTCTAGAATCCACCTTCTAAAAAACTATGAGTGAGGGTTCTAGTTCAATGAGTATAAGTCTGGAATACACAGACAACTTCATATAGCCCCACGGTCTGTAATTCGACCCATAATTCTTCGTAGATTTGATGGAACCAGAAGGGCCATCCCCAATCTAAACCAAATTAACCCCCATAGAGAAGGTCCCATTTAGAGGACCATTCATGCTATTCATTCTCTATAGACCTACATGCAATGCTATGATAACAATGGGCCATTTAGTATGGCTTTCTTCATGCCCTCTCCAAATTCTGAGGGCCATAGTTCAAGAAGGACCCGATAGAGGTATCCTTCGGTATGAATCATCTTGTCGACGAGATGAGAGCCTTAAGGATGGTTCCACTAAATCTCCAGGAATTGGGTTGGTTGACCACACATGGCTCTAGGATAGGTGTGTGAGAGAGTAGGCCAAATATGTAAATGGGCAGCTTGGTTGAGATTGGATATTCCTTTTGACCCACAGTAAGTAATTTCGCTAAAGACTGATACAATTCGGTGACATGCATTTTGTCATATATAGAATTTTCCATAGATTTATTCCTTTAATCAATAGATGAAAGGGGAGTGGTGGAAACTTCAACAACAAAAACGTTATTAGCATCAGCTTAGGGGAGAGCCATTTCGTCCTGCAAGACAAAAACACACACATAAAGGGTCAGTCCAATTAAAATGATTGGTAAAAAAGGAGAAAAAAATAAAGTACCAAAGGAGTCTACCTAGTGCAAGGTTCCCTATAATGAAACTCGTGAACGATTCACGGAATTCATTTCTCACAAACCGATGGTATGAAGAATGTCGCGCAAGACACTAGCCCACAAAGCATTGGCCATCAGAATGGAGAAGCTGTGTACCAAGCCCTACTATAAAGATGTTCGAAGTTCACGGTTCGATGATTTAAAGTATGATATGGAAAATTAAGGTTCAGTTTTACAAATTGAATTTAAGACCTCAAGATAGGCCGGCCATGTAATGCCTTACTATGAAAAAGTTCTAACTTATGTTTTAAAATTCCATGGTTCGGTTCGTGGATTCAAAGTTCAATTTGCAGATGAGGGAACTATGAATAATACACAATTCGTGGAATGCAATTCATGGTTTGTGGATGACGAATTTCGTGAAGGAGATGGTAAGCGGAAGCAAGTAAATCTAATATTGATTTTTGGAGCACTATTTGAAGGGAAACCAGGTAGAAGACAAATGAACTGGGCCCACTATATATAGGTGTGGTTCCCTAATGGGTCAAAATTTATATCGCAAATCATTTCAGTTCAAGATAGTTTTCTACATCAGAATAGTCTCCTATTCATTCCTAACGGACCCCATTCTGATGGGGGAATTTATAGAGTCCTATGAAATCTATAAAGGGAAATAAAATCCTCCTAAAAATTGGATAAAAGAAATATATGCATGTTTGGATGAAAATTTTAGGAGAGGATTGAAGAAATCCAATTCGATGAATGACCCATGTTTGTTCACATAATGATTACCAAGAAAGGTCCATGAAATGCACATACTATGAGCCAAGCGGTATGTGGATGGATTCTGAAACTCTAGCCCATGAATCATTGGAAGAAAACCAAGAAGTTCATGGAATTAATGAGGAATGGTGTCGGTAAACCTCTAACCATGTAGTTGGCAGAAGGGAGGTGGAGAAATTCCACCTATGAACCATATCCCCACAGACCACATTGTTTGAAAAAATGTAAAGAAGAATTAAGTCCCTATACACCACCTTTGTAGACTAAGTGGTTCATGGATGAGGTAAGGATGGAAGCATCCCACAAACCACATCGTTCATAGGAGTGAGGTGGTGATTTCAGCCGTTGCTAACCACGAAAACATAAATATCGGTTGATTGACTTGTCCACATGGTGGATGATCCCTCTATGATCTTATACAAAAGGTGTTGTGTGAACCATAGATACAACCACCTCAACACTCTATAAAAGGAACCCAAGGGGAGTTGTAGACAGGATCTGATTTTTTGGGGAAATCTTGGATTTCATGGGTGGAAGACCTCAAATGAAAACAACTAAAAAAGTATGGAACCATGAATGGTTTCCAATAGGTATACAAACACCATGGAACATAAAAAGACAAAAGAATAATAATATGGTCAAAATGAGAAGCTAAAAGGAGAACCATGAACCATAATCCCTTCGTGGATGAACATCCCATGAACTGTAAAAAAAATTCCACTTATTCAAATCAGTGTACCGCATAACATATCTCTACCCAG
Source organism: Viscum album (assembly GCA_963277665.1). NCBI lineage: Eukaryota > Viridiplantae > Streptophyta > Magnoliopsida > Santalales > Viscaceae > Viscum > Viscum album. Next base: position 609,613,608 of record OY728125.1, on the reverse strand, counting down.
ACAAAACCCTTCCTGGTGCAGTGTTCCACCGCAAAAAAGGAATCCAGTGCCGCATAACATCATGGTATGCAGATGGAACTCGAGGCCACGTACCACCCTGGTATGAAAACAACATTCAAGTTTGCATACCACCCTATTATGAAGAAGACCCCTCCACCCACATAGGAAAATGCTATGTGGAGGGTACCCCACCCCGCATGAACAAGTGGTACGTGGAGTAGGGTTCCTTTGGGTTTTCCACCTTTCAGTGCCAATCATGCCCTTCCATTTACATCTCATCCTCTGAATCCTCTCTACAAACCAGTCCATTAGAGTTAGGCCAAAGACACTTCCTAAGCCACCAGACCCATGTGAACAGACTATTAGGCGCATCAATACGCCCTTCTGAGTCAACATACCCATGGTAAACAGAGTCACGAAGGTAATCCCCACATCAATACGAACCCTTAGAAATGTTCTTAAGTCTAAATTCCCATGGTAACTCAGAGTCCAACCATGGGATACTGACACAAATCTACCCATTCTAGGGATCAAAGGTGATCATTGGATTTTCCATTCAATGAGGGATAGTGATCAATCAAAGGAATTATGCTTGATTTTCCTTTTGATAAGGAGAAACATTCCTCCCCTTTCCCAGAACCCATTTTAGGGCATCCCTCTTGGAGTAAGACCCTAGAATTTTAGGATGAACCTAATGAAATTAAATTTTATTTCAAATTGAAGGGTTCATTGCTCCACACCCTCATCCACCATCTCCCTTCTCCTTTTCCCTCAACAGATAAGAGAAGGTGTGCCTTTTTTTAGATATTTTACCTCCTCTTGTTTCTCACAATGAGCATGACTCACATGGGCTTAGAGGTTTGTGAGGATATGACATTTGAATAACCCAAATGAACTATGAGAACTCTGATTACCTACACAACTGGGATACATAGGAAGCCTTTATCGAGGTCCGAGCTCCATATCATCTCATCCATGAAATGAGAGATCATTCCCCCTTCAGGTGGACAAATTCTATGAATAAGCCCCATCCAAATAGAACTACGATAACTATGATTCTTTCTCTAACCCAGATATGTAGGATTCCTACCTAAGGCACAAGCTCAAGGGAAATCCTCATTATAAGTCAATCCTAGTGGTAATTTTCCCTCGATTCACTAGGGCCTCCAATTTAGAAATAAGCCACGACATGACTCTTTCAAGAAAGACCTCCTATATGGTGTAATCCCCAACCATGTTTTCTCTAATGAGAAGCCCCAATGTGTAAACCCAAATCATGCCCCCCAAAAACTAGGCCTCCTCTACGATGTAAGAACCAACGATGTCTCCAAAAAGGGGAAATTATCATGCATAAGTCCAATCTCTTGAACTATGAGAACTTTGATTCCCAACTAACTGGGATACGTAGGAAGCCTCCCTGAGGTCCAAACCCAGCACCCAAATCACCTTAGTATCCTCCAGGATGCATCCCTGGTAGGGTCATATTCACCTAATATATCAAAATATTTTTGGTCATCCTAGGCTGCCTCATCATAATCTCCGCATTGGATCTTAACTAGGCACCTTTCTCCTAGACATCCTTACTGCACGACACTAAACTACATGGAGGGTTCCTCATCACATGACCTTAAAAGGTGATATTCTCAGTTAAGTGGAATTGAACTAAGTGGGATATGATTCCTCTCATGAGGATATGTTGGAATCCCATCTCATGGGTTCAGTCCTGACATCAAAGTAACTTCTTTCCTCCCTGGATGACAATAAACTCCAGAGTGCCTCATTATAGGGCTTACACTCATGTTTTCTCAGCAATTTTCATTTCGTGTGCATCCATGATTAATCATGAAACTTAGGGGTAATCTGTGGACACACTCTTAGGGAAAGAACCAAGGATTCAAAAACATATGAATATTTCTTAAATCTATACTAAAAAATCCCAGGGTCCAGACATGATGGCCCTAAAAATTAATAAATAAGAGAGTCCTAGAGTAGTCAATAATTCTCCCCAAAAAGGTGTGATGAGTCTAACCTCCCATCCTCTCGAAAAATGAGGTCCTCAAGTGTAATTGGCCAAATTTTCATCCAATGAGAACCTGCATTTGGAAAGAAGGTCCATGAATCATGGATACCAGGGTCGTTGGGTGTTTTTGGCTCCACGAATAAACCTGTTGGAGACCATCTGAGGACATCATATCCAACGCGGACCAATTCAACACATACTCAACCCCCATGCAATTGCCTACCCAGACCATTAAAATGTAGAACCTACTTCTTAATATAAAAAGGAAACGCTGCCCAGGCCCAGTGCAAACGTCTTTCCCACCAAAATGGGTCATGACGTGAATCGGGTGTCCACCGTGGTGTGACGCGAGTTAGGGCAAATAGTATCTAACACAACCACACCACACATCAACTAACCCAAATCATACAATCACCACAATATAACCAAAAATCCACCATCATCACCACACCAAACCAACCAAACTATCTTTCCATAATGGAAACACAAGGATAGATGATATATTAATCATACCTCGAACAACTCCTGACTATACTAGTGCTGCTACCTATAGCACATGCATTTGACCACACTCAGATTCTTTTAACTTCTACTATAACCATCCAAAACCACACTCAATCCTAGTTCTCTATGGGAGGGGACCATCACAAGGCTTCCCTCAGCCAACTCCTCCTATTATCGACTACTAAACAATAAAAACGGTGATCCCTACCACTAAAAATGCCTTAGAGGAAACTGCTACTGCTACTACTGAAAAGGGGACTAACCACCCATCTAAAACTGGCCTTATCGAGTGTTCAGACACTAAGCATGGTGGTGGCCCTATTCCCCATAAAAATTAAAAAAAAGTAAGTCCCCATGTATGTACTTGGAATCCACATGTACTATAAGAATGGGGAAAGATCTACCATAACTAGCTCCTCACTATCCATAACCATGACTTCCTAAACACCTGTGCTCCACTCCCTAAATCCCTAATAATAAAATAAACATGTTGGGTACTATCTCAAGGCTCAAATCCCAAATAAATGATCCTCTAAATAACCTCAAAATTTTTCTACACCTCTATATATGTAAGGAGCATAAAAAGTGTGACTACATACCTAATCATTGGGTGAAAAGAATCCTCCAGATGCCGCACTCTAAACTCCTCATCTGGGAAAACATCTAGATCAAAGTGCAGGAGGTCATTGAAACTAATACCCAACCCCAAAATGCTCAAGATCCCCTAATGAAGGGAGACTATCTTCTGTCTCTTGGATTACCTCATCTTCTATGAAAGTAACTCCACCCAAAACTCCCTATGAAAGTCCAACCACAACACATTTACCTCCTTAATGTCACCAAGAAACCAATTCCACCACTAACGCACAGATCCCCACATTTGACTAACGTAAAATGGAACCTAGAACTCAGAACGTGCTTAGATTAGACCAAAATAGATATCTATATACTCAAACCAGTGCTCCATCTCCAGATCTAAGATGCTCCCCTCATACTTTTCCAAATTATATAGCTGGAAGGAATGAAAAGAACACTTCCAAACCTCATCCTCCTATGTCAGATCAACATTATGATGATCAATTGGATTAGGCTACTGCACCTCACCTACCTAAGCTACTCACAAATGAAGAATAAAATCCATTTCTAAAAATAAATGAGAATATCCTAAGACCGATAAAATGCAATTTTAAATAAACTTATTTATTTAAATCATTTTATTTTCCCACAAAAACCTAATTCAAACATGAACACAATAAATCATTATGCACGTACCTATACAAGGTAGGTACCCTACAAACATTTCCACATCACTTTTTCATTCAATAAGCTCAGTGTCCATGCACTGTATCATGGGGGACCTAAAATCATGTGTCCTAGCTGGTCTCCCTAGATTATGTCACACACTAAGGTCAATTGGAACTTCTTCCCTACCGGACCATGTAAACCTCATAATTCCTAACTTCAAATTCCATAATCTCTCTCAAACATAACCACTAATACAACTCAATCATGACCCCCTCCCATATAAGATAACATAACGAAGGGAGAGAGATAAAGACCCCCTGATTCCCTCCTCTAGTATGACCTAAGTTGGTGACTAACACCGATGGTATAAAAAATATAATTGTATGGTTGGAATTTCCATCTATTTATAAAAAAGGATCTTAATATAAGATAAGAAACCACTAAAAAATATAGCATATAATATAAAATAAACCCATAACCATCCCTCAATGCATTAATAAATTAAAACTAATACATGTAAAAGTATCCAATATATACCAAAAGACAAGTCTAAAAAAACGACTCAAAAATTACTCCAACCTAGAAAGTAATACAAATATCAGTCCCCAAAGTCCTCCTAGGAACCTGAAAAACAATTTATATTTCTAGGGTGATCATAACATGTATACTCAGTTGGGATATAACCAAGTTTTTAAGTGCACATGTGAAAAGAGTTTTCCAATTCACTAGAGAACAAGAAATAGAACAAAAAAGCACCTAAATATGTAAACTAACCACCCTATCCTCACCATGGATCACTCACCAAATCACACATCCAATATAATAATATAACATTGAGATAATAACAAGAAATGAGCCCCACTACCATTACACCACTAATTTTCAACACTCACACCCTAACAGAGAATGTCCTATGATCCCATAAATTCTATACATATCACGTCACATCACATCACATAATATATTGATTGAAGAAACCCGAGCCATCTTTGATGTGGTTCAGGACACATCCCTACTCACCTCACCACCATATGGTCTAGTATCTAGTGCTAGCATCAGGTATCATCACATAATTTCTTTATTGAAGACACATGGACCGTCACATTAAACCTTTCCCAAAGACACATGGTCCAATACATCACATCTCAACCACATAACCCGAGTAGTACGGTATTAGGAACATAAAGGACATAAAACTCATGCCCACCTCCTACCATGAAATACCCCACTGTATATCACATATTATTACAACCATATCACATTACCTCACCAGAAAACACCTGGTACATCACTAAAAAAGTCTCCCAAAGACACTTAGCCCATCTTTGATGAAGGAAGAGTGGGGAAGAGGGGGTAGCTAGCTATTCATATCATCACCATCCTAGATGTTGGGCCAAAAACCTAAAACCCAACATGTATAAAAATAACATAAAGATACATGATATATAGATAGCACACAACACCCAACCCAGGGGTTCACAAAACCTACAATAGAACACACCACATCACCACTATTGTACCAACCACCCACCACCCCAACCGCTTCCTCCAATATATGCAACACATCACACTACTATACATAATAACAGAACATTTTCCACTTTCAGTTATAGGTTCCAACACTTTTATTAATTACCCCTTTAATTTATTCACTTCATTGAATACATTTAGCTCATATTTATTTTCAACCCATATCATTTATTTACCAACATATTTTTTTATCATTTCATCATCACTATTTATTTTATGTATAACCAGGAAACTATCATAATCACGGTGCAAAACATCTGATGTAACTCACACAACCATCACCACAACACCACACATTCATCATCACCATTTCACTACATCACCCAAGCCATCTACCCACAAAAACCACACATCTCATCCACTACACAAAATCACTACTGCACAACCAAAACCACCACAAAATATTCACTGTTCACCACACAAAAATTACCTCACATCCCATCAAAACCACACACCATAACCACATATCACAACACCACCACACATAATCTCAACCATGCACCAAACCACTGCACACCACAATACAAAACTTCCCACATCACATCCATGCCAAATAACCACTACATTACATCACAAACCTACACATGACACATCCCATACATTTACCATAATGACCATACAAAAACCTAAACCATATATGGAAACACAACAAGAATAAGAATACACAATAACATCACAAACCAGATTCTATAATTATTTAGAGTATTTATCACATTATTTTTTTATTTAGCATGGGTATTATCACACAAAAAAAAATCCAAGAGAACCCATTTATTATCCAATGATAATTTATTTAGATTTTTAGGGTGAGATCATATAGTCACACAACAAGGGTCACCACAATATAACAACTACAGTGCAACCATGGCTCCCAACACTCATAATTTTTAGTATTGGAAATAAGCATTCATATATCATAAACAACATATAATAAGGTAGAAAATAATGAAATATCTCCTCCATACCCATCAATTAAATTATACCAATTTATTATTTGATTATAAAGACCCTTAGTATCCACCTAAAGATTATAAAAATCATGAATATCTCACACATATCATATTAAAAGGTGAGAAAAAGGATCCCCTACCTCAAAGAATCTTTTAATCACATTATACACCACATGTAAAATAAGAATCTACTTGAAAAACATAACCACACCATGAGATCATTGATAAACCAACAACTAATCAAGGGGTTGTCAAAACATATCCCATACTCACCCCAAACACAATGCAACATCACCACAATAAATCCCCTAGAAGAAGAATATAAATAAAACCATGGAGAAGAGAGGATAACATACATCAATTTATAATAATAAACCATCATAATATGATGATAAAGTGAGAGAAGATAGTCTATAAGATATCACGAAGGTGCCTAGGGTTCCTCTAAAAAATGAGAGGGATAAAGTGTAGAATGAGAGGGTTAATCCAAATTCCAACCCTATTTACAACCTAAATCTTCCAATTTCATATCATGAATTAAAATTTCATGACATTAATTCCATGGGGGTCATGGTTTATAAGCTGCGAATCTTGTACAAGGTGTGAAATCTCTATATCTTTGGTTTTCACTGAAAATGAATTCACCTTGGATCGATTTAATTTCACGTCATGAATCCATTTCATAAACTCACCCTTATCACACATAGAATCCATGAAATATCCGACCACATAAGCTATGAACGACTAAATTACAATGTAAATAAAGTTCACATCACGAACCACTCACTGCATCCCTTTTGTAGCTCTAACCTCCTCCGAAACTCCTTAAACCTCAAAAAAAACCTCCAACACCCCAAACTAGAAAAATAATAGGTTATGAAGGCATGGACCATTACACTCATTTTGAGGAATTATATAGTAGACCATATTGATAACCTATGTGATAGATAGAAGTTAGGGATTCAATTATTATGGGAATGACTATCCTTCTAGGGACATAGAAGAATGAAAAAAGTTTCATCCATGGTCACATAGTTAACAAAAAGTTTATTAAACTATGAGGATTAATCATGTAGGATTTGGGTTACCTAAATAGTAGAAACCATATGGTTAGTTCATGGTTTGAAAAACTGCACATACAAACTGTGCAGTCTACCCTACCACTTATTTTTTTTGAATTTATAGAAACTACCTTATCAATTTTAAACACCCTCACCCCCCATTTTCTCACCTCTCTTGACCTGCCTCTCCCCCCAACCATGTCATTATTCTTTCCTTCATGTTTTGGATGGATATACTTCATTTTTTGGTGGAATAAAATTCCATTCATTCCGAGGTTGAGCTAGATGTAAGGTTTTCACTCCATCTTCAAGTTTTTATAATTTTATTCCTTATTTTGTGGTATTAAATTAGATTTGGATAATTATACCCTATTTCTTAGTTTTTGTATGGTTATTTTTTCCCCCTATTTAGGCCTGAATCAATGTCTAGTAATTAATGAGTAAACTTCTATGAGTATATGGTAGTTGGTATTTAAGTTATCCCTAAAGTCTTACTTCTTTTTCCAAGTGTGGGTATCGTGTGTTCATGACAACCTAATGCACACTTGAAATTAAACATAATTAAATTAATCATACATTAATTTATTATAATTAAACTCATATATAGTATATTAGTTTCCCACTGGTGAACATAGAACTAGGACTTGAACACCATGTGGGTTGAGCATGATTTTAGAGAAAAATTGTAAAATTTAATGGAAACCTGAGGGGTTCCATTTTATTTACTTTATATTAATATTAAGGCCAAAATTCCCCCATATTATTTTATATGAGATTACTGGGTGGGATGTACTTCCCCTATATGAGCAAAAATTCCCCCAAAATTAATTTATATGAGATTATAGTGGGGAAAAAATTCCCCTATATTATATTTACATGAGATTATTGGGTGGCCCGCATTTACCCCATATTATTTTATATGATATTACTAGGTTAGTCACATTTACCATAGATTATATTTACAAAAGATTATCAAGTAGGACATAATTTACTTTGATTATTTTAAATTAGATTACTAGGTGGGCTATAACTCCCTTAGGTCATACTTATTTGAGATTATAGGGTGGGAAATTTTTCCTCATGTATGTTTATTGATTCTATATACACTATTTAGATACATTCAATATTAGTCGAAGTTGGTATGGTAAATCCTGGGCATCACTTAAAAACCCGAGGACTCCTAATTTTTATTTTTATGCTTCCATTTATTTACTATACACATCATCATTCACATTATTTTTTTAGTGGATATATTTAAGGTTTCCATTAGCGGTGTCTTACTTAGTTGTATTCACACCCTACTTGGGATGGTGTTGGCACCTGAGAAGACTTCATGTTTATAAGGTAGGACAAGTGAAAGGACACTATAATTAATGATTTACCTAAAACGATTAGGATAGAGCATGGGGAATGAGACTGGGGGTAGACTCAAGACTATTTGGGGGGTAGGGGGACTGCTCCTGTTAGTTTATTTCTAGTACTTTTGACACAAGGGATATTTATTTTATGTATAACTTGTATGATAATATGAAATTTATACCATTTATTTTTTATTCTCCATGATTTATATGTGTTTCTTATTGGGAACTTTTCAAACTCATCTATCTGTATGATATTGATATTATTTTCATTTTCATTTCTCACTATAATATGTGGGTATAATCTCCACATAGTAACACCATAGACCATCTCAGATAGTATAAGTCCTCTGGAATATGTGGATGTGTGCACCTAATGTCACGACCCGACCCTACTCGGGCTCGAGCCGCAACTACCCCAAGCCCGCCTCCATAGGCCAGGGGCTGGTGGCCAGCCCCGAAGGCACAACAACTCGGGGAGGCCTTTGCCTAAGTACCTGTACACACACACACACAACACTCAATGCAAAAGTGTAGAGTAAAATAAAAGACAAGTAAAGAAAAGGGCAACTGCTATAAATAATCCACAAAAGTGCATCGATATCTAAATAGTACAAAGTTAAAGTTGAACGGAAACTGAAAATAAAAGGGAAAAAACACACACCCAACCAGAAAAGTGCCACAACCCGGTAACAGGTAAAAACAAAGAAAATATCTGGAAGGGCCCCCCACCTGGAACCTGACTCCTACCACCACACGCGCTCCAAGCTCCCGAACTCCTAAGCTCCCCTGAAGTCACGACCAACCTGTCTGTCATCTACAAGGGAACACAAAGTGCCGAAAAATCCCAAGCAGATGTGAGTATAAAAATAATCAGTAGGATACCCCAAAGGCTCGAGGGAGAATCAAAGGAGGTACCGAAGGCTGAGCAGTAGATCGAACAGGGGAAAAGCAAAGGAGTAAAACTGACGGTGCAGTAAAGAGTACAATAAAGAGTCTAGCTCAAACCAATAAGAGGAAAGAAGTATACTCATCCAAACACAAGGAGATAGAAATGGTGAGAAGATGAACTTCCCGTCGAGTCTTCGCTACCTATAGTAGGAGAGTAGACTCGTCCAACCACGAGAAGATAGACACGGAAAGCACATGGCATACCCCGCACGTCATCGCCTCTCCTGGAAGGAGAGTAACCAAACCCAAGAAGTGGGTACTGGAACAAGGTATATACACATCCATATGCTCAATAAAGAAGCCCAAACAAGATCATAAGGTGATATCCATCCCGTAGCTTAGCCCAAGAAAGTGAGTAGCCAAGAGTCCCAGAAGTAAACACCATCGATGCTCATCATCCCGCACGCCTTCCTTGAACTGCAATTCAAGGGGTTAAATCACCGCACCTCGAAACTATCCTCTTTGGGTGGAAATGAATCACCCACATGGTTTTAGGTCACATCGCACGAACGCGTCTCAGTGGGGAAAGATCCCCTCGTACTTGAGAGTTCAGGGGGTACATCAAACCACACCTCATCACTACCCCGTAGTCGAGAGGTCTCCTCAAAGTCGACAGGCGATCCCCTGCCCAGCCTCACTGGAGGGTCCCTGGAAGTCGACGAGTTCCCACTATAGGGAGACCCAAAAATAGTTGACAGGTGCCACACTGCCCAGTCCCATAATAGGGTAATCCACTGGAGGGCGACCTGGCTAAATTCATCAACGAGTCCCAATGCCCAGTCTTGTAAAAGGGTACTCCAATGGAGGGAGGCTTGGAACCGTCATCGGGGACCACTTCCTAGCCTAGCTGTAGGTAAACCCAACATAGGGGACCACTTCCCAACCCCACTGGAGGTAAGCCCAGCATCGGGGACCACTGCCCAGCCCCGCTAGAGGTAAACCCAGAACTGCTCTGGCAATCCCTGTTGGATGGTACTACTCGGTGAACACCGCTGTACTGGCCATCCCTGCTGGATGGTACATGATTATTCATTAAAAGTGGCTAATATTAATTGTTAATATCTTTATATTCATTGTTCCAAAGTCCATAAATATTTTTTTTAGTGCATTACATAAATAGAACTTCATTTCTCATCAAAAATGCAATTCATGTTTAAAATGCAAATTTGGGCTCAATCATTCATTTGTTTTTTGAAAATATTATATTCATTTTATGAATTTGAAATTTTGAGATATGATTTATCACTTTGTTTGGAACATTTTATCTTTTAGGTCTTCTGGATGAATCCTAAAGGATGATGGAGAATTTTGCGCCTGAAGGCAGAAACTTGCTGGAAAAAGCATAATGGGCCTAAGGCCCATCAAACAAATGTGGGGCCTATAAACCAAGCCCAATGAAGCTAAAATTTATACAGAAGAAAGATAAAAATATGAGGATAATTTTATTCAACTGTGGATGGAGCTAATTCTGATGTTTTCATGACGATAAAGGGATCTGAAGTTGAGATTTAAATGGTGGACCCGACATTAATGCACAGAAATCCGTCCCACCATTTCGACCATAACTTACAAAATTCTGAGACAAATTCACTGAAAGTTTTAGATCTTCTAGAAGACACATGGAAGAAGATATTTTCTATTTATGACACCTTCGTATTCGGACGTATGAAGTGTCAAACGCACAGGTCAAAATGGAGGATGAATCTGGCTGGTTTTGTGGTCAACTTTGTAACGTTAATTTCCTTTTGATTCTTCACCCTCCTTTTGAATATCTTAATTGTTGGGGGGTGAATTTATTATTGGGGGTGGACATAAGGCTCATAATATGCCTATATAAGGAGCTGGTGGTGAAGGGAATAATCATCTAACATTTTTCTTTGAATCCATGTTTTTCTTTCATCCATTGTAATTTTCTGCTTTCAATTTGTAATTGCATCGTCAAGTTTTCCCATGTAAGTTTTTCTTTCACGTTTATTATTTTAATAAAATTTCTTCTTCTTCTTCACTTTTTATTTTCCTTTTCTTAACTCATTGATACTGTTGAATCATGGTTTGATATTATTCACACCAACACTTGTGATTTCAATCACACAACGGTGGAGTGTTCGTTCTTTTAATTATTTTCTTCTTCTTCAATTCCGCCCCATAAGTCTACATCTCGCTTCCATTGGTAGAATAGCATCAATGGAGGGATAAACTCTTAAGGGTTGATCCAAGGGAGTAGCAAGGTCATGGATTGAATGTTATTTCATGTACATAATATTTAAATCTATTCGTTATTTGAGGATTTCCATTTGATGAGTTACATTCTTCCTCATCTTTGCCAACTTTAACGATGACACATTTTGAGTGCTAGTATGATCTATTTCCTTTGAGTGCTCATTAAAGTGATCCTAAAAGTGAATTAGTGATTGGCCTTGGAATTGTGTAGGGATTAAATTGGTGAATGATTTGGAATAATTATCTCATTTTTTGGATATGTCTTGAATTAATGACATGAAATTTTCTAAGAAAAGAAATTCATCCAATCCACCCCAAGAAAAACCCTAAGATCAACCCACCATCAATAATTGTTTAGTTCACATAATTTTTTATTATATCTTATTTAAACTATATCTTTAGTTATCCAATTAAAATCTACCTCAAAGTTGGCCACTTCATAGCCAATCCATCAATAAATCATAGCGTCTCAAGGTTACTTCTTCGGTACCTGTGGATTCGATCCATACTTGTACTTCAACGACTGCTTTTACCGGTAGGATAAATTTGGGTGCAACCAGTACAACTGGCGAGCCCTGCTCGAAACAACCTTATCCCTGCTGGTAACAACCTCATCCCTACTGAAAAAAAACCTCAGCCCTACCGGAAACAACCTCATCCCTACTGGTAACAACCTCGTCCCAGCTTAAAACAACCTCAGCCCTGCTAGAAACAACCTCAGTCCTGCTGGAAACAACCTCAGCCCTGCTGGTAACAACCTCAGCCCTGCTAACAACAACCTCAGCCATGCTGGAAAAAACCTCAGCCCTGCTGGAAACAACATCCTGGGTAGAGGATCAATGCCTATGTAAAGTGTTTGTCACACCGATTACACAAGAACTCTACCAGGGATCACGAAGGAACGGGAGAAACTCCCCGGGACTCTCAAGGCGATCACGCTCCAATCCACTGTGTCACTGTTGAAGTGGACTGAGACAACTCATCCCATAAAGTGAGGAAAACACCCATACTGTACGAACACACGTAGTCGCAAACGGTGCCGCAGTCTGATGGAAGGGGCACGATACTGAAACCCCACACAGCTGAAGAAACAGAGGAACCAAACCATCTCTATCGGCCAAACAAAAATGGAACCAGGGGAAAACTCAACCGTTCCAGTCAACAAACGAGAAAAACACCAGGGGAAAACTCAAACCTGCTGGTCAACAAACGAGAACAAGACCAGAGGAAAACTCAACCCTGCTGGTCAACAAACGAGAACAGGACCAGGGGAAAACTCAACCCTGCTGGTCAAAAAATGAGAATAGAGGAACCCTCTACATCACGAGAGGTCAAAAGTATGCAAATAAGAACACGTCACGCACATGGGGCCCACACGACATGTGGACCCATATCAACCCCAACTAAAAGCACAAAAGTTCTCAGGTACTAACAACCACATGTACCTCCAAGCGTTCTTGTATACTCCCAGAGTATTCCACGTTCCAGCCCAAAGGCTATCATGCACACGACACCCAATGTCAACGTGAAGGCGTAACATAACAACTCTAACCTTCCACCTCAATGGCTGAGCCACAACCAACCACATCTCTTCAAGAATTCACTTTACTCTCCCAAGAGCCAACATGATCATACGCCAAGGGTTCTTTGCAAACACCGCAAGAAGAACCACCACCGGTACACCTTTCATATTCCCACATTTAATAAGATCACGTAAGAGGCTCTGCTCGCCTGAACCGATTACACCGTTGTAATCCTCACGAAAAAACACGTGAGATAGACTACTTAGTCACCTCAAATGGATATCCGACGTAAAAGTCGTCCGATACTGCTTTACGCCCGAACGACGTCCCGTGGTCCCGAGCCTCGGCCCCAAAAATAGTTGGGCGCATCGCACCATTGTGATCCCCTTAGAAAAGCATGTCAGAAGGACTGTTCACTTGAGCGCAAGAGATATCCGGAGAAATAGATGCATTCCGACGCACCGCACACGAGCAGTGCTTCGTGGGACCCGCATCCCGGTCCCGAAACACAACGAACAGATCACACCGTTGTGATCCTCTCGAAAAATCACACAAGTTGGACTATTAACTTGTCCAAAACAGACACCTGGTGATAATGCTGGAAATCACCTCCAACTCCCAAAAGGGCCCTCATGGGGCCCGCACCATCATGTGGAATTAGTGTGGGAAGACTGCGCCAATGCGATGTCCTCGGAAAAACACCCAACATCGGTTGCTCGCACGCCCCGAACGGACGTCCGATGAAAAAGTTACAGAACGCTGCTCGCAGCTCAACAGAAGGGCCGTGGGGCCCACACCTCAACTCCGTATTCAATGCCCGAAACCACCCTGGGAAGCTTTTCCCCGGTGCCAGGGTCCCAACGCCGCTGACGGCGCTCACAACGGACATCGGACGCATCTGTGCCGTCCAAAAGAAGATCCTCTGAAAAAATGCCAATTCACTTGAAGACGCGTCACGCCTCCGAGGCCCCACGTTTTGGGAATTAAAAATTCCAAAAACCATCTCAAAAATTCCGCCTTGACGCAAGGTCCGCGCTTCCGCTAACGGCACGCAAAATGGACTCCCATAGCTCAAGATACGGGCATCCGAAGTTGGAGGGGAAAAACCCCTCGGGCCGGACCGGCCCGGTCCGGCCGGTCTAGTCCGGCCGGTCCGCCCTGCTTGGGCCGGCCCACGCCGGCTAGCCCGCTGAGCCCGAGGCCCTGCCGCTTTGCGGTCCAGTCCGCATAGCCGACCTGCGGCCCAGTTGCGGGTCCGGTCCACTCCGCCGCGGCCCGCTGCCACCGACCGACCAACATGGCCGGTCCTTCCACACGGAGACCCGCCTATGGCGGGTCTTGGTCTCCCGTTGGGGTCGAGCACTGCGACCCCACCTCGCCCGCACCGGCGAGGCGCCGCCCGGCCGGCCGGATGGCTGACCTCCTCCGCCATCACCAGATGTAGCCACCGCCGCCGCCGGATGAACCCGACGCTGCCGCCGCCTCGGACCGGAGCCGCGCCACCCTGTGACCTCGCAAGACCGCCCCAGGTCGCCGAAAAAAACCCAAAACCTGCGGATTTTGGCGGATGGCTGCGATCACCTCGGATGTTGGATTTTCAATCCGAAATAGGAGTCGAAAAGATTAGGAAATATTCTATGCTTACATGGGATTTTACCGAATATTGAGAAGCAATTAGGCACTAAACTTTGGGTTCAAAGTCTACAGGAATTTAAAAGAAACGGAAACAAAACCTCCTACCTGCAGGGGCGTAGCCCGAAGCTTCGCGGGTGGTTCGTCAGCGTTGTCGCGCCTCACTGGAGCCGCCTTGCCGGAGTGGTGGAGGAGAGGGGAGGAGATTCCTCCTCCTTGGAATCTCCTGCATGGGGAGGGGGGAAAATGAGGGAGAAGAGAGGGGGGGGGGGGGTTAGGTTAATTATATAAATTAATTAACTTAAACACCCTCCCGTGGCCCCGTACCCGAACTCCCAAAGGGGTCAGGATTAAGCCTCCCTTTGGTTAAAATCCACCTCCTGAGCATAACGACGGTCTCATAATTTTATTCCGAGGCCCCGTTCAAAAGTTATAAAAACAACACCGTGTGCTGCTAAATTACGAAAATGCCCCTGGGGCCATTTTTCACAGACGGCTCGCGCCCGTGAAGATTACACCCCTCCTATGGTAAACGGCATGTTTCGGACTCAACGGTACACTCATTTTTCTAATCCGAGACACCGTTTAAGAGATACTTGAGTTAAGCCGTTAAATGAATAAATTAATTATTTAATTTATCCGTTCCATGCTCTGATAGCGAGAGAGGGGTCCAAACGTCTCGCACAGACATGTTTTATGTTGCTCCTAGGGTAAACACCCCATTAAGGACCCATCCGTGCACTCAAATATAGGATCCAAAACACAGTTTAGGAGTTATCCAATTTATTTGGCATTTCCAGTGTGAACGCTCTGAAAATTTAATTTCAGCCACTCCAAGGCTCAGAATCGCACGCCGTCTGAGGGCGCTGCTCTGGAATAATATCAAGAATATTTAAAAGTTCTTTATAGCCAAAAACTGTGTTCTTAAATCATTCCCTCCTTCAATCATTTGTTCCCTGAAAAGAAAAACCAGGGAACAACTCAGGGTACTAAGCTCGCACCTGGCTCTTCCGTACCCTGAAGAGCTCTTGTACAGTTCTGCACCACCGCACACAGACCAAAGGATTTGATCTGTTCACGCGAGGTCTTCCCTTTTTGATGACTTGCATATGAGCACGCACAAATCTCTTCAGGTAAACCACGTGGGATATGTCGTGCACCCACTCCAGATTTTGGGGTTAGGGAAAGGTGGTAGGGAACCTCTCCATCCCTTCGCATGGTCTCAAATGACCCGAAGGCTCTCAGGGGTATCCCACCTCCCCGATCGAACCTCTGCATCACATTCCGCGACTGGCATCCCCGCCCGCACTTAGAACACGGCCCGGTGATTTCCTCCTTCAGAACATCCATATGGTGAAACACCCAAGGATATCTGGTCATGCAAGGTTTCACAGTCGATGTCCCACGACCAAGACTCTCTTACATGATCGAAAGGCGAAGGAGTCGCTACCATCGACCTAAGAGAAAAGGTCTCACTCCTTTTTACCTTACCAACACAGGGTTACACCGATGCCCTGCGTCACCCTGGTAACACCTCAAGCAAGGAGAATGGAGGAAAGAATTCCACACACAGAGTCTAAAAATTCTGTTGCAAAAAAAGTAGAAGGGCTATAGAGCATACCTCTTATCACCTCATGCTCTACAGGATCATATACATCCAAAGCTCGTGGCTGTCCGCGGTCCCAACTGTCAGCTCCTGGAGCCTGATGTGGACAACCTAGTGGTGATGGGAAGACCTCATAATGTCATCATCCACTTCCAGCTCCTCCCGCTCCTCTGCTATAATCACCTCTCTGGGTACTAATCCGATCATGGTGCTGCCTCCGTCGTAGTGGTGCACCTACTGCCTGCCCGAAGCTCTCCGCATGCCTGGTCGGGCAGTCCCGTGCTAGGTGACCACTCCCATCGCAAGTATAGCACTGACTCTCTTCGGGCTGCACTGGTGCCCTTCGACGCCACCATGGTGTACGACCATGCCCCTAAGACCGGTTGTCAGAAAGCCACCTGTATCTAGGTTATTCTTGTCGATGCCCACTAGCTGCAACAGACGTCTCCGCTCCAATGTGCCTGCTGCCACCACAAACTCTAGAACGTGACAAGAAGCTCTCTGTCACCAGCGCCTGCTCTAGCACCCCGGTATATGTGGAAATGTACAAGGGTACTACGACAACATGAATCTCTCGGCAGAGACCCTGCTCGAACTTTCGCGCTCGGAAGTTATCATCATGGACCAAGTTTGGGTAAAAGCGTGCACGGTATGCGAGACTAGCCACGTACTCGACCACCGTCATCCCTCCCTGCTGAAACTGTAGGAGATCCTGAATCCGAATGGAGTGCAACCAGGAGGGGAAAAACTCCTCATGGAACAACAATTTCAATTCACCCCACGAAAGTGACGACTCATCAAGAAACCGAGTCACCAGACTCCACCAACGCCAAGCTGATCCACCAAAAAAAGGTTGGATGCCAAATCCACTCTCTAATCTGCTAGCATCTTCACAATCCTGAAAAGGTGTACCACTGCCTCGAGCCAAACCTTCGCTACCTGGGGGACTGGCTTACCACTGAACCTCAGTGGTCTCTATCGCTGGAACTCACAAAGCGCACTCAACCTATGCTCAAACTCTGCCTGCTCTGCTGAAGCTGTCTGCTGCTCAACAAGTGGGGGTGCTGCTACCAGCCCACCCGAAGAAAGGAGATCACATAATGGGTCATGGACTGTGGCCTCGCAGCTCACAGGGTCATCGTCACGAACCAAATCTGGTATCCTGGATGGATATCTTCGCGGAAACATCCTGAATATTATCAAGGAGTGCCACGATCAGATGATCATATATGTATACCACAACAACAACAACAATGGGGAGATGACTCAAGAAGAACAGTCAAAGACTCAATCCTATGTGATGCACAAACCAATTTTCTCTGCAAAAAGTGTCTCAGCATGCTGAGTCGACAAGAGGGTTATCAGGGTCCTGGTGAATGGATACGTCGGCCGTTGCACCATCACTGGAATCCCTGGCCTGAGAGCCGCTCTCGAGACACGTTAACACTGTTGCCCTAAATCCCAACCAATTACTTTTTAGGGACATCTGAACAATGTCCCAAGGAATGAACCACCTCTGATTCCACTTTTTCACGACCCAACCCTACCCAGGCTCGAGCCGCAAATACCCCAAGCCTGCCTCCATAGGCTAGGGGCTGGCGACCAGCGCCGAAGGCACAACAACTTGGGGAGGTCTTTGCCTAAGTACCTATACACACACACATAGCACACTCAATGAAAAAGTGCAGAGTAAAAGAAAAGACAAGTAAAGAAAATGGAAACTGCTATAAATAATCCACAAAAGTGCATCGGCCTCTAAACAGTATAAAGTAAAAGCTGAAGGAAAACTAAAAAGAAAAGGGGCAAAACACACACCCAACAAGAAAAGTGCCACAACCCGACAACAGGTAAACAAAAGGAAAACAGCTGGAAGGGCCCCCCACATGGAACCTGAATCCGACCACCAAACGCGGTCCAAGCTCCCGAACTTCTAAGCTCTGCTAGAGTCACGACCAACCTGTCCGTCATCTGCAAGGGAACACCAAGTGCGGGAAAAGACCAAGAAGGGGTGAGTATAAGAATACTCAGTAGGATACCCCGAAGGCTCGATGGAGCAACAAAGGAGGTACTGAAAGGTGAGCAGTAGATCGAACAGGGGAAAAGAAAAGGAGTACAACCGAAAGTGCAGTAAAGAGTACAATAAAGAGTCCAACTCAACCCAACAAGAGGAAGGAAGTAGACTCGTCCAGACATAAGGAGTTGGAAATGGTGAGAAGATGAAATTCCTGTCAAGTCTTCGTTACCTATAGCAGGAGAGTAGACTCATCCAACCATGAGAATCTAGACACAGAAAGCACGTGGAATACCCCGCGCGTCTTCGCCTCTCTTGGAAGGAGAGTAACCAAACCCAAGAAGTGGGTACTAGAACAAGGTATATACACATCCATATGCTCAATCAAGAAGCCAAAACAAGATCGTAAGGGGATCTCCATCCCGTAGCTCAGCCCAAGAAAGTGAGTAGCCAACAGTCCCAGAAGTAAACACCATCTATGCCCAACATCCCGTATGTCTGCCTTGAATTGCAAGTCAAGGGGTAAAATCACCGCACCTCGAAACTATCCGCTTTGGGCAGCACTGACTCTCCCGCATGGTTTTAGGTCGTGTCGCAAGGATGAGTCTCAGTGGGGAAAGTGCCCCTTGTACTTGAGAGTTCTGGGGGTACGTCAAACCACACCTCGTCACTGCCCCACAGTCGAGAGGTCTCCTCAAAGTCGAAAGGCGATCCCCTGCCCAGCCCTGCTGGAGGGTCCCTAGAAGTTGATTGGTTCCCACTATAGGGAGACACAATAATAGTCCACGGGTGCCACACTGCCCAGTCCCGTAACAGGGCAATCCACTGGAGGGCGACCCGGCTAAAGTCGTTGATGAGTCCCAATGCCCAGTCCTCTAAAAGGGTACTCCACTGGAGGGAGGCTCGGAACCATCATCGGGGACCACTTCCCAGCCCATCTGGAGGTAAACCCGGCATCGGGGACCACTGCCCAGCTATACTGGAGGTAAGCCCGACATCGGGGACCACTGCCCAACCCCACTGGAGGTAAACCCAGAACTGCCCGGGCCATCCCTGCTGGATGGTACTTCTCGGTGAACACCACTGTACTGGCCATCCCTGCTGGATGGTACAACTGGTGAGCCCTGCTCGAAACAACCTCATCCCTACTGGTAACAACCTCATCCCTACTGGAAACAACCTCAGACCTGCTGGAAACAACCTAAGACCTGCTGGTAACAACCTTATCCCTACTGAAAACAACCTTAGCCCTGCTGGAAACAACCTCAGCCCTGTTGGAAACAACCTCATCCCTACTGGTAACAACCTCAGTCCTATTGAAAACAACCTCAGCCCTGCAGGAAACAACCTCAGCCCTACTGGAAACAACCTCCTGGGTAGAAGATCGGTGCCCGCGTAAAGTGTTTATCACACTAATTCCATAAGAAGTCTACCAGGGATCACGAAGAATGGGAGAAACTCCTCAGGCCTCTCAAGGCGATCACACTCCAATCCACTGAGTCACTGTCGAAGCAAACTGAGACAAATCATCCCAGAAAGTGGGGAAAACACCCATACTATACGAACACACATAGTCTCAAATGGTGCCGTAGTCTGATGGAAGGGGCACGATACTAAAACCCCTCACAACTGAAGAAATAGAGGAACCAAACCATCTTTGTCGGCCAAACGAGAATGGAACCAGGGGAAAACTCAACCCTGCCGATCAAAAAATGAGAACAACACCAGGGGAAAACTCAACCCTGCTGGTCAAAAAACGATAACAGGACCAGGGGAAAACTCAACCCTACTGGTCAGAAAATGAAAACAGGACCAGGGGAAAACTAAACCCTACTGGTCAACAAATGAGAACAGAGGAACCCTATACGTCGCGAGAGGTCAAAAGTACGTAAAACAGAACATGTCACGCACATGGGGCCCACACGACGTGTGGCCCCAAGTCAACCCCAACCGAACAAAAAAAAGTTCTCAGGTACAAACAACCACATGTACCTCCAAGCGTTCCCGTATACTCCCAGAGTATTCCACGTTCCATCCCAAACGCTATCATGCACACGGAACCCATCGTCAACACAAAGGCGTAACGTAACAACTCCAACCTTCCACCTCAACAGCTGAGGCACAATCAACCACATCTCTTCAATAATTCACTTCACTCTCCCAAGAGTGAACGTGATCACACGCCAAGGGTTCTCTGCAAACACCGTAGGAAGAACCACCACTGGCACACCTTTCATATTCCTACATTTAATAAGATTGCGTAAGAGGCTCCGCTCGCCTGAACCGATTAAACCATTGTAATCCTCATGAAAAAACATGTGAGATAGACTACTTACTCGCCTCAAATAGATATCCGACGTAAAAGTTGTCCGATACCACTTTACGCCCGAATGGCATCCCATGGTCCCGAGCCTCGACCCCGAAAACAGTCGGGCGCATCGCACCATTGAGATCTTTCAGAAAAACATGTCATAGCGACTGATCACTTGAGCGCAACAGATATCCGGAGAAAAAGAAGCATTCCGACGCACCACACACGAGCGGTGCTTCGTGGGACCCGCATCCCGGTCCCAAAACACAATGAATGGATCGCACCATTACGATCCTCTCAAAAAAGCACACAAGTTGGACTATTCAGTTGTCCAAAATAGACACCCGATGATAATGCTGGAAATCACCGCTAACTCCCAAAACGGCCCTCATGGGGCCCACACCATCGTGAAGAATTAGAATGGGCAGACTGCGCCAATGCGATGCCCGCAGAAAAACACCCAACATCGGCTGCTCGCATGCCCCAAACAGATGTCTGATGAAAAAGTTACAGAACGTTGCTCGCAGCTCAACAGACGGGCCATGGGGCCCATGCCTCAACTCCTTCTTCAACGCCCGAAACCACCCTGGGAAGCTTTGCCCTGACGCCAGGGTCCCAACTCCGCTGACGGCGCTCAAAATGGACGTCGGACGCGTCCGCGCCGTCCAAAACAAGATCCCCCGGAAAAACGTCAATTCACATAAAGACGCGTCGTTCCTCCAGGGCCCCTCGTTTCGGGAATTAAAAATTCTAAAACCTTCTCAAAAAGTCCGCCTTGATGCGAGGTCTGCGCTGCCACTGACAGCACGCAAAACGGACTCCCGTAGCTCAATATACAGGCGTCCGAAGTTGGAGGGGAAAAACCCCTTGGGCCGGACCGGCCCGATCTGGCCGGTCCACCCTGCTTGGGCCGGCCTACGCCGGCCGGCCTGCATCCCATTTCCACCGAACGACCGACATGGCCAGTCCTTCCAAGCAGATACCCGCCTATGGCAGGTCTTGGTCTCTCGCCGGGGTCGCGCACCGTGACCCCACCTCGCCCGCACCGGCGAGGCGCCGCCCGGCCGACCGGATGGCCGGCATCCTCCGCCGCCACCGGATGAACCCACCACCGCCGTCGGATGAACTTGACGCCGCCCCCGCCTCAGATCGGAGCCGTGCCATCCTATGACCTCACCGGACCGCCCCGGGTGGTCGGAAAACACCCAAAACCCGCAGATTTCGCAGGATGGCTGCGATCACCTCGGACGTCGGATTTTCAATCTAAAATAGGAGTTGGGAAGATTAGGAAATATTCTATGCTTACATGGGCTTTGATCAAATATCAGGCATCAATTAGGCACTAAACTTTGGGTTCAAAGTTTGCGGGAATTTAAAAAAAAATGGAAACAAAACCTCCTACCTGCAGGGGCGTAGCCCGAAGCTTCGCGGGTGGTTCGTTGGCGTTGTCGCGCCTCGCCGGAGCTGCCTTGTTGGAGTGGTGGAAAAGAGGGGAGGATATTCCTCCTCCTTGGAAGCTCCATCCAGGGGAGGGGGAAAATGAGGGAGAAGAGATGGGGGGGGGGGTTGGTTAATTATATAAATTAATCAACTTAAACACCCTCTCGTGGCCCCGTACCCAAACTTCTAAAGGGGTCGGGATTAAGCCTCCCCTAGGGTAAACACCACATCCCGAGCACAATGCCGGTCTCAAAATGTTATTCCGAGGCCCCGTTCAAAAGTTATAAAAATAACGCCATGGGCTGCTAAATTACGAAAACGCCCCTGGGGCCATTTTTCACAGACGGCACGCACCCGCGAAGATTACACCCCTCCAAGGGTAAACATCACGTTCCGGACTCAACGGTACCATCACTTTTCTAATCCGAGCCACAGTTTAAGAGGTACATGAAATAAGACGTTAAACAAATAAATTAATTATTTAATTTATCCTTTCCACAATCCGATAGCGAGCGAGAGGTCCAAACGTCCCGCGCCGAGATGTTTTATGTCGTTCCTAGGGTAAAAAACCCATTCCTGACCCATCTGTGCACTCATACCTAGGATCCAAAACACCGTTTAATAGTTATTCCATTTATTTGGCATTTCCAGTGTGAACGCTCTGAAAATTTAATTTCGGCCACTCCGGGGCTCAGAATCGCACGCCGCCTGAGGGCGCTGCTCTGGAATAATATCAAGAATTTTCCAAAGTCTTTTATAGCCAAAAAATGGGTTCTTAAACCTAAATTCTAGTATAACTCTAGTCCTAACATTGGTTACCAGTCTCGAGTGAGGGAATTATAGAGATTATGAACCTTGTTCTGTAAGATGAGTTTTCAGAGGTAGGGTTCCAAAATGAGTGTTTTATCATAACAAATATGCTGTTAAGAGTCTCTGTATTTAGTGAAGGAAGTTTTAAACCAGGGATTGATAGGGATGTTCATTAAATCATATTCACATGAGATTTATTTTATCTTATATTGTAGAGTATGATATTGGTATATCATTTGGTACATCATTCATAATCCCAAGGCATACCATATGCTTAGGTTTTTACATATCATAGGGTGTAATATAGAAATATTACACCTCTACCTCAACCTAAGTCATATTTTACAACTTATAAGTATATTAAAGAGTTATGATACACAAATAGGTTGTTGGGATCTTTCACATGTGGTTATAATTGACTGTTTCATGTTATAAAACTCATGGGAGAATCAATGTTGTATTTATTTACATGTTAGTCAAATGGGCTGCAAACAAGTTTATAACCAATTCATTACTCATATGTTATGTAACATATGCCTTAATGTGTAGAGACTGGCCGATTCATTGAAATTTAGTGATGTTCTATCATGTGTTCCTCATATGATTCTATAGAGATTTCTTCAATCTAATTTTCTTAGATTCTATGAGATACTAGCATATCATGGTTTGTAGAAGGGTCATTCCCATGTGATGGGTGATTTATGAAACCTATATATACACCATAGAGAATGGATTTTGATGGAAAACCTTGAGTGATTTTCTCAAACACATTGATGAATATAATGGAATAAGTTATCTTCAATGTAAGGTATGAATATAAGTACTTTATTTTATTTATGAACAAATTTATTTAATGTTTGATAAATATAAAGATTTGGATTTCATATTGTTTTTTTCTATGTTGATTAAGTGTTAATTGACCCTTAGAAACCCAATAGTGGTATCAAATCCATGCAGTGTTTGATTTTTGAAATCTTGCTGATAAATAAAGAATATTTGATATAATATTACTAACATATAAATTATTGTAAAAAATAATAGATATTTTTCACCAAAATTAGGTATAAAATTTAGGATATCATAAAATGGTGATATGGTTATGCTATATGATATGAGATTTTAAAGGTAGATATATAGAGAAAATTCATCAGTTTCTTTATATCGTAATGTACAATATATGATATCATATGCTATGATGACTATGATCCACAAGAAAAAATATAGTATCATAACATAAGGATGATAAAATTATATATCATATAATACGATTCCCAAAATCAAGATAATCATATGTAGGTGCCTATCATAGGCTGTGATTACCCCGTGTCATTGAGTTTATATTAAATAGGTAATTGTGCTTATAATTGTTTTTATAAATCATGGGAAAAGTTAAATTGATATATTTATATAATTTATAAATGTGATTATAAATTAATTAATTATAAATTGTGTTAGGTCCCAAAGGGTAATGGTAGATGGTATAGAGGGGGGGGGGTGAATAGGAAAAATAAAAAAATTAATAAAAAAATAGATTAATTATAAAAATTAATTATGAAAGTTAATTAAGAGAGTTAATTTTATGTGGAAATAAAATAAAGAACACAAGGATGTTTTTTTATATTAGTTTGGTACAAATTTGACCTATTCTACTCTTATACCTCTCTACTCTATGAGAGATATGTTGTTCACTAATCAAATTTTTTAAGGGGAATCATAAACTGATTAAATAATAATTTTTCACAAAGTGGAGGGTTAAACACACTAACACACCGACTTTTTTATAGGTAGTCACAACCCAAAATACAATGTTGAATTTAGATTGTGAGAGTCACAACTCAAACAGTCCTGACTTTAAAATCTAGGAGTCACAACCCGAGCAAGGGAAGAGGAAATGATTTTGTATGTAAAAGAATAAATAGAAAAGTGAGAGATCATGAGAGATATGAAGAAGTATTATAGACTCAATCAAATAAAAAAATATAAAAGTAGAATAAAAAACATGTACTAGTACTTGAGTTAGATCAAATTGATTCTCTTTCCAAGATAGAAGATGTCATGGAAGTTTTTTTCAACCCTTGAGAGATCATCTAATAGTAGAAAGAATTTATTACACAAGACTTGGTTTGTATAAAAGAGTAAATATTTGGTTCTCAAAAGGTTCACGTTCTCATAAATCATCTATGTATCATATTTACTTTGAATTCATACTAAAACCTTTAAATATAATCTATAAAATCTAACAAACCAAACTCCAACCATGTAAGAAAATTTAAATTTAAACTACAAAATTATCATGGAGAGAAAAATTTCATCCAAAATAATCATAAAAATAATCATTTAAATTTAAAATTTAAAAACATATTCAAACCATTTTGAATTAGTTGTTAAATATTTCAAAGTGATTTAGGGAAATACCATGAATATCATAAGATAATTTGACTATTTAAATTCAAACATTAAAATAATTTTTAATTAGATGTAGTGTTTGATTATTCAAAAATTATATAATACTTTATTAGTTGATGAAAAACAAGATTAAATAATTTTCTTGTTATTAAATATTAATTTTAAAAATAATACATCAAATAAATCAACTCAAAAATATAAAAAACATTCAAAAAAATATGTTTTATGTGTTCTCATAAATAAATAATAAATCAATACATATTTTAAAACCAATGAAAATAATTTAAAAGCATTTAAAATGGATTATATATAATATATAATAATTTTAGAAATACATAAAACAATTAAAATAAATAATATAAGAATTCAGTTAATTAAGGAATAAAAAACAACAAAAAATAGATCATGCTAAAAATTCTAGATTTTAGTAAAAAAAGTGAAGAACTGACCATGTACACAAAAATGTACGTGCAGTTAGTATACTTACTATTCCATGTGGTCAGTTCAAGTGGCCATTCAGTCAGTATACTGACCGTGTAAAAATTAAAATGTGTAGTCACTTAATATATCATGTGGTCACTATGATAACCATGCCTACAAGGTGGGATACTTTAAAAATTTTCATGTGGTAGGTATAATAACCATGAATTCATGGTTGGTATACTGACCATGAGAAAATATAATGTATAGTAACTATACTTGCTGTGAAACTATGAATACTTCATCTTGAATAAGATTTACAGATCTCATACCATAAATTTAAGTCCATGCAACGAGATGTAGATATATATAACAAACCAGTTTCTATTCTAATATCTATACATGTTGAGTATAATATGACATCATGCCATCATGAGTAGAGTACAATATCTCCTACCAGAAAAGGTGGTATAAAATGCTCATACTTCGTATGCATGGGGTAAATATGAACTCTCATGCGCGAATGGGCTACAAAACCCATGTTTTAGCATGAATGGGCTATAAAAATACATGCTGTTTATTGTGAAATACAAACAGACTGAGTGGAGGGATGGATCCTCATGTAGAAACTCAACATGCTATAGGTTCAATTTCAAAGTCCCAATATAGCTTCATGATTCTGATGTAGTAACTTCCAAATAGGGTTCATGGTATGTATACACGAGGTTTCATGATAGGTTGGTTTATACTTTTGGTAACTATAAAGACACATGTGATAGTTTGGAATACAAAGTCACCATAGGTTCATTGAGGGTTCACAATAGGTATATGGAAAACATGATCACTTTTATGATAGAATCATGGTAGGTATGAATAATGACAACCCAAAAAACTATAAATCTTCATAATATGAGTTTGGGTGATTTTTTAGACTATATAAACCTCTGAATAAACCAAATGTCTAGCTGATTTAAATGTATATAATTTCAAGATATTTTTAATATTTAAATAATGCATCATTATTACATATATAGAATGAGATATCATTGAAAAATAGTGAAATATATAAACTATAAGTTTTATAAAAAATAACTAAAATGTCATAGAAATTAGGTCATTTTTTGAGGCATCAAAACAAAATTTTCATCCTTTCATGTAATTTAATAAAATATATATAAATGTATTAGATTTAAAAATATTTAAACAGCATGTGATTCCAATTTATATCATGAGTGTTATCAATGATAATCAGAATAAAATATATCCATGAAATTATGGAATTCCAGAATTGTTTCATAGAATTTGGGAAATTTTTAGAGCACTTAAAAAAATTCACTCTTACTATTAGTTTAATGAAATTTAAATAAATATGTTGGATATCAAAAGGAATAAGTCACATAAATATCCAATCTATATAACTACATTTATAAAATAATAACTAAGGAATACTTTAAAATACTATAAACCAAAAATTATTATTGAAACAAAAAACAAAAAACATGATCATATAAAAATGTGAACAATATAGAGATTTAATTAGATATCGTTGTAGTTGAATAAAAGTTAGATGAACTTATTATATTTTATGTGAAATATAATTTACTAAAATAAAATCACTATAAAAAAAGATATAAGAAAAATATAGTGAGGTAGATAAAAATTAATTTCCACATAAAATAATGATAGGGTTTGGAATATTCAAAAACATAAAATATAAACAAAGAACAACAAAATCCAAACCAACTGCCCCTTTTAAAAATTAATAAAACAAAACAATATTTTAAAATATTGTCCATATTTTCTATTTTTTTTTTAAAAATAAAATATTAAGAAATATAAAAATAATCATTTTGGAAACAAATAAGCTCATCCTTAATAAATTCATATTAAGGTAAGTCAAAAATAAATAATATAAAAAATTTCACACTAAATTTATAACATACCAAGGTAAAATTTAATTTTCTAAAATTGATAAATTTATAAAGGCTTAGTAAAGATGTCTACATGCTAACTATCAGTAGGGATAAATTTCAAAATAATATCACACTTATTCACATGATCTCTAATAAAATTAAATCTACGATCACTATGTTTTTTTCGAAAATGATGTAAAGGATTTTCATAAATAGAAATTATAGATGTGTTATCATAATAAATAGGAAATTTATCAATAGAAATACGAAAATAATATAATTTTTTCTTAACCTATAAACTTTAAGCAAAACAATTACTAGTTGAGATATATTGAACTTCTATAACAGATAGAGTAACATATAATTTTTTCTTAGAAGACCAAGAAATTAAACCTTTTCCAAGAAAATGACACACATATAATGTAATTTTTCTATTAATTATACAACCTCCAAAATTAGAGTTAGAATAGGATATTAAATAAAAGAATTTATATTAAGGATAAAATAAATCAAAGTTAATAGTTTCTTTAATATATCTAACTATTATTTTAATAGCTTTAATATGAATCTATTTATGACTAGCTTGAAATATTTTACATAAATAAACACTAAACATGATATTGGGTCGATATGTAGTTAAATAAATAAATATACCTATAATGCCTCTATAAATTTTAATATCAATAGATTTACAAGATATATAAACATCTAATTTATGAATATTATTTATAGGAGCTTTCATAGACTTATGGGAATCGATACCAAACATTTTAACCAACTCTTTAGAATACTTTGATTGATTAAGAAAGATACTATATTTTATTTGAGAAATTTTAAGTCCAAGAAATAAATTTAATTTTCCCACCAAGCCCATGTAAAATTAATATGACATCAAATTATAAAAATCACTACAAATAAATTCACTAGAAGAACCAAAAACTATACCATCAATATAAATTTTAACAATTAAAATATCATTATAAATTATTTTATAAAAAAATGTAGTATTAACATTACCTTTATTGAAAACATTATTCAAAATAAATAAATAAAATCCTTTCATATAAAGCATGAGGTTATTGTTTGAGGACATACAAATAATTATATAATTTAAAAACATAATTTGGAGATTTTTCAATTTCAAAACTAGGGGGTTCAGAAATGTAAATTTCTTTAGTTATAAAACCATTTAAGAAAGAATTTTTTACATTCATTTGATACAATTTAAAACCTTCAAAACAAGTAAAATATAACAAGATTATAATAGCCTATAAACTGGAAATACGTGAAAATGTATCTTCAAAGTCTATGAATAACCTCTATAAACAAGATGTTAAATGTGTGACCAACCTATCTCCACAATCCGTTAAATCCGTGACCAATATATGTCCACAAGATATTAAAATAGTGAAAAACCAGTCCCCACAAGACCTTAAATTTATGACCCCTCCAAATGCATTAGAATCACTACCTCACTCAATGAACATGAGACTCCGGATGTAAATGGGATCAAAATTCTTACATCCATAGTGAAACTTTCCCTATAAGAGACATGGTATGACTCAGGTTCTACACCTAGGATACCTTATATATGATAGTCCCTCAAACTTGAAATATGAAGACTTTATAGGTTCCCAACACACCCAATATCCATTGATTTCTAGATGTTTCAAACATCATCATCAGCTCGGACCACATGTTGTTACCCTGTCAAGACTAAAATAGTATAATAAACTATCACCCACCTCAATATGGTACTATGAATGAGTTTCATGGGAATGACTCAAATATATGAGGGTGAATTAGAAAAGGAAATGATCTACAAGAAGGAATCCATGGAAGGAGGAATTGATATCCAATCATCCCATTTCAATCAAGGATCCAACATCACTAACTTTAGTATTAGAGGCCACCCACCTTTAGAAAAAGGGAATGAGGTGAAAGAATAGTGTGTTTCTACCTTAATGAATTCCATAGTGGAAAACACTAGAAAAAAAATGATTAAGTAGACGCGAATATATTATCCTTCAACCATGAGTAGATCAATAACATTAAACCCCACTATATTTGAATGTCACCATATTATAACATTTATCAAACTAGAATGGTGGGCCCAATATGAAATTATTCTCCTACAAATAGGAGAAAATTATGGATGTTGAGAATATCTGGTATGTAAAATGGTAAATTTGGATCCTTTATCTCAAAAGAGGATATATACTATTTGGCATGTTGGGAATCACATTCATCAAACCTATACCGATGATTGACTTTATGTGTGATATATGACTCATGCCACTGATAATGTTTGATTAATCATTACTAGTAAGGATGGGGTAGGGGAACTGATTGTGTATAAATCTCGTACAACTACACTTATACCATAACAACCACCAATATTACATATATCAGGTCCCCTCTCCCCATTTTCCATCATAATTCATTCAAAAAGGGTCAGTAACATCCTTGTGAGATGGTATGAATAGTAAGGGGTCATCCCCACTAGGGATATGGATCACTAAGATCTGGAGGTATTGACACCCCACTGACGCTACCACCCTCAATGACTATGCAGGGATTAGAACTCCCCAGTTACCATGAGAAATTGTTTCAAGTGCCTCTCCCCAGAATGGATCAATATATCTCCCCCTATTACTGGGTGGTAGGGGATTTGTGGTTCATGCCTACAACTACCACTACAAGGTATCCTCCTCGGAGGGATCCCACTTAATCAAGATAACATTGACTGGCCCTATAGGCCAATGAATAGGTTCACCCCATCCTTATTCTACTAGCCCCACTCTAATACACCTAGTATTGATACTGAGGGATGGACACAAACCCTTCCCAATAAGAGGCCTAACCATCAGCTATAGTGGCCCCTTACCCTACCAACGTACCTCATCCCCCCTCGCAACCACCGCATAGGGTCCCATATTTGCATGATTCGGAATAAAACCCCATCTTCCCACTAGGATAATTAGGTTAACTCTCTCAATCGTGGGAAAAAAATAACAACCGTGATGACCCCCATGATGAGGAATCTCATCGAATAGGTCCTCCTCATGACTCCACCAATCAACATGGAGGTATTACTCATGCCAAAAATATTCCCTACCACAAATATCTATCCTACGGCAGAAGGATGTATGACTACCATAGGGGTCCTACACATGACCCTAGTCATGATGCATGCTTATGGAGTCCCCATGAACCTTATGTTCTTGTTCTCTAAGAAATACTATACCACATAAAAGAAGAATAAAAAAATCATCACATCACCATCAATCTCTCAGATATGAAGGTGACACACAGTTCATCTAAGTAAACTCTACCTACACCATTAGAACTAGGGGAAGAAGCCCATTTACTAAGTCTTATCATCCCAGAAGACAAGGTTCACAAAGTCCCAAGATCCCTATTCAAGTACATTCTTTTGGAGTATGTTTTTTCCTTACAAGGACTCACAGTACAACCATCCATGCCACTGTTATCTTTAATCCTCTCAACCTCCACTCTAGAAGTGGGAGAGATGTTAAGATCAGGGTTGGACCCTCAAATGATGGTGAAAACTCAAAAAATCCATAGAAGGATGTTGTATTTCCTAATAATTAAGAGGCCACTAATGTACCATCCTACATGGATATAGTTATAAACTTTTCCCCACATCTTTAAGACACCATGATGTTTCAAGCATTGTTGTCCCATGTAGAACCTCCTCTTCCAGAGAACCAGTAGCAGAGTAGGTACTCGTCACTACTAATCCTGATCTCCTAACTAGTTCAAATTAGAGATTGGGGTGATAAGGAACCAGACTTTGATGATGAGAAAGGGTAATATTTTTGGGAGATATTGGACACTGATCAATTATTGGTTATGTTCTGGCCACTTTCTACCCTGCAATTTTCTATCCCATATTACCTCACTGAGGGCCAATCCTCATGTATCCATAAAAATATTTGTGCAATGCTCAATCAACTTTGAGATTTCTATTGGTTCTACCCAAGGAGCCTTGAGTATATTAAGGTTATCAATTAGTAATGTTAAATGATTGGCATCAAAAAACACCTAGTAGCTTGGCATCTAAATTACCATTGATACCAACAGACATTTCAAAGGACCAGTGTTAGAATCCTACCTATTATATGACAAATAATTCATGAACCATCTCCCCACATGAAAATATGGGGATGTGGGTAGTATGAATCCCTCTAATTCAGTACCCTTTGAAGGAAACAATGATATCATCATGCTAGACATCCCAACAATAATTAATACTTTCCTCTAACCACTACTATCGTGAACTTAGTCATAATCAAATCCATGGATGATCATAGAATTCAGGCTGATAACATGGGATTTTATAGAGAATAACTACCCCAAGGGGAGATGTAATATCATGAATACCCTCCAGTGGGTGTCTGTATCCGCTAACAGAGTAAAATGATGTGCCTTGGGAGTCCCCCTAATGAGGTCTTTCCTCCTTCATGGTGAAATATCAAAAAAGGAAAAGGACCTACTGAGCCTATTGGCCCATATGATAATGCCACACTAGAAATTATGTCGAAAACTATATTGGACACTTTCCTCCAGGATCTAGAGGGCTACAAGAGACTCAATATTGAGTTCATCGCCACATATTTCATAGGGAGTGAAGATATTAGGGTGGAACTCATCTCACCTCTATCCAAGTAGCAAATTTTCCTTATCCAATAACCTATATTTGGGGTAGATAGTCCTTTTCATATGATCAAGGTAGAGGTTAGTGGAACTAGAAAGTGGTCAAGATATGAACTTACTTCCCCACCTGAGTAGTGTTAATTCCCTACATGGTACTATGACCATCCCACCTCATGATCCACTTGACTAGTCAGGGAATTGGTGAACACCAATCCTAACCAAGATGACATTATATCCACTCTAACTACCCATCTCAATATTTTGGAATCAAAGTAAGTTATGATCATTCTAAGGGGAAGACATATCCAACTTGGGTAGATCAGTTGTGGCCAATTCCAAAAATTTGATAATCTAATCTTCACCCTGTCCAACGGTATGGGTGATCTATTGCAAAACCTAGACTAATTCACCTCTAGGTGTTGCCCAATTATTGGGAGTATAAAGAAATATAAAGATGTTAAGCTTCACTTATTCATCCAAAATTTGTAAGTAAATACATCTTTCGATTACAATAGGCTACCCCCAGAGTCCATTTCCAGTTTGTAGGATCTTTGTAGGCAGTTTCATTACTAGTTTAGCTCTACCATGCACAATAATAGTATCACTGACCACTCAAAGTGAAATAACAGGAACAATGAGTGAGTTTCTAACCTTATTTATTAATAAAAGTGGATCATGTACTCTCTCTATACACAACATTCCTATAATCAACTGTTAATGATGTGAATGGAGAATGTCAATGATGAACTACTCCCAACCCTCATCTTATTTAAATATCCCAATTTATTTTAAGGGTTCATTGGAAGATATTATTGCCTAGAAGAATCCTTGTAGTGGATTAAGAAATGGTCACATCCATTACCCTTTCAATCCCCTGAATATAGGCATCTGATGGTAGAAAAGACTATTGTCGACTATATTGAGGTCCCAAAACCAGTACAACTTTAGGCACCTCTTCTAGAAATTCCTTATCATATGGATAAGCCTCATAATCTAGATATCACTTTCCAAAAATAGCCTTATTAGGTGATGCCTCATTGTAAAAATTATCCCCAAGATCCCAAACCAAATTAGGCACCTAGGGTCCTCTTTGCAGAGTGGAATAAGAAGACTAACTCTTTGAAAGATGCACAAGTCCAATGTTACTTCATCTGTGCCTTATAATAGAATATAATAAAGCTTCTTGAATCCAAAATCCTATGAATGCTAACCTCTAATTTTTAATTTTTTTACCATAACCTAGGTTCCTTTCACATAACATCAAGGAGTGTTTCCTCTTTAAAGATTTTCTCTAGTACCAATAATATCATGGAATGGTCACATTGGAAGATGTCCCACCATAGTTAGTGCATGTGTCTGATGATATAGACAGTGGTAATGAAGAATAAAATGAATGGAAACAAGCTCTAATATGGGGTATAGAAAAGTAAAATGATTTGTTTTCCTATAATATGGACACTCATTACCATGGTATTATCCAAAACCATTGAGAAAATCACTAGCCCTAGTGATTGCTGTACCCACTCTGGCCACCTCATCCATATCATATGCTTTAAAGTATCTGAAAAGTTAGCATCATAAATTCCAAGTAAATTGGATTCCCCCACTGGGTTTGAAACCATTCTGTAGCCTTAATGATTTCACTCCTCCTAAATTGTGAGAGACTCATAGATCTCATCTGGTCCTGGAATATTCCACTGATGAAGAGAATGAACATGCTTATGAGAATATCATCAAGATGGTAGAAAAATTTAAGATACTAATTGATGAATAACCTCCCAGCCTACCCTCATGTACCTTTGTACGATTCCATTAATGAAGAAGTTGGTTCCATGCTGATAGGAATGGAATCCGAGCTAGTTATCTATAAGATAATTTTCATGCTGTTGAGATCAGACAACAAACCGCATGGAGGGGATCAATAGGAACAACCATCTCGATATACTCATGTAGATGAACTTCATATCCAACCATGTTGGTTGACCATAGAGGTAAACCATAGGGACATAATTCTCATTCGAAGCCACTAAAGTACCAACCTCATCCACCAAGTGCTCAGCTTGAGTAGTCCATTCAACAAAATAATATAGATGGCATGAGTCATGACCTATAACCTTAGAAATATATTCCCAGTAAGTTCCCTATCAAATAAAGACCCCTAGAATGAAGGAATATAACCCTTTCCTAGAAATATGATGTGATGAAGCACCTCATTAGTATTCCAATAAGTCCTTAAATCACAAATACACTCCGTTGGTCCAAATAGTTGTGTGAGACCCTTATAAAGGCCTTGAAGATACCTATCTAATTTGAAACTACAGTTGCACCTACTAAGGCCTACCATGCAGGGGAATCCAAGGGAGAATAAAGTTAAGATATAATTTTCTTTACTAGAGATGGTAAAGGTACAAATGTATAGGGGAAAATACACCCATTGTATGTCATAAGTTAGTTTAATAGCATGTAAATAAATCATTTTTAGTGGATACTAGATTCAAAATAAATCTTATCCCAACACATATGCTCCAAAATTTGGGCCGAACAAAAGTCGACCTAAATCCCTCTAACCTAAAAGTTCAATGGTACAATAAGAGAGTGTATAAGATATATGAAAATATTTGGTTGAAGACACAGTTTGGTGGTTTGGTAGAAAGAAATGAGTTTATGGTGGTGTCCCATGATAAGGATTACAATGTTTTTTTGGAGGACCCTATATCCATCTTCATGCAGTGATCCCATATTCATATCAGCAGTGACTCAAATACCACCTCAATGGTCAAGTATGGGTACTCCAACATGACACTTCCTACTTTAACTCCTATGATTCCCGTTACATGGATGTGGAGTACAACATATGGGAGGGAAAACAACTATATACCATTGAGGTTGATCATATCAACACCCCAAATGATTTTATAACCATATAAGTGGATCCTTGAGAAGATATGAAAGATAAATTCATTATACAAATTCACCAGTTGGAGCCCACAATGCCATACTTATGAAGCTGCTTCATCATCTTAAAAAAATAAGTAAAGTTCACATATTACTTCATATTCTTATATGAGATAGGATTGAATAGTTCCCAAAATCCCTAATAAAGTGGAATACCATGGGATCTTCCACATTTACATTAATCCACAACATCACCACATGTTCTGAACGACATGGTTGGATCAGTTGAAATCCACTTGAAACCTTTTATTCGATATCAATGGTTGGATTCATGGTTAGAAAAGACATGGAATAAGCTTATCATATTTCATCACTATCATATTTATAGAAAACAATACCTCATCAATCAATCCACTGACACTTGATTAGGTGTTAGCATCACTACTAGATCTAAAACCCTTATAGAGTCTCCCCATACCTCTAACCCTTATATCTCAAGTGATAAAGATAATTTGGATATCACCCATCTGGTGTTCGAAGAGGGTGTCTCCAACACAGTTGATTAATTTACACTAGTTAATCTCATTACAAAGTAGAATATGATATTGACACTAATTAGTGTAGTTATACCTCTAGAATAGTATATAAAGTACATGTATTTCATGAAATAGAACCTTGATGTATTCTACTGGGTATATAAGGAAATATCGAGGCTTGATCCCTAGGTGGATGTCAATAACCTTGGCCTCCCAATAATACACCTTGGGTTCAAAAAACCTCCCAAGAAGATTCACCCCTCCCATGGTTACATAGTTAAGACTGATATTGATAAGGTAATAAAGGATCAATTTTTCAAAGAGGTTTAGTACCCAAACTATCTTTCTAAAATCATCCTGGTTAGGAAGAAGAATTGGAATGTTAGGTTATTCATTGAAATCTAAAACCTCAATAATCACTTCCTAAAATATTATTTCCCCTTTCGGTAATAGATATGTTGATTGATTTCACATATGGATTCCAAGCTCTCTTCTTCATGGATATATATTATAATTACAAACAAGTCTAGATGGACCCTAAGGATGAGGAGGTCACAATATAAAACTAGGATTTTCGTACATGGATATGACATCATTTTTATGAATATTTTTTAAATTACACAAACACACACCTGAGGGACATAATAATTTAGTACCTTTCTAATATTGGAAACATAATCTTCTAACTTGGTTAAAGATCTTCAATATCTCCCATAAAGATCTCCCTATTCAATAATCCTACTTAAAACATTTCTACATAACATGGAGAAAGGAAAAATAAGAATGGGTGATCTCAGATGCTCATTAAGGGTAAATAAATGAGATACATAAGTATAACATGAACATAAAGGTATGAGAACATGATCATAACATTTGAAAACTATACCTTCCATATCAAAGATCATAATCATGAGTCGTGGAATAATGATTGGTAGTTCATAATACATGAATCATATGACAATCAAAGATCATGATCTATGAGTGTATAACATTGGAATAAAACATATATTTTCAGTATAAAAATCAGCTTATAACATTTTAAATATGTATAAATAGAAACAAGTTCACTCATTAATTTAAGGACATGAAATCAGGCCCTTACATAAACTTATAGACATTGACCCATGTCCTTGAATAACATTATAGACATGAAGGAAAACTCCATACATAACATTATTAACATGTAATCATGTTCATTAATAACATTGTGAACATGCAATTAGGATCACACATAACACTATGGAGATGAAATACAAGTCCACACATAACATAATACTAGTCAGGGTTTACTCATATGACCATCATAGTGGAAAATTCCCTTACTGAATTAAGTTTACTCTCCATTATAGAACTATATATCTAATTAGATATAAATCCTTACCCAATGTGTTATAGGTAGATATAGGTCCCAAAAATCACATAATTAAAACCATAATTATGTGTGCCACCAATTCATAAAAATTCATCATATAATAACCCATAAAATGAAATGGGTATCATAAACATTTCATCACATCATAACCTATGGAAAAGAGATAGGTTTCACAATCATTTCATAATAAAATAAACCATGAAAAGAAGCTAGTTTCAAAAGAATTTTATCATGGTATATCCAATGAAAGAGAAATAGTTTTTATAAAAATTTTACCATAAAAAAATAAACCATTCAGTGAAAGAATATGAATGATATCCTTGGATAATATCCTGAGTAAGGTAAAGGGAACATCAAAGGATTTCATCTTAGATTTAAAATAATTTTGAAATATCATTTAAAATACTTCATGAGGAAAATATCATTTATTCTTTTTTAAAACATAAAATAATTTGAAAACCTTTATATTTGAAAATAACCTTGAAAATGTATAAAGGAATATTTGAAAACCATTCAAGACACTTTTTGAAACATAAAAAATTTTCAAAATAATTTTCCTTGAAATTAATATTAAATATCATTTAAAAAAAATTGAAAACATTTTTAAAATCTATTGTTTTTAAATAATAAATATTTATGATCGAAGAGAAAAATAAGGTTGGTTTTTCTTAAAAAATTTATTAATTATTTTAGGCACCGAAGAGTGAGAAAATGGTAGCATTACTTAAATATACCATGAATATCTAGGGAATAAGAAAATTAATTATATTTATTGAGAGGTAGATCACAATATTTTAATAATGGATACTTAATCATAATCAATCCTTATAAATGATGAGATTGTAACATAAAATATTTACCACTTTGGTAACATTGAAGCATAATACACATACATAAATAACTTAAAATGAAGAATAAAATACAATGATGTTGAATTAATTAATTATATTACTTGTCAAGGAGAATTTATGTACACCTTGTGAAATAATATAGGTGCATAGCATAAAATACATCTCAATGAAGAAAAATTGAGACAAAAACACCTTACCGATTTCGTAACTTTTGAACCATAAACCCCATGAAAGAGAGATCATCAAATGTATATTTAAATCCTCAAAATTTTAAGTATAATAATCCTAAAATAAATTTATGGTAAGTATATAAACCACATAAAAGTAATATGTGGTGAATATGGAATGTGTCTCATATAAGTAAAAAGTTAGACGAGAATCCCTTACCTTAAGTATTGAATTCCATCATACTCATTCAAAACTAATTTATAGTAAATATATATTTTTTATAAATATATTAAAGAACTATATTAATATATATCATACTTTATAGGATTTTTATGACCTTTTATTACATTTTTATTAAAAATTCCATATTAAAGTTATGTTTTGAGTAATAACTAATTTGTTCTTCTTATATGTTTTGATTTGTTATATTTTTTGTCCTATTACATTGATCATGGTTAAAAAAACTCAATAATGATAAAAATTATATAAATACCATATATATTAATTATATATATATTTATACTAATATATAAAATTTACTGATAGGAAATTAAATTCGTCATTCATGGGGACGATAGGCCATATATATGCATGAACATTGTTTTTCATTTTCTTGATGGGATGAAAAAAAATAAAAGTAAATGATATATATGTATATTACCATTATTAAATCATATTTATGTCATATATATTAAAATTATTTATTAAACTCATCCTTAATACATTCCATGTAAAGCGTGAACGAATCACATCGCTTTGTGAGACAGTAGTTTTCCATACAGATGAACAACGTTATCTTATTCTAACAAAAATATAAATCATGAAGGTGTGTGTGATATCAAAATTAAAAAATATTAAAAACAAAATAAATATCACATATATAATATATAAATAATAAATTCATCATTATGTCCCACTATGATAGGTGTTAATGGAAAAATAAATGCCATCGGTTCGCGAGGTGATAGTCCACCATACACACAAATGATGATTTCGTAATCCATTTGATGGAAGTGGGGATGGTTTTAGGTAATTAACATAACATTAAAACACCTAATTATATGTAAGATACTATTTTTATTATATAATTATGATATATATATTTTTTAATGGTGCAGAGGAAGAAATAAAATAAAATCAATCGTTCATGAACGTTACCTCTTCTTCGAGTATCCTCCTTAGGTTTGCACCAAAACCCTTCCTAGGATGGATTTATATACAAAATAAGGATCATAAGATTAGGAGAGGGAATTTGGTATGTGATTTTGGCATATATTAGTCAATAAAATGGCTTGAGAGGTGTGAAAAAGTGTGGAGAGTTAGTACACTTTTCTAGTTAAAGAAAAATGGAATTCTTGTAAATTCTCAAAGTATTCACTATTGGGAGGTCAATATTTACTAAAGTGGATTAAAAAGTGATAATTAATGTTTTAAAGGGATTATATCATCAAAAAAAAGCTCCACCACACAATTAAAGCCAATGTTTTAACCATTTCATTCATTTAATTCTAAGTTTCACTATTTTTACCATTTTGGTTTTTTACTTTGGTAACTAGTTTTCTAACCTTGGTAATTTATCCTTTAAGAATAAATTAGAGTAAGAATTTTTAGATAGTTTAGACCCAATGATTATAAATATGATATATAATTTATAATATATAAATCTATTGTGTTTTGGAAATTTATTTTAACAAAAGCGCATGTAATGTGGAAAAGCATCACTTTAACATTAACTACACTAACCGAGTTTTTACTATTTAATAGTCAATATAGTCATTATCATAGAATAAATTATCCATTAATGGTAATAGGGTATACTTATTGACATTTTAAATTTAATTTTTGTAATATATATTTTTTAGTAATTTTAAATCATTTAACAAAATTTCATTTATTATAAAATAACATGAATGTAAATTTAGACATTATTCATTTAATTTCAATTTTAAAAATTATAAGAAAATGATGGAATTCAAATATATTTTTTCAAAATTATTTATCATGATATATTCATCTAAAAATAATAAATTAACATAATAATTCATTCAAGTTACTTCAATTTTAATATTTTTAGTATCATTTAGTTTATTTAATTATTAACAAAATAATTACTATTTTGGAGTTTTGTAAGCATTTAAGTAATTATTTCATATCAAAAAAATTAAAATAAATTATCATGATAAAACTAATTTATCATAAAAAACAATACTTATAACTAAATATATGTTTTTCTACCTATACCAAGGCTTTATAGATATTAAAAGTAAGAAAAGTGTTTTTTTATATTTTTCTTTACTTAACTTATTATCTGTGTCATATTCAAGGGAAAGTGTGAAGAAATTGATATATTTTATAAACTTTAATGGAAAAGTTAAAAATATACTAATGAAATAAAAGTATGATAATATTTAGGTTCATTTTAACTCATATCATTCTAGTATATCCTCATGAGTAAAAACATTTCTACTTTAACTACAATAATTAATTTTTATTGCATTCATTATTAATTTGGGTAAAAAATTAATTTAAACTTATTAGAAATTATAAATAATGATGAATACAAATATGGAATCCATTTTTTTAAATTAAATTCATATAAGTAGTAAAAATTAATTTAATATTAATCCCACAGATGTAAAAATAAAGAATGTTTTTAAAATGAAAAAGAACAAAAGTTTACATTGTTTTTATTTCTAATTTTGTTATGAAATTTATTCCAATGAACTAAATTATATTAATTGATATATATTTTAATGAGTTATACTTTAAAAACAATTTGAAATATAATTTAAATTTATAAATAAATTAAACAAAAAGGTATTTTTCAATTAAAATTAAGTATTTTTCACTATCCATCAAAGAATGAAATTTTTTAGAAAGATCTAAAAAATTCATGCTAATATAATTTTGATATTATAATTTTAAAAATTATGTTTATTTTATTAAATAAATTTTCTAAACATGGATCAATTTTTAAAATAATTTCACCATAAAAATAGTTTTTTAGTGAAATATTTCCTTTTATTTTCAAAAGGGTAATATTTTAATTTATAATTAATTAATTTCTAAATAATTAATTGTATATACTTGTGTATTTTTTTTATAATTTTTTTTATCTTAATAATACTCGAAATTAAAATGATTAGTTGGTAGCTATCATATTAAATAATAATATTTTTATTGTATGTTAATTTTCTTTTAAACATTATGTTGCGTGTAACACAAGGTAAACCCGAGATTGTGTATAACACCATAAAAACATAGTGTTGCATGTAAGGAAAGATAACCTGGTGTTGCATATAGAAATTTTTTAACTTGGTATTGTGTGTAACTCAATATAAATTCAATATTTCATGTAATATAAAATATCATAAATATAAAATATACTTAAAATATTTTCACAGAATCTCATGGTGTTACATTCTATAGCCCTTAAAATGAATTTATCCCTTGAAAATAATCTCAGTCACCAAATTTTGAACATTCAAAAATCACTTCATTGAAAACCACATCATACAGATGAATAATAAAAATTCCTTTACAAATGGAAATCTAGAAACATAATGGTTTCCCA
The DNA here is from genome assembly GCA_963277665.1 of Viscum album. Lineage (NCBI taxonomy): Eukaryota > Viridiplantae > Streptophyta > Magnoliopsida > Santalales > Viscaceae > Viscum > Viscum album. Next base: position 609,571,621 of record OY728125.1, on the reverse strand, counting down.
AAGTGATATTCACCGAAGGTCCCTTGGGGCCAAAAAATGGGCTTTCATTCCTTGTATTCAGACCACTTGGTCTCAGGACTTCGAGCTATGTAATTGGTCTCCCTTTACTCAGTTTGAAAGAGGTATTTGCTTTAAATAATAAATGAGGCTTCAACCCCAACCTTTAAAAAAAGATCAATTATCACAAGAAAGTGGGTGATCTATAGAAGGTTATTTACTATAAAAACATAACCCAAATTAGTGTGGAAAGGTCATTGATATCATAAAAAAATATGATAACAGGACAACATTTTATTTCAAGATCATTTTACTAAAGCTGAATAATTTTCACAATGTTTCATCAGGAATGATACAAATGAGGACCTATATGTAAGGAAAAAATGTTGGGCATCTATTGTCTAAATAATACTCTATAAATCTTATTGATTTTTATGCTCACAAATACCCATGTTTATTTTAATAATGATATTACTTTAAGTGTATTTCATGAAATTAATATTCTTTATAATCTTTATTTTGGAATTATATTCAATCTTTTTATTCTCGTAGAATATTCTTCAATGTGTTCGTTGTATTTTGGAAATAATGTTCCTTATTTTTTGAATTCACTGCTCATACCATACGTTGAAGAACATAACGTAACGAATAAACCAAATGTTTGTATTAAATCTTATGTTGAAAGATCTGTACATATGATGAATAAACCCTACATTAATAGAAACGTATGGATAAATAACCTTATGTTTGGATGGAACCTTATGTTTGAAAAAGATAAAAAGTATGGTTAAAGAACCCTATGTAAGTTTGGAACCCTATGTTTGGGAAGAAAATATATAGATCATCAAAATTACTTTTGGGATCAAACTTATATTGGAAACCCTATGTTTTAAGAATGAACGCTATGTTGTTGAACCCTACATTTGTTTTTTTTATTTTATGAAGGAACCCTACATTTTAATTTTCAACATCGAGGATTTTAATTTATGATTTTATTGAGTTTCATGCAATGGTCTTTATGGAATATTAGGCTGATTTAAAGCATGTTTTCAATTAATTCAAAGATCTTTATAATTGATTCAAATAATCGTATTCAATGGAGAAATTATATCCTATTATTAAGGGAAGTTACAACTACTCTAAGATTTTTTATGAATTTGAATTCTCAAGATGTACTAGGTGATTTTATTGGATCTGGAAACACAAAGTAGGATCTCTGATTTATTTATTTATTCTATCGGTGTATTTGTTCAATATATATGTGTGTTTGATTCATATAAAAATGGAGTGTCACATATTATTATTCAACTGCATTCTTGTGAAGATATTTTACAGATCCACTGCAACAATAGATCGAACTCTATTATCTATAGAAGAGGATAAACTTTAGAGATATACTTGTTTTTAATCTTGTATTTTCTGTAAGTTAGTAGTTAATTTTTTTTTATTTTATTTAAAGATCTATTGCATCCAGATCGCTTTGAAACTAATCTTTCTTGAAGAAATTATTTTTTGAAGAAGAATATTCATATATTGTCAGTTGCTGTTATAATTGTGAAGTTCAATCAGAACCTTTTTAAATCAATATATTTTTATTGAGAGTTTCAACTACTCACACTCAGTTTTTTTGGAGTATCATCTTATCGATCTAAGTTGGGGATATTCAGTTTTTGGTTTAAATATCTAGAAGGCTATGTTTTTTAGCCTTGTTTGTAAAGGTGTCGATTGCCTGCACTCAGTTGTGGATTGGTCTTGGGATATGAGGACCTGACTAGCGAAATTAACCAATCTCATAGAGAGAGTAATTGGTGGAGTTAACTAGGGGATCTTTGTGCCATGAACAACTATAAAAATCCATATTCTATATTTCTATTTTATCGGATGAATATTTGTTATAAAATAGTAAACATTTCTTATTCGTATATCTACATTTGATATCAAAAACTTGAATTGTGGAAGATTTTTAAAAGACACAATTCACCCCCCACTTGTTTATATTTTTATATTATAACCTAACAATTGGTATAAGAGGATAGATTTTGAATAAATATATAACAAGATAAAAGTATAAGGTTTATATAAATATGGATATGCATGATCATAGAGAAGGAATATTAATAGTTCATGATCCTTATTTAAATGGTGAAAATTATGGATATTGGAAATCCTGGATGATTATCTATTTGAAGAATATAGGATTTAAAGTATAATCAAAGATCATTACTCCGTATATAATTCCTAAGAAACAAGAAACTTGGGATGCTGTAACCAAAGATGAATATGATATGAACTCCAAAGCTATGGATGCAATTATCTGTGGTCTTGGACCATATGAATTCAATCGTTTCTCGTAATGTTCTAATGTTTATGAAATCTGGAAAACCATTAAAGTTTCCTATTAAAGAACATATAATGTGAGACAAATGAGGTATGAAACTGTAAAGATGAAATTTGACACATTTAAAATGTTTAATGGAGAGAGTATTACTTAGATGAATGGAAGTATTATAGATATTATCAATAATATTACTGCTTTAGGTGATCATATTAAACAAGAAGATCAATCTTTGAAATTAATGAGAGTACTACCTACTAAATAGAAGGGTATATCAGCTGTAATTCACCAATCACCACCTTTAAAAGATCTAACAATGAAAGAATTAATTGGGAAACTGAAGATGTATGAAGTTTAAATGAAAGATGAAGATTAATATCATAAAGTCTTAGTGAAAATGGATAATACTTCTCTTAAGGTAACATCTTAGAAGCAAAGTATAAGAATAACACAAGAAGTTATAAAAGAAAATAATTCTAATTCATCTGATTCTGAAATGGAACTGGCTCAATTAACTAGAAAGTTTTGAAAGTTTTATAAGAAGAAAATAGGATTTAAAAATCCCTTCAAAAAGGATGAGAAATACTCAAGAGAAGTCAGATTCAATGAATACTAGAAATTGGGTCATATAAGACCTGATTGTCCTCAGCTAAACAGTGAAAAGAGAAATATAGATAGAAATATTAGAAAAATTATGATTATGAACATAAGCATATAAGATAAATGAAATCAAAATGGTGTGTTTTTGACAACTCCATCATCTCATCAAAATCTAATTCAGAAAAGGAATAATCATGTCTGAAAGAAAATATGTGCTTCATGGATGAAGAAAATAAGGTAAAAACCTATTATTCCTTTAATTCTGATTCTGATTCGAGTTGTTCAAATGCTAAATTGGGTTCCTACTACACAATAGTAGAAGAAAGATATGACTCCATATTTAAGAAGCACAAATATTTAAAGAATAATCACAATGCTATTTTAGGAGAAAGAGATACCTCACTTAAACAACATCATAAGTTAATTGAAAAATTTAACTTATATACCACAAACTGTGTTGATAATGAAAATAAAATTAAATCATTACAAGATGATGTAGAAACTTACAAAATTTCTTCTCTCTTATTTACAAAAGGAGAAAATATTCTGAATGAAATTCTTGGTAAGAATGTCATTAAAAAAGAAATATTTGGTGTAGGAAGTAAGGGTAAAAATATACACTATATAATAATTATTTTTGTTTCCAACTCAATAAGTATTACTTATCATTTTTGTGGAATAGAAGGACATATAACAAAAAACTGTTATTTGAGAAATACTAAAATAAGTGGAATTAAAATTTATTTTATTTAAATTTTTTTTATTTGAATAAAATGATATGAGTTATGGGAAAAAATATAGATATGGATTTGCAGATCTTTACTAGCTAACACTATTGGAACTAAGAGGATATGGGTACCAATTTTTTTTTTCTTCTAAATTTCCTTTGCAGGAAAAAAATAACAGAAAAAGAAAATCTATATAGTATATGGATAGTGGCTGCTCCAGGAACATGAGTAGAAACTCATAAAATTTCAATACACTAACTCAAATAGATGGAGGTCTAGTCACATTTGGTGATAATCCCAAAGGAAATATAATTTTACATGGAACTATAGGATATCCAAAAACTATCTCAATCAAAGAAGTACTATATGTACAAGGCCTGAAGAACAACCTGATAAGTATCTCTAAACTTTATGATGATGGATACTATGTTTATTTTTCTAAAAATTTCTGCTATGTGTTTAAAGATAAATTACTTAAGTTTAGAGAACCTAGAACTGATAATTTTTATAATTTGGATTTAAATTCCTTGTGTAAACAGAAATTGAATTGTTTAAATACTAGGATAAATGAGTCATGGAACTGGAATAGGATAAATTTTCATTCTAATATTTATTCTCTACATAAATTTTCTAAAAAACCGTTATTTTCTGATTTACCTAGTCTTAAATTTGATGGTGGAAGATTTTGTGATTCATGCCAATTTGGAAAGTAACACAAATCTTCCTTCAAATCTATTATAAAAATTCTACCCCAAAACCTCTGGAACCAATCCACATGGATCTGGTTGGACTATCAAGAGTATAAAGTTTGGCTGGTAAATTATATTTATATTTTTTAGTTGATGATTATTCTAGATTTACTTGGGTTTATTTTTTTAAACTCAAAAGTGGATATTTTACTGTTTTTTAAAGTTTTTGTAAAATTCCTCAAAATGAAAAAGGTTTAAAGATAATTTCATTAAGAATTTATCATGGTGTAAAATTTTTATATTAGGAATTTAATTACTTTTTTTCAAATCTAGGTATTAAATACACCTTTTCTGCACCAATAACACCTCAAAAAAATGGAATTGTTGAAATAAGAAATAAAACTATTCAAGAAATGGCTAGGACTATGTTGAATGAATACATTTTTCTTACCTACTTATGGGTATAAGATGTAAGTACAACCAGCGAGATCAAGAATAGAGTTTTAATTTGGCATATTTTCAAAAATATTCCTTATAAAATTTGAAATAACATAAAGACTAAAGTAAAGTACTTTAATGTTTTTTGATGCAAAGTGTATATATTGAACACCAAGGATAATCTTGGTAAGTTTGATCCAAAAGATGATGAAGGATTATTTTTAGGATATCCTGCTACCTCTGAAGCCTATATAGTGTTTAATAAAAAGTCAAGGATTATTGAAGAATTAGTTCATGTAAAGTTTGATGAAACCGAACCTTTTATTAAAGAGAAAGATCAAATTAATGAAATTATTGACTCTTTTGACAACATGAGACTTGAAAACTAGAAAAATTATTTAAAAAATAATATAAATGAAATTCATTCCAGTTTAGAATAACATGATAATGATAAACCAAAAAGTGTTTTTCCTAGACAGTTCAGAACCCTAAAGAATAATCCATTTGAAACTGTTATAGGAGACCTAGACATAAGAATAATAACTAGAAGAAATGAAGGAAAACTAGTGGAATTATATTTCTTTATATCTCAACTAGAACCTAAATCCTTTGAAGAATCCTTATAAGATAATAGTTGGATGTTAGAAATGCAAGAAGAGATAAACTAATTCAAAAAGAATGAAGTTTGAGAATTAGTTGAAAGACCATAAAATTATCCAGTTATAGGAACTAAATGGGTATCTAGAAATAAACAATATTATCAAGGGATTATAACTAGAATCAAAGCCAAATTAGTAGCTAAAGGATATAATCAAGAAGAAGGTATAGATTATGATGAAACCTTTTCTCATATAGGTATATTAGAAGCAATTAAAATCCTTTTAGATTATTCATCTCATATGAACTTTAAATTATATCAGATGGATGTTAAATTTTCCTTTTCAAATGGTTATTTAATGGAGGAAGTCTATGTTAAACAACCTCTGGGTTTTGAAAATTCTCAAAAACCGAATTCTATTTTTAAACTTACTAAAAATCTATATGGCCTTAAACATTTACCAAGAGCTTGGTATGAAAGATTAAGTTATTTTCTTTTAAAAAATGGTTTTACTATTGGTATGGAAAATACAACACTTTTTAAGAAAAAATTATTTCTAATACATTATTAGTTCAAATATATGCTGATGATGTTATTTTTTGTTCAAATAAAAAAAAATTGTAATGATTTTTCAAAACTCATGCAAAAATAATTTAAAATAAGTATGATCGGAGAATTAAATTTATTTTTATGAATTTAAATTTATCAACAAGACTATGTAAATTTTTTAAACAAATGTAAATATATTATTGATTTATTGAAAATTTTTGTTCTTGATAACAACAAGACGTATACCAATCCCATGTGTACGAATATAAAACTTGATTTGGATGAAGCTAGAAAACCAATAGACAATAAGTTATATAGAGGTATGATTGGTTGTTTATTATATCTTACAGTTAGGAGACTCTACATTATGTTTTCTATATGTTTATTTGATAGATTTCAAGAAAATCCTAAATAATATCATCTTATTGTCATTAAATATATTTTTTAGATATTTAAAAGGAACTATTTTTCAATCTCTTATTTATCAAAAAACTTATGATTTTAATTTAATATCATATTCAGATGCTGATTTTTGAGGTTGGTGATTAGATAGAAAAATTACCCTAGGAAACTGTCACTTTTTAGGAAAATAATTAGTATCATGGTCAATTAAGAAACAACACTCAATTTCCCTATCAACAACTAAGGCAGAATACGTATCTGCAGGCAGTTTCTATACACAAGTATTATGGATGAAAAACAAACTAAATGACTTTGGACTAAATTTTAATAGTACACCTATTTTATGCGATAATACTAGTGCTATAAATATTTCAAAAAAATCTTATAAGTCATTCATTAACTAAACATATTGATATTAGGAATCATTTTATAAGAGATAATGTTATTAAAAAGGATATATCTTTAGAATTTGTCAACACTGAATATCAATTAGATTATATTTTCACTAAACCACTTTCTACTATAAATTTTGATTTTATTAAGGGGGAATTAGGTTTATTTAATTTTTAAATAAATGTTATTTTTTATTTTATTTTAATTTATTTAATTTTATTCTATTGTATTCTAATTTATTTATGTTAAATTTATTTTCCAATTACTTTAAATCTAATTTGTTTTAATGTTTTTATTTTTCTATCTATTTAGTTAAATTTTTTTATCTTAAATTTATTTTATCCGCATGTTTTAAATGTTTTTCATAATTACCCTATAATCAACACGTGGAAAAAATATTTGACATCACCTGTCAAAAACCTTTTGAATTCCTTACCCTTTATTTTTCAAACCATTTCGCTGAAACCAAACCTTTGTCTACCTTCCAAAACCTAGAATCCAAAAAACCTTATATTTTTAAATATTTCAAAATGACGAAAACCAAGAAAACCGAATAGGGTGAAGTCAACGATCCAAATTGACAATGACTTCCCAAAAGAAAGATTATTCAAGAAAAAGTTGTAGATTTTGAATAGATCTACCAGATGAATCTACTCCTGAAATAGGTGTTAGCATTTCAAGGTCTGGGGTCTATGTTCAATGAAGAGAACTCAGATTTTCTCTATGAGGTAGAGATGACATATTTCTACAAAAGCATACAGTTTAGTTTTGATGATTCTGAAGATACTATTTTTACAAGGATAGAAGATAAGGATTTTTCTATTTCTTCCATTCAAATTTTCTAAATTTTTAACTGCACTCATAAAGGAGTCTTTCACTTTTATCTATAGTCTATTGGAGATAAAGATCATAATTCTGAAGACATTATGTCTATTGTTTTTATTTCAACAAACATAAGGAAGATGTTTTTCAAAGATCTCATGGAAGACCAGAAAATATTGGTTAAATTTATTCAAAATGGAATTTCTCCAAGGATGCCTGAAATGGTTAAAATTTTGTATCCAGAAATATACATCATGTTTTTGTTTTTATGTGAAATGAAGCTGAATTTTCTAAGATATATGTTAATATATCTTCAATACTGATGTAAACCATATGCAAGGATGACTTTTTATCCTTATGGAAGGATAATTTCTCTTATTTTGTTTAATAAATATATGATTTGATTAATTGATTCTCAAATAAAATGTCATCAAAGTAATTCACTCAATGCAGTAAATCTAAGGAAGTTAGGTTTTTTCTAGAGTACTATGATATAAAAATTATTACCTGTTGGAGCTGATGAGAAATAGGGTTCTGGAGCTTCTGCTTAGGGGGAGAAAGGGACTGTTAGAAAAGAAGGAGTTACTGAATCAAGAATAGACAGTATTTCCAAGACAACTAAAAGGATGATTTGATATAATGCATCTAAAGAAGAAGAAGAAGAATGTTAGGAAGTACTTGTACTCAAGATAAGAAATAGAGAAGTTGAAAAAATTGAAGAACAAATGTTGAGTTTTGGAGAAGATACCTGGTTGGTTCATTTAGAAGAACCAGTTCATGAAGAAGATCATAAAGTAGACAATCAAGATAGATAGATTTAGGATGTAACTATGATAGTTGATCAAGTATAATAGAATATTCAAGAATAAAATGTTCAATAAGAAACTACTAATGAAGAACAATAAGTGTGGAAATTATTAAATAAAGTTACATATACTGTTGAGCATCATTCAGTGGAGAGATCAGGACCTATCTATGGGGAGAAAAAATAAGTTCTTAATAATCAATCATGCTCTAGTGAAAAATATATAGAGAAGTCAATTGTTAATCCTTTATCAATTATGGGTTTTGATTAGACACATAATCTAGATGAAGGAAAATATGATTCTTTGTCAAATCATGTTGAATCTCTTGTGATTAAGTATAATAAATCTTAGGAAGAAAATATAAATATTTTGAAAGAGCTTGAAGTTGTAAGGAAAAAGTTTTTGAATCTCAAATAGAATTTCATTTCAAAAAATTATTTTGATGCTTTCAAGATAGAAATGTTGGATGATATTGGAAAGATCAAATCTAAAGTTTTTTTCTAAATAAGACTCTATAGATATAAATTGGTATTTTGGGGAAAAATTTGAGTCAATCAAAAGTAGTGTCAATTAGACCAATACATCTAACTCTTCCCCTTATACCTCTCTAGATCTGATTCACAGATTTTTGGAAATCACAACTGTTATGGCTGACATGAATGATCATCTACAAAACCTTCAGTGCAACAATACTCCTTCTCCAGTTCTGTTGGAAAATCATAAATTTCTAATTGACCAATTGACTCAGAGTGAACCTGGTATCAGATTTTTGCTGAACAAATTCAGTGATATGTTATAAGTATTTATGTAGTCAGAAGAACATTTGATGACATTTATAAATTCAATTTAGTTGAAAGTCTGCATGTTACTCAAGAATCAAGGATTTTGATCAGGAAGAAGGGTAATGATCTTACAGAAAGATTACAGGCTCATATGGAAGAACTCAGAGAAGTTTTTCAAGTAGCTCAGGATCCTACAGAACCAGTGCCTTCAGCAAAACATGACCACATCCAATAAATATTTCCTTTACTATATTCTTAATCTTCAATCCCTTATCCAAAAACTATCTTTTGTACTCGCACAGTTTTCAGTAATAAAATTACATTGTTATTTTTATTTTTATATGTTTATCTCTAACTACCAGAATCACTGACATGTTTTTTCATATAGTATAATCACACATTCATTGATTATTCTATGACACTTTAAACATGTTTAATATTTTCTCTTATACATTATTTTTGATCTCACAAAAATGGGAGAAAATTTGGTAAACATATCACAACACTCCATTTTACATTTTTAGCAATGTGAAATTGAAATATTAATATTCATATTACTTTGATAAAGTTAATATTAAATTCAATGTGTTTAAAAAACTCTATATTTTCTGTTAAATATTTTTATGAGTATATGGGTTTTGTGATCATCAAAAGGGGAGATTTTTGGGCATGTATTTTATAAAAAATACTCTATAAATCTTATTGATTTTGATGATCACAAATACCCTTGTTTGTTTTATTAATAATATTACTTTAAGTGTATTTTGGAAAATTAATATTCTTTATAATCCTTATTTTGGAATTATATTCATGTTTTTTATTCACTTGGAATATTCATCAATGTTTTAGTATTATTATGGAAAAACTGTTTGTTGTATTCTAGAAACACTATTCATACCATATATTGAAGAATGCAACATAAGGAAAAAACCCTATGTTTGTATTAAATATTATGTTGAAAGATAAACATGTATACTTAATCAACCCTATGTTGATAGAAATTTATGGATAAATAACCTTATGTTTGGATGGAACCCTAAGTTTGACAAAAATAAAAATTATGGTTAAAGAACCCTATATATGTATGGAACCCTACATTTGAGAAGCCAACACATAGATCATCAACCTTAGTTTTGTGATCAACATTACATTGCCAACCCTACATTCAGAGAATGAACTCTACGTAGTTGAAACCTACGTTTTGTATATTTTTATTTTATAAAGGAACCCTATATTTGACTTTTCAACATCAGATATTTGAATTTATGATTTTCTCAGAGTTTTGTGCGATGATATTTGTAGAATATCAGGATGATTTAAAGAATGTTTTCAATCGAATCAAATCTTATTATGAATGATTAAAAGAATTGTATTCAGTGGATAAATTATCTCATATTCTTAAGGGAACTTACTACCACTCTGATATTTTTTATGAATTTTAATTCTCACGATCTATCAGGTGATTTTATTGGGTCTGGAATTACGAAGTAGGCTGTATGATTTATTTATTTATTTTATCGGTGTATTTGTTCTATATATATATATATGTGTGTGTGTGTGTGTGATTCATATAAAAAATAAGATTCACATATTACTATTCAACTACATTATTGTGAAGATATTTTACAGATCTACTGCAATAATTGACCAGAATCTATTATCTGTAGAAGAGGCTAAACTTTAGAGATATACATGTTTTGAATCTTGTATTTTCTGTAAGTATGCTGCTGCTAATCATTGCTACTTTTATTTAAAGATCTATTTCAACCGGATCACATCAGAACTACTCTTTCTTGAAGAAATTATTTTCTAAAGAAGATGATCCATATACTATCAGTTGTTGTTACAACTGTAAAGTTAAATTGGAACCTTTTTAAATCAATATCTTTTTATTGAGAGTTTCAACTACTCTTACTCAGTTATGGTGGAGTATCAGCTTCTCAATCTAAGCTATGTATATTTGGTTGTCTGTTGAATACCCATAAGGCTCTATTTTTTATCCTTTTTTGTAAAGGTGTCAACTTCCTACACTTAGTTGTTGATTGGTCTTATGATATGAGGACCTGACTAGTGAAATTCACCAAGCTCACAAAAAGAGTAATCGATGGAGTGGACTTGGGGATATTTATGCCCCGAAACACTATAAAAAGTAGTGTTCTATATTTCTATTTTATCCACTTCATATTTGTTATACAATCATAAACACTACTTATCCACATAATCTACAGTTGATATTAAAACCAGAATTGTGGAAGATTTTGAAAAGACACAATTCACCCCCACTTTTGTATATTTTTATATTCCAACCTAATAAAAAATGGTCTGATGAGAACTGTGAAATCTATACTCTTTTACTTATGAAGGATATTTTGTAGTTAAATGATTTCATAATGGGTTCACCATTTCTGTTTCATCATTAAATATACAACCGAGGTGCATTAGTTTTGACCTGAAGATAGACTGTGGGTGGTTCAATATCTTGTACAATCATTTAGACCAGGCTCACTATTATTGTTCTTAATGAAAACTTATAACAGTTCCCAAATCCATAATAGGGCAAGGAACAAATTTTTAAAGGTAGGTGGTCAGTTGGGGTTTCATACCCAATGAAACTTAGGAATTCACATTGGTTGATAGTGTAACTTCATAGACAAACTGACCACTAAATCAGTAATTGGACCGATCACCACATGGAGACAAGCATGCCTCCCCATATTCCAAAGGATTCCAACAAGAAGTGAGGGTCTAAGGAGGTGATATTGGGGAGACTATACCCTCATTATCAAAGTTCCACAATAATATATAACATAATAAAAAACAGACAACAACGGAAGCAGTAATGAATGAAATATAGATGAGCATAAGAATAATATAAACTAAATATAAGATAGAAAATGCTAATTTATACAATAATTCATGAATATCAAAGTGATTCTACATAAAATAAAACAGTAGACATATAATAGGAAATAAAATATAGTATAATACAAAAATATAGAAAAGAAATAAAATCCCTAAGGGATATCTCAATGATAATCATAAGCTATAGCTCAGTCCCTTGCTTATAACTCCTAGGTACAAGTATAACAGAGCAATCAATAATCCATGGTACTAGAAACATGAGATCTACTCAGGTACCCCATTGTAATGGCATCCCAAAATAGGTGTGAGATCAAATACCATTAAGATTCCACCAAAATTGTCTATAACTAAATCCAGCCTGTGAATATAAAGTATAGAAATGTATATATATAAATTAAATAATAAACAAAATTTAAATAATAAATACCATCCTAGTTAGGTTCCTGAAGAATAACTGGGGGCTCTACTTGCTTCAGCTCATGACCAGAATGAGTGTTTGACTGGTAGATATATATATATATATATATATATAGATATATATATATATATAGATATATATATATAGTATAGTTATATTCTACATCCACCTATATGAACTAAGTACGTGCAGATGTAAGTGGCTATATAACTGGAATACTTGGTGCTGGATCGATTGGCGTGTAACTTAGTCATCTATAACCATTATGAACATTCCTATAAGTTCGAACATAGGGTAAAATCCATACATCTCATAATGAGTGGGATACGTCATGCTCATCACTCGATATGATGAGTTTTCTATCATGTCAACACTCAAAACTGTGAGTGATCCATCATGTCAATACTGAATGCAAGGGACGTGGTGCATCATGATCACCGTCTGAATAGTGTAAATGGTGTGAGATGTCATGTTCACAACCTGATGTAAGGGAGTATGATATGACCATGCTCAACAGAACCCTTACCATTGTTCCATAGCCAATATCATGGTGTAATCACATTTATAATAATATTATCCATGAGGCATTACCTCTCATGATTTTCATTTAACAATCCCAAATATAACCAAGGGAATTTCAATTCAAATTAAATTTTAAAGACATACTAAAGGCATGGCCCTACCACCCATTCCATTTAATAAAAACCACTCAATTTAAATAATACATTTCATTTAGATCATTTAATTCACCAAGGGAATGTAAATCATATTGAAAAATACCTTCCCTTTAATACATGTCATTTAATCTATCAAAATATGGTAGTTCATTTTATAAGTCACAAAGGGGAACTTAGAAGGTTCCATATTCATTTAGGAAACAACCTAAATGGGAAATTTCATTTATAATTTGAACATGCACTTTGGAGGTGATTTGGTTTCAATATCCATTTATATAAATTGAGGAAAACTCTATTTATGAACATCAAAAGAGGCCATGTCTTAAACATGCCATATATCTGACAATAACAAAAGGAATAGGAAAAAAAATAATTCCATATGTCCAAGAATGATTAAAGTAACTAATAAATAATTTTTAGTTTAGAATAAAACACACCTTATACGATGGGTTTTATTATAAAAACATGAAATTGTTTACCAAAACATTCATTTAGCATAACCAAGAATTTAAAATCAAGAGTTATAATTAAATTTTTCAAAAGAAGTTTTTAGAAAGCTAATAATAATGTAAATTTAATAACAATTTCTAACATGGTACTTAGGAGGTGTTATCCCAAAACAGGGAAATAACCTAGAAGAGAAATATAGTGATCCAGGCTTGGCATACATGAATATTAGACCATTTTAGATGAATATTCAGTAGATTAAAAAATTACATGCTCGAGGACCGTAATAGTCTAGTTTCTTTGGATACTTGGAAACAAAATATTCTATCTCGGTGAAATATCTTCAAAATATCCCATAAAGATCTCCATATTTTTTACTTCTACCAAAAAAATTTATTAATAACATGGGGAAAGGAAACATAAGAAAGGGGTGAGCTTAGACGATCAGTGAGGGTAAATAAAGTAAATGCATAAGCATAACATGAAAAAAGGGTATAGAACTTGAGAATAACATTTAAAGAACATAACATGTACATTATAGACGATAATAAAGATTGGAAGTTCATAAGGCATGAATCATAAAGAAATAAAGAACATAATCCAAGAAATCATAACATATGAATAAAACATGGGATTTTGGAAAACACATAAGAATATAATATTATTTCCATAGTATCCAAGGAACCACTGCTAAGACCAACTTTGTAGTATGGGTTCACTCCCCATACCATCTTGGTAGTCATGGTTCACTCCCATGGCCATATTGGTAGCATGAGTTCACTCCTCTTACCATCTTTGTAGTAATAGTTCACTCCCATGGCCATATTTGTAGTCAAGGTTCATTCACAAGACCATCTTAGTATATATCATGAGATATAAATCTTTACCCAATGAATTAGAGGGAGATATATGTCCCACCCATCTCATAATGAAATCATACATACATGTTCTACAAAATAATAAACAATAATATCATAACCCATGAAATGAAATGGGTATAATAAACATGTAATCATACCAGAACTTGTAGAAAAGATACAGCTTTCATAATCAATTCATTAAAATCATAACCCATGAAATAAAATGGACTTCATAAACATATAACCTATGATATATAAACTGATTTCATAAACATATAACCCATGAAATATAAATGAGTTTAAAAACCCCTTCTTTGAAAACACTTTGAAATAAAGAATGATTTAAAAAATGTTAAAAAACTTTTTAAGTTAAAACAAATGAAAGAATATTTAAAATGTTTTTAAAACCATTACTTTGAAAATACTTTGAAAACTTATAAATAAAGCTTGAATTTTTTTTGAAAACCTTTTTACTAGAAAACATATGAAAGAAGCCTGATTTTTTTTTGAAAACCATTTCATTGAAAATACTTTAAAATCTTATAAATAAAGCTTTAAAATCTTTTTAAAAACTTATTAATTGAAAACATATGAAAGAATATTGATTTTTTTAAACCATTTCTTTGAAAATATTTTGAAAACTTATAAATGAGGCTTAAAAATATCTTGAAAATTTTCTTCCTTGAAAACTTAAAGAAAAAGATTGAAAACAATTTGAAAACAAATTTCCTTAAAAACTTATAAAATAATCTTCAAAAAATTTGGAAAAAAATTATTTTAAAATCACTCTTAAAACAAATTTCTTAAAAAGTAACCTTTAAACATGAAATTAAAGCTTTAATGGACTGACAACAGATATATTCGTACATGTCGTATGAAGTAAAAATAAAAATCCTTTTGCATGATAAAAAAGGTTAAAAAATGCCTTATTCATAAAGAGACAAGAATATTTCTTTTAAAACAATGGAAAAATAAAAAAAGTGTAAAAATTTATTTTAATTATCATAGGATAATATTATAATATTCTTAGAAACCCTTTTTGGAAAACATAATTTTAAAGGAACACAGATTTCCGACCAAGAGAGGTAAAGTTGGGCTTTCTTAAAAACACTTTATTAACTATATTTTGTATCAAAGAGTGAAATAAATTATACCAATACATGAATAAATCATTAATAACCATATGATAATAAAATCCATGAATGTTTTTGAGATTTTTATCATAATATTTCATGAGAGGAAGCATAAACATGAACAATATTGAAAAGAAATAAGATTGCCTCAATAAACTCTTATAATTTGTTAACTTGGGAAAATTATTTTAATGTAAGAAAAGAAAATTAAATGAGTCATAAAATATAATTAAAATAATAAAATTCATGATATAACATGTAAAATGGAAGTATATACACCTCGAAATAGAATTTAGGTGAATAACAAAGCATGAGTCTCAAAGAAAGAAAATTAAGACAAAACTATTTCACTGATTTGGTACATTTTAAACTTATACCCCATGAAAGGAATATCATAAAATGGATATGTGAATACCAATTAATTATAATATAAATTTAATACTATAATATTAATTATATACACCACACAAAAGGAAGGAGTGTCGAACATAGCATGTATCTTATAGAAATAAAAAGTGAGGTGAAATCCCCTTACCTTATGTCTTTACCTTCATCGTACTCAATAAAACCACCAGTATAAAAAAAATATAAATTTATTATAAATTATTTATATAAAAATATTCTTATATATAATACCATATATGGTTTTATTATGAACTTATATTACCCACTAGTTAAAAATCCTATGTTATGGTTTCACTTCGGGTAATATTCACTTTATTTTTTGCATGTGTATTAATTTGTTAAATATTTGGTACTTATACTTATATCCATATTTAAAGAATTTAAACAACGATATAAATATCATTTATATATAGTATATGTGTATTATAATAATCTATATAATATATAAGTACAAAATATAAGACATCATTCATGGAGATGGTAAGCTATACGTACGCATGATCGCTGTTTCAATTTTTATTATCGTATTAAAAGAATGAAAAAATGAAAAATAAGTATATTTATATAATTATTAAATTAGATTTATGATATCATATATATCATATATATTCACTAAATCCATCCTTAAAAAATTCCATTAAATCTATGAATGAATCATATGGCTTTGTGGGGGCGGTAGTCCAGACTTCCTCAAATGAAATTATCATATTAACACAAAATGGAAAGTAAAAAGATATGTGTTATAAAATAAATAAATAAGAATATATATATAATAAATATAATATATTACATATATAAATATAGTTTCCATCATAATATCTACCATGAGAGGCGGTAAGGAAAAATGAACAATCATTTTTTAGTGAGCCAGTAGTTTGATGTGCACGTAAACAGTATGTTCGTTACCCATTATATAGAGGTGTGTGTAATTTTAGGTTAAAAACTTTTCATAAAAACATAATAGTATATTTATTATACTAATTTTTTTATAAAATAATGGAATAAATATGTTTTAGGTGGTGTATAAGCAAAATAAAATAAAGGAGCTCAAG
Source organism: Viscum album (assembly GCA_963277665.1). Classification (NCBI taxonomy): domain Eukaryota; kingdom Viridiplantae; phylum Streptophyta; class Magnoliopsida; order Santalales; family Viscaceae; genus Viscum; species Viscum album. The sequence continues at coordinate 609,554,628 of OY728125.1, read as the reverse complement.
AGAAGATGTTACCTATTAATCGGGTAACGCCTTTTAGTTTGTGCCAAAAGGTTTCCTTGGAAGCCTTTCTATCCAAAGTGAGGCTTCAATGATTAAGTTATAAATGTTATAAATTGTAATGGGAAGATATTTTCCAAACCTAAGTGGTTTGAGAGGTGTTAAGTAGAGGGTGAGTTGGTGTCCTTTTATAGGGAAGGAGGAGTGGCAATCTTATAAATATTTGAAGAGAGAATTCCACCCACATTTTTAACGTTAAAAGTGGATCCAATAATGATCCAAAGTTGATAAAATGGATTATAGGGTTGAAAAATGGCCATAAAATGAGTTTTTTACAAGTTTCTAGGTTATTTTCCCCCCATAAGATTAAGGTTTAATCCCTAATTATGCTTAATTTGACCTTAATCAATGTGATTAATTTTAATCAGTTTTACAAATTTTTTTGGTTAAAAATTAAGTTTATGTTGTTAGAATATATATATTATACTGATTAAAATGGTTTATGTTGTTTTTTTGAAATAAAATTCATAGAATTTTCAAAATTATGATTAATGCTAATCTCGTAGATGGGACAAAATAACGTGGTTTTAAAGTAGAAAAAAGTTCAAAAGTTTATTAATTGTTTATATTCAATTTAAAAGTTAAATTAATTATAATGAAATAAATTTTATTAATAAATTTATAGTTGATCTAATTTTACCTTAAATAAAATTTTAAATATAATTTAACATTAATAATTATTTAAACTAAAAGGCAGTTTTTAACTAAAAGAAGTATTTTTCACAATTCATCAAAAAATGAAGTTTCTCAGAAAAATCCCAAAAAATAACCATAAGATAATTTCGTCATTATAAATTTAAAAATGATGTTTATTTTATCAAGTTAAATTTCTATATGTGTAAAAATGTAATTTTTTATAGAAGGACATGAAGTGTAGTTTATAATATTTTTTAATATATAATGACTTTACCAAAAATTATATCTTTCATGGTCAATATGTTTTATTTATATAATAACATTATAAAAAATATTTAAAGAGTAGTTATTAATATTCATATCACTAAGATTAATGTACAGTTTATAATTGTATCATTTTTAAAAAATTATAATAGAATGATGCTTCGCATAAACATGGTGTTGCGTGTAACGTATGCAAAGTCGGTGATCTGGGTAGCGCAAGACAAGTCGATAATGCATGTATCACAAGAAAAGTTAGTGTCAGGTAAAAAGAATGTTTGGATTAGTGTTTTAATATATATATATATATATAACTATTTCTAGTGTCACATGAAATGAAAAAATATCAAAAAATATAAATTAATTTGAAAAAAAATATTTCACAAAATCTCAGGGTGTTACATTTTACCACCCTTACAATGAATTTCTCCCTAAAAATTTATCTGGGTTATCAAATGTTTAATACTTGAAAGTTTCATTCATAGTAACCCACATTGTAAAAAAGAATACTAAAACTTTCCTTAAAATGGAATGTCGGGTCCATAACATTTACCCAAAATGACATATAACTGTGTTTCCACATAGGAGAACATTGGTTGGGAGTAAAGATTGGACATGAAGGAAAATCATAAATATTTATAGTGAGTTATTGAGGTCATCAATCACAAACAAGTCAATGATCAAAGAAAAGTTGAGGGCATCAGAGTCATAAATTTTTGATGATTTAATTGGGTCTCGGTTCAAAAAAATTAAGGTATTAGAATAACACATTTTCTTTTGATCATTATCCTAACATTGAGTAATTCTAGTATTGACCAAGAATATAAGGAAATATACTTACTTGATAAATTTATATAAACAAAATTTCATTCTTTAGTTGTGCATTTATCAATTTCTAATTCCTCAATTACTTCGGGTAATGGACATACATAAACTAAATTTTACACTTGAAGTGATAAAATACAATTTTATTAGATCTTAAGTCTCATAAAAGAATTAAATGTATAACTATTTATGTATTAATATTCTTAAAAATCAATATGGTTAATACAATAATATTTGAACATAAAAAGTAACACTACTATTTCATCAGAAATAATTATTCATCAAAATTAATTATACATTAACCAGGATATCGCGTAGGCCAGTGGTAGGCATGAAACCCTTATTGTCCTTCGGTCATGGGTTTAAGACTCATGAAATTGCTAGATTTGATTGGTTTTCACCTGATATATATGATTTCCATTTCTAAAACCATAAAAATATAATTTCCAAAATATGATATAAATCCTTGAAATAAGGTTAATCACTAAATAACATTTTAACCAGGGGTTTCAATAAAATATCAATAAATAAATACTTCCTCCAAAGTTTAACTTAAACTTTTCATGAAAGGTTAACATTAGAACCCTTCTAAAAGATGAAAAATACAAAATAATATAACAAAGGTCACAAAATCAGCTTGACATTGATCCACCATATATCACAAAGTACCACTTGTTTGTCACTTTCCAAAACTGTAAAAACCCTTATCATATATTCCATTAAAACATGGTAATAACCTTAATTACCATAAATACTTTTGAAAAAAATGCATTCTTCATTTTTCCAAAGTATATTGGATATATTCTATAAATACCAAAATGCTATAAAATTTTTCTATGTATCATAACCCACCTATCAACAAGTCCTTACTTAGTTCCAAGGTAATCAGTACCATCCAACTTACTTATTCAAATCCAACATATCTTTATCCAAACAATAGTATATAAATATAATGAACATATTAAGTGTTATCTTTCCCTTAATCATGGGTTTTCTATGGACATCACCTTTCTATTAAATCACTTTCTATTCCATTAGACCCATCCAATGTATTCTTGTAAATTAATAGCAAAAAACATAAACTGAACAATCCTTATATATTTCAACTTTCATATAAAATAATTCTTGAACCCAAATATATAAAATATTTTATTATTCCACTTCATCCTTATGATATTAAAAAGTCTACCTCATCATATTACATAATACCTATTTCCTTTCACATTTCATCTATAGTCTTGTCATCATAAGAAATATTACCATTACTCATACCACATTGTTGATCCTCTCTAGGGGATTTCATCTTGGGACATTGAGTTGAATAATGACTATTTATTACACACTTAAAATTTGATGAGTTCTTAGGGAGTCCAATATTCTCATCCATTTCATTAACCGAACTATCCAATTTTTCCTTGCATTCACTTGCTTTGTGTCCTTCTTTTCCACAGTCAAAACATCTTCATATTCCTCTAAGACATTCACTTAGGTGATTATTTCCATATTATTGACATAAATGAAGTCAAATATTCTTTCCTCCATGGTCTCCATTACCTAAAATCTTATATAACTCCTTCTTTCACATCCTTGGTGAGTCCAAGAGTTGGTTAAGGTACATGTTGTTAATCATGTTCCATGAAAAATGATTAGGCATGATCACAACATCTTTCACTCCAGTGATCATCCTACTTGACTACTCATTAGAAAATCATCCATCACATTTAAAATTAATGTAGTTCCTTCTAGTTACCACCATTTACTAAAACCAGAAGCATAGTGTGAGAATTAATTATCATAGAAAAAATCACATAGTCATTAAAAGATTTACTTATAGGAAGTCTAAATCCCGACAACTTCCTTAATTTATGACACCCTAGTTTCATACTAGGTTATTCATACACAACTTATATTTAAATCTTTAATTATGGTTCATGTAGAGTTTGTGAATTCCCAAACTATATCCCCCGAGAGTGTTAAACCAGGTGTGCATCAAGTCCCGTTGTCATGTACCAGATTACCCTGAGTTAGGTCGGGAACATCTTGTCAGAGTTGTTACCCCTAGGTATATCTGTTCTAGATCCACATCCACTTATAGTATCTGGATAGGGATTTTTTTAGGAAACCACTCACTTTAACCTTTACCAAAATTCCAGTACATTTTCCAAAATTTTAACTCATCCTTATAATTATCCTTAGATACATCCCTAAACATATCCTTATAAATATACCTAGGGATCTTACTGTTTTTTTCTCATCCATGTTTCCAAAGTTTATCTAAAAATTTCCTTTGATACCAACTATAGCGACCCAGGCTTGACATACATTGATATTAGATCATTTTAGATGAATATTCAATACATTACAAAAATATATGCCCGAGGGCCGTAATAGTTTAGTGTCTCTAGAAAATTTGAAATAAAATATTCTATACTAGTAAAGGATCTTAAACATCTCCCATCTATATCTATACCTTTAGTACTTATACCTAAAACCTTTATTCATAACCAATGGAAAAGAAACATAAGAAAGGGGTGAGATCATATGCTCAGTAAGGGTAAATAAAGGAAATATGTAAGCATAAAATTAACAAAAGGGTATAGAACTTGAGCATATAATTTTAAGATCATAATCTGAATATTAGATATTATAATAAATATTGGGAGTTCATAAGACAAAAATCAAAATGAAATAAAGAACATAATCCATGAAATCATAACATAGGAATAAAACATGGGATTGTGAAAAAAAATAAGAATATAATATGATTTAAAAAGTATCCAATGAATTAATTCCAAGACCATCTTAGTATTATAGGTTCACACCCCATACCATCTTGGTAGTCATGGTTCACTCCCATGGATATCTTAATAGCATGAGTTCACTCCTCATACCATCTTGGTAGTCATGGTTCACTACCATGGCCATCTTAGAAGTCAAACTTTATCCCCAATACTATCTTATTATATCTCATGAGATATAAATCATTACCCAATGCATTGGAGGGAGATATAGGTCCCACCCATCTCATAATGAAATCATACATACATGAGACACAAAATCATAAATAATAATATCATAACCCATGAAATTAAATGGGAATCATAAATAAGTAATCATACTAAAACCTATGGAAATGATACTTGTTTCATAATAAATTTATCAAAATAACAACCTATGAGAGAGAAATAGATTTCATAAATATATAACCTATGAAATAGAAATAGATTACATAAAAATATAAACCATATAAGAGAAATGAGTTTCATAAACATATAACCCATAAAAGAGAAACAAGTTTCATAAATACCGTGGCATTAAGTATAACCCATTCATAAAAATAATATAAATGGAACATTTATATCATTTCATATAATGGAATGAGTAACATCAACAGATGTCATATTAGATGGAAAATAATTTTGAAATATCTATCAAAACCATTTCTTGAGAAAAATATCCTTTCTTATTTTAAAAAGGGATTTTAATTCATAAAACAATTTGAAAATAACATTCTCAAAAAATAAATTGAAAACTTATAAAGAATAATAGAAATAAATTTGAAAACATTTTGCCTCGAAAACTTATAAAACAAGCTTTAAAACATTTTAAAAACCATTTTGTAACATCCAAAGTAAATAAAGAATAATAAATTTTCATAATTATTAATATTTTTGAATTAAATATTAATTTTACTTTAAAGGGGTTCTATGTTCGATGGCGTACCAGATACGTAGCAATAGGTTTCTTTGAAATATTACGTTGCACACAAGTCTGAGTCATACTAAAATAATAATGATATAATATTATTATTTTAAATGGTAGTTAACGCCTAGATGTTGTAATGGTGGGAATGAATAGAACTAAATAAAATATTATTATACATGTTTGTTAATTTTTCTTTATATTTATCCAATAAATGTTAGAGGCTAAAAATGAGAATTAATCTAATTTTAAGCATAAATACTCTAATATTCTTTAAAAGGTGGATTTACCACCTTTTAATGGAGAACCCTCTTTAAATATACTTTTGGTCACTTTTATATGTTATATTTGATTAAATAAAATTATTCTTTAGAATCGGGACATCAAAATTTACTTTGGGTAAATTTTTGGTATTTTTCTGATAAAATTCATTTTTTAATGAATAGTGAAAAATATTGTATTTTAATTCAAAACTACCTTTTAATCTAATTTATTTATATGGTTAAGTTATCATTTTAATTGGTTTTAAAGTTTAGTTAGATTATATTTTTACCATTTAATCCAATTTTGGTCATTGGAAGTAATTTCACTTTGAAATTGGACATAAACAAGTGTCAGTCTTTTGATAGTTATTATTTCTTAAAAACACACTTTTTCTTTTGACAACAGAAATTAATTTTAAATTAATTAATAACTCTTCTATGTATTGAATTTGGTAAAATAGACATCGTGTTTGAATTAGGAATATCAAATATAGATTAGGCTGAATTTTTGGTATTTTTCTGGAAAACTTCAATTTTTGATGAATAGTGAAAACACTCAATAGTAGTTAAAAAGCTGACTTTTTCATTTAAATTAAATTTTACCACTTCTGTGAATTGAATTATGAAAATATGACATTCATTATTGTTATTAGTAAGTAAAATGTAGTTCAATAAGATGAAAATAGTTTTTGGTTAATAGTAACTTTTGACTTTTATTTACTGCGGTTAAAGGTAAATAGGGTAATTTAGGGTAAAAACAATATTATAATAATATAAAATTAACTTAACACTTGTACTAAAATTATTGTATGAGTAATGGAAGACCAAAAAAATCCTCGGGTGATACTTTTGGCCTTTGAAATTCACTTGGGTAAGATAATGATATTAAAATTTTTTTATTTAAAGTAAAAATAAAAATATCATAAACATGTATTGTTTTTATAAAACAATTTTAATACAGGGTTATATAATTGATATATTTGAATATAAATATTCATTATAAAGATAAAAATATTTCTTAAATTATGGTATTTTTTTATAATTTTTCGACAACAAATAAATTAAATTATTTATGACACAATAATGATGTAGTGTTAACCTCATTAATAAATGATTTAAATAAATAATATTTTAGAGATTACAATAATATCCAAATACTATCCAATTATTATTTTATGATTTTATTTTGACCATGAGTCATATTATGTTCGACTTTAATAATTTTTTGACATTTAGAAACTAAAAATAATTATATAATAAAATAATATTTTCACACTTTCCTAAAGAGCCCTACCTCCCTCTTATAAAAAGCCCCCACCTCGAACCCATTACTCACACCTCTCAAGCCCCTTATCTCATCCAAACTCTACCCAAATAAGCTCTCAAGATCTCTATATTCCTCCTATAATACTTATCTTAGGCATAAGGCACTTCAAGATACCCTTTTGGTTCAAACCAAAGGGAGTTACCAGATTTAAAGGTAACATCTTCTCTTAAGTTCTTTTGTTTTATTTTACTTATCCAACCCCCTAAACGATTTTTATTACTTTATTTTATAACAAACCCAATATCCTCAATATACTATGTTGTTGTTATAAGAATTATTCAAACTACACTTACACACACATCCATCTAATGGGTAAAGAACATACTATTTCTGTGGATGAAAAACTAACTCCCCACGAAACGATGATTGTTCAATCTTCTCCTACCACCTCTTATGGTGGAAATTATGATGGAACTATATTTAAATATGATATATATTATATATTATATTGTTTCTATGTTTTTTTATTTTTTATTTATAGAATACCTTTATGGATTCCATAGTGGGTAAATACGATAATCTCATTTGAGGAAGTGCGGACTGCCGCCCCCTCAAAGTGATATGACTCGTTCATGCCATACGTGGAACGTATAGTGGATGAAGTTACTAAGATTATATATATGATATTATACTGTAATTATAATATACCTATGTATCATTATGTTTTTATTACATTAAATATGAAATATAAATGAAAGTAGTGTTCATGCGTACGTACAACTTACCGTCTCCATGAACGGTGCATTTTATTTCTTACCTCCAAATGTTATGTACTATTATAAATACATGTATATACTAGATATATATATGATATATATGATATCTAAATCTTGAATATATTTCTGGATATAATGAATGTTTGACCACATGAACAACTTGTAATTATAAGAAGTCCATTTTTGACTCAAGTACCAAATATCGACAAAATGACCATTATTAACATAAATGATTACATAAAGTTTATAACATTGTAATAAGTGATTTAAAAGGAATGATAAACTTGGAAAAGGTTCTTAAGAAATTAGAAATTAACTTTAGTCTATTATTAAGGATATTAAAGAGTGAACGGGTCAAGTCGGACATGAGGTAAGGGACTTCGTCTTAATCTCCTTTCATTGAGAAATATTTTTTTTATACACGACTTTCTTTTATACGCTATATAAAAACATTTTAAATTTCATTTCATTCAAAGGGAATCTTTTTATACGAGGTGTTTTACTAAACGAAAAAATTTTTATTTTAACATAAGAGGTGACAACGACCTCTCCGCTGCCGCGAGTATTATTTGATCTTTGGATTTCTTAACAAGCTGCAATGTTTTTAAATGGAAAACAAATACCATATAATCTATTACGTATTTTGGTATTGAAAATGGTTTTGATAATATATTTTTTATGTCAATATATTTAAATTATATATTTGGATTGAAATGTGGAAATGTTATCTTTACTTTATATTTGTTTTATGTGTTATGAATATGTTATGGTTCTTGGGCATTGTTACGTATACGGGTGGTTACATGATGAACCTAGGGAAAGTGAGCCCAAGATAGCTCTCCAATGCATTGGGTAACATGACATAGGTAAATGTGAATGTTTCTACTAAGATATTTAGGGTATATACTGTGATGGGTATTCTAAATGTAACTCCCTACGTAACTGTGAAAGATACAACATAAGTATGTTATGGATGCCACAAGTTACCTTTATGATTTGTGTTTATTATATAAATCTTAATATTTCATAAGGTATGTTAAATATTTTATGTTATGTTTGTGTTGATGAAATAATGTTTTCTTTTTTTTATAACCCTTACTGAGCTTTTTATGCTCATCCCAAGTTTTGAAATATTTTTCACAAGACTTAAAGATGAATAGGATCAAAGATGGGATCAAGGAAAAGTCATACTGTCTAAAACATGGGACTAGACATGAATCTTTTTTTCAAGAGTTTTTATTTTTTGAAAAAATGGAAACTGAGTAGAAGTGTCTACCTTTTAATTTTTGAGATGTAATGTAATAGTTATGGCCTAATTCTCTAAAACTCTAAACCTGAAAAGATCCTCAATGTGAATTATTCATTTTATTCAAGATAATGTAATGTTTAAGGCTGGGTCCTTATAGTTGGAATCAAAGGTCGGTTTAGATAACTTTAGAAGTAAGGATATTGTTAAATTAATGTCCATAAATTAATTTATGTTAATATTGATGTGATATAGCATTTACAGGTTAACATTTTGATTTTCTTAAGATATTTCTGTGTTCAGAATGGTTTTCCACAGAGGAAACATAGAAGCTATGATGGGGCGACATCAAGAGGAAGAAAACCTTCCAAATCAGCAACCTGGGATGGTCAGAATCAGAACTGAATCGTTTGTTGTAGTGATGTCATAATTGACTCAGGCTATAAATGGTGGTAGTATCCTTGCACGAGATCATCCAGATCAACCAGAAAGGAACATTTCAGTAATGGATCACTTCATGAGGCAACATCCCCCATCTTTCAGAGGATCATCTGACCTTGTTCTAGCTGAAGGGTGGATTAAAGAACTAGAGAATATTTTTGATGTCATGGGGTGTTTAGAAAATTAAAAGTTTAGTCTTGCTATTTACCATTTTGAAGGTGAAGCCGATCAGTGGTGGTCGATGGTGAAAAATATCAGGGATAGTGAGGAGATAGACTCTATTGATTGGGATGAATTCAAAGGTATGTTTCTTGAGAAATATTTTCCTAAGGTGGTTCATATTAGGATGAAAAAACAATTCCTGGAATTGAGGTAGGAGGATGACTTAGTGGCTGCTTATGGAGCAAAATTCACTCGACTATCAAGGTATGCTCCAAATTTCATACAAGATATTGATAGTAAAATAAACTGTTTTTACTCAGGATTAAAGACAAATATCGAAGGGATTTAGCTTCTTGTGAGTTCAAAAGTTATGAAAAACTTATTCGATGTGAGTAGAAGGTGGAAATGGAGTTTGCTGATGATCATGTCTTCTTTTAAAAATAACAGAAAAGAGGTCGAGGTGGAAGATGAAATGGAAGAAATATTCAAAAAAGTATATTTTTATGAATCTTAAGTTAACAGTTTGTAAAAATTGTTGTAAAAAGCATTCTAGGGAATGTCTTTTGAATTCTGGTAAGTGCTAACGATGTGGTAAAATGTGATATAAATCTTGTAATTGTACTGATAAAGATCAGGGTAATGGTAATACAAAACTTGATTTACAATTAGTAAAATGTTTTAAGTGAAATAAAATGGGTCATTATAAAAATAAGTGTCCAATGAAGAACTCAACTAAGGGAAAGTAATCAGACTACAAGAAGAAAAGGGGTGGTGAAGTACTTTTCAATTACTTCAGCAAAAGTTGGGCCATCAAATGAAGTAGTATCAGGTACACAATTTGTTTGTTCAGATTATGCTAACGTGTTGTTTGATTCAGGGTCTACACATTCATTCATTTATGAGAAGTTTTCTAGTAAATTGGGAATTCCATCTCAAGATATGAATCCTGAACTTATGGTAAAAACACTGGGTAGAAATGTTGAGACAAAAATAAATTATAAGAACCTTCCTATCCTTGTGTATGAAAATAATCTACCTAAAAACCTTATTGTTTTTCCTCTAGTAGAGTTTGATGTTATTCTGGGTATTGATTGGTTTTTTATTTATCATGCTATTATTGACTACAGAGCTAAAGCAGTTTCTTTTCAGAAATATTTTCAGTTTGTGTACAAGAATGAACCCTTACTTTTGATAACATATTAGGAAGATGAGAAACTAGTAAAAGATGAAAATGAATGTTACCTTGTACATATTTTTGAAAACAAAGGAACTATTCAGATTAATGTTGTGCCAATGGTAAATGAGTATCTTGATGTTTTTCCTGATGAGTTGCCTAGTATTATACCTGATCGGGAAGTTGAATTTACTGTTGACTTAGTTCCTGATGCTAAGACAATTTCAAAACCCACTTATCGAATGGCTCAAATTGAACTTTTAGAGTTAAAGAAGCAATTGCAGGAATTATTAGATAAAGTTTTCATTCGACCTAGCACATCACCATGGGGTGATCCTGTCTTATTTTTTAAAAATAGAGATGGTTCAATTAGACTTTTCATTGATTATAGAGAATTTAATAACATCACTGTTAAGAAAAAGTATCCTTTTCCTCATATTGATGATTTGTTTGATCATCTCTAGGGAGCTTAGTATTTTTTGAAGATTGATTTGAGGTCGGGGTACCATCAGTTGAAAGTAAAGGAAGAATACATTCTGAAGACCGTGTTTTATACTAGATATGACCATTATGAATTTGTAGTTATGCCTTTTGGGTTAACCAATACACCTGCTATATTCATGGATATTATGAACAGAATTTTCCATGAGTTCTTGGATAAGTTTGTGGTTATATTCATTGCTGATATTTTGGTTCATTCTAAAAGTAAATAGAAGCCTGAAAGTCATTTAAGGGTTGTCTTGTAAACCTTAAAAAAAATAAACTGTATGGGAAATTCAGTAAGTGTGAGTTTTGGTTATATGAAATTTCTTTCCTTGGTCACTTTGTTTTATAAGATGGCATAACTGTTGATCCTGTTAAAACAAAAGTTGTTGAAGAATGGACAAGACCCACAAAAAAACTGAGATCCACAGTTTTCTTGGTTTGGAAGGTTATTACAGGAGGTTTGTTGAAAACTTTTCATGGTTATCTATCCCACTGACTAAGTTAACTCGAAAAGGTGTTAAGTTAATTTGTAAAAAAGAATATGATGATTGTTTTCAAGAATTGAAAAGAATATTGGTGAATGCTCTAGTTTTTACACTACCTTCTAGAAATGGTGAGTTTATTATCTACAGTGATGCTTCATTGAAATGACTTGGTTGTGTCCTTATGCAGAATGATCAGGTAATTGCTTATGATTCATTCCAGTTAAAACCTCATGAGTTAAATTAAACTACACAGGATTTAGAATTATATTTTTTTGTTTTTGATTTAAAAATTTGGAGGCATCATTTTTATGGAGTAAAATGAAAAATATATACTGACAAAAATTTTTTAAAGCATATATTCACTCAAAAATAATTGAACATGAGACAAAGGAGATGGTTGGAATTAATCAAGGATTATGATTTCATGATCCATTACCATCTGAGAAAATAAAATAAAGTGGATAATGCTTTGAGTTGAAAAAGTAATACTTCATTAACCATGCTACGTTTGGAAATGAGATACTTTGGTTTTTGATTTGATGAACGTTTTTATAGAAGTTGTTGGTGTAGGAAATTTATCTGTTATGATTCAGGTGTAAGTGGGATCACCTCTATCAGATAGAATTAAGCAAGTATAGAAGGAAGACAGTGAGTTGCAGAAAAAGGTAGAGTTGGATTCAGAAGGGTAATTTTCCTGATTTTAAGATCGATAATGATTGTATTTAGATATTTGGGAATAGATTATGCAAGCATTGTGATTCACAGTTGAAGAATGACTTGTTATGTGAAGATCATAATTCTCCATTTTTAGTTCATTCTGGTAGTACTAAGATGTAAAGAGATATTCGGGAGTATTACTGGTGGGATGGAATGAAAAGAGATTATGCTGACTTTACTCTGAGGTGTTTGACTTGTTAGTAGGTTAAAGAAGAGTGACATTTACCGAAAGGGATGCTTCAGTATTTATCGGTGCCAGAGTGGAAATGGAAAAATACATCCATGGACTTCATTGTGGGTTTACCAATGACATCTCAAGGTAATAATGCAATATGGTTTATTTTTGATCAGTTGACTAAATCTGCTCATTTCCTTCCTATTAGAGATACTCTATATCTAGATCAAATTTCTCAGTTATATGTTAAAGAGATAGCCAGGTTGTATGGAGTTCCCCTCTCCATTGTATCTAATCATAATCCTAGGTTTACTTCTAACATTTGGAAAGGCCTTCAGAAGTCATTGGGTACTGAATTAAATTTTAGTACATCTTTTCATCCACAATAAAATGGGAATTCAGAATGAACAATTCATACCTTGGAGGATATGCTACGTGCTTGTTCACTAAATTTCCATGGAATTTGGGACCAACATCTTTTTTTGGTTGAACATTCATATAATAACAGTTTTCATTCCTGTATACAGATGACTCCATTTTAGGCATTATATGGGAAGAGGTGCTGAAATCTATCTTTTTGGGATGAAGTAGGTGAAAGGAAGTTGATGGGACCCGAATTGGTATAAGAGATGGTAGAAATAGTTCAGTTGATTCAGAAGCACATGAGAACAACTCAGAGTTGGCAGAAAAGTTATGTGGATATCCGGAGGAATGATCTTTATTTTGAGGTAGGTGATCATGTCTTTCTAAAAGATTCTCCATGGAAGAGTGTGATGTGTTTTGGTAAGAAGGGAAAGTTGAGTCTGAGGTTCACTGGACCTTATAAAATCATGGAGAAAGTGGGACCAATTGCGTACAAAGTGGCTTTACCTCCAGGTTTATCCCAACTACACAATTTTTTCATGTTTCTATGTTGAGAAATTATATGCTAGATCCATCTCTTGTTTTGAGCCCGGAGATAGTTTAGTTAGAAGAGAATCTCTCTTATGAGGAATAGGGAGTCCAGATTCTTGACTGAAGAGAGAAAGTGTTGCATAAAAAGGTAATTCATCAGGTAAAGGTTTTGTGGAAAAATTATATGGTTGAAGAGGAAACATGGGAATCTGAAAATGCTATGAGGGATAAATACCCCCACTTATTTGACAAGTGAATAAAAATAGTGAGTACGCAATTTCCAAAAGGGGGGAAGGATGTAACATCCCAAGTAAATAAAGAATAATACATTTTCATAATTATTAATATTTTTGAATTAAATATTAATTTTACTTTAAAGGGGTTTCTATGTTCAATGGCGTACCCAATACGCAACAAAAGGTTTCTTTGAAATATTACGTTGCACACAAGGCCGAGTCATACTAAAAAAATAATAATATAACATTATTATTTTAAATTGTAGTTAATGCCTAGATGTTGTAATGGCAGGAATGAATAGAACTAAATACAATATGATTATACATGTTTTTTAAATGTTTTTACATTTATCCAATAAAAGTTAGAGACTTAAAATGTGAATTAATCTAATTTTAAGCATAAATATTCTAATATTCTTTAAAAGGTCGGTTTACCACCTTTTAATGGAGAAACCTCTTTAAATCTTGTCTTGGTCACTTTTATATGTTATATTTGACAAAATAAAATTCTTCTTTAGAATCGGGACACCAAAATTTACTTTGGGTAAATTTTTGGTATTTTTCTGATAAAATTCATTTTTAATGAATAGTGATAAATATTGTATTTTAATTCAAAAGCACCTTTTAATCTAATTTATTTATATAGATAGATTATATTTTTAATTGGTTATAAAGTTTAATTTGATTATATTTTTACCACTTAATCCAATGTTGGTCATTGGAAGTAATTTCACTTTGAAATTGGACATAAACAAGTGTCAATCGTTTGATAGTTATTATTTCATAAAAACACGTTTTTTGTTTTGAAAATGAGAATTAATTTTAAATTAATCAATAAAAATTATATATATTGAATTTGATAAAATAGACATCGTTTTTGAATTTGGAATATCAAATATATCTTAGACTGAATTTTTTGTATTTTTCTGAAAAAATTCAATTTTTGATGAATAGTGAAAACACTAAGTAGTAGTTACAAAGATGACTTTTTCATTTAAATTAAATTTTACCACTTCTGTTGTAACACCGCAGGTAAATAAAGAATATGAAATTTTTACATTTATCCATATTTTTGAATAAAATATTAATATTACTTTAAAGGGGATGCTATGCGCGATGGCGTACCCAATACGCAACAACGAGTTTCTTGGGAATCTTACGTTGCACTCTAATAATAAAATAATATTATTTTAAATTATAGTTAACGCCTAGCCATTGTAATGGAGAGAATGAATAGAACTAACTACAAAATTATTATATATGTTTTTCAAATATTTTTACTCTTTACAATAAATGTTAGAGGATTAAAAATGTGAATGAATCCAATTTTAAGCGTAAACATTCTAATATTCTTTAAAATGTCGATTAACCGCTTTTTTATGGAGAACCTCTTTTAAATCCACTTTTTGAAAATTTTACGTGTTATATTTGACAAAATAAAATTCTTCTTTGGAATTGGGACATCAAAATTTACTTTTTTTAAATTTTTGTTATTTTTCTGATAGAGTTCATTTTTTTAATGAATAGTGAAAAATGTTGTATTTTAATTCAAAACCACTTTTTATTCTAATTTATTTATATGATTAGATTATATTTTGAATTGGTTTTAAAGTGAAATTAGAATATATTTTTACCATTTAATCCAATAGTGGTCGTTGGAATTAATTTAACTTTGAAATTGGACATAAACTAGTGTCAATCTTTTAATATATATTGTTTCATAAAAACACGGTATTTGTCATGACAGCGGGAATTAATTATTAAATTAATTAATGTAAGTTATACGATTTGAACTTTTTAAAATAGACATCTTTTTTGAATTCGGAATATCAAATATAGATTAGGGTGAAGTTTTGGTACTATTCTGAAAAACTTCAATTTTTGATGAATAGTGAAACCACTAAGTGGTACTTAAAAACTGATTTTTCGTTTAAATGAAACTTTACCACTTCTGTGTTTTGAATTTAAAAAATCTGACATACATGGTTTTCATTAAGAAGTAAAATGTGGTTCAATGGGATTAAAATAATTTTTTGGTGAATAGTAACTTTTATGTTTTTAATCGTGATTAGTGGTAATTAGTGTAATTTAAGGTAAAAATAATGTTTTAATAATATGAAATGAACTTGACACATGTCCTAACCTCATTGGATGTGTCATGGCCGACCAAGAAAATCCATGGGTCAACTTGGGGACCCCATGGAGCCACTTTGGTTGGAAAATGACATAAATACCTTTTTATTTAAAGTTAAAATTAAAATGTCACAAACATGAGATGTTTTACAAAAACAATTTTTAAATGGGGTTATACAAGTCATATCTTTGACAATAAATATTCATTAGAAAGCTAAAATAATTTCCTACATCATTATAGTTTTTTTATAATTTTTAGACATTAAATAAATTAAATTATTTATGACATCATGATGATGCAGCAATTACCTTATTAATAAGGGATTTAAATAAAATGAAAAGATAATGTTAAAACTATAACTTAAACTTGTCACAAACATATTGGATGGGTGTATTTAGAAACCTTACCACCTTATCCTCGAAATACATTAATTTGGGACCTTTAAAATCAGAAACTCATTTGAAAATAAAGTAATATTTTGTAACTTTCCAAGAGTGCCCCTCCTCTCCTCTTATAAAAGGCCCCCACCTCTACCACCTTAGACACACCTCTCGAGCCATTGGCTCGGCCAAACCCTGCCCATTTCATCTCTCCACATTCATTTATTCATCATTGAAGCCTCAATTTTTTCAGAATCATTTCCAAGGAATCCTTTGAGCTCAAATCAAAGGAAGTTACCCGGTTTAAAGGTAATGTCTTCCCTTGTATTCTTTTGTTTTATTTTGCTTCTCCAACCCCCTAAACTCTTTTTATTCTTTTATTTTGTAATAACACCAGTATCTTCAATATACTAGGATGTTTTTATGTGAAGTATTCGAGCTACACTTATACACACCTTCTTCTAATGGTTAAAGAACATACTATTTCTGTGGATGGTGAATTATTGCCTCACGAAACGATGATTGTTCAATATTATTTTAACACCTTAAAAGGTGGACATTAAGATGTCACTATATTTATATATGATATATAATATGTTTATGTTTTCCATAAGCTTCTTTATTTTTCATTTATGACATACCTTTATGGTTTCCATTATGGGTAAACACGATATCTTCATTTTAGGAAGTGCGGACTACCGCCCCCTCAAAGTGATTTGATTCGTTAATGCCATATGTGGGACATATAAAGGATGGAATTAATGGTATTACATATGTTATACTACTGGAATTATAATATATCTTTATATAATTATTATTTCATTCCATTAAATACAGAAAAAAAGAAATGAAAGTAGCGTTCATGCATACGTATGGCTTACCATCTCCATGAACGGTACATTTCATTTCTTATCTACAAATGTTATGAAATATTATAAGTACATATATATAATGGATATATATGTAATATATTACATCTAAATGATGGATATAATTATGGAATTATAATATATATATATCTCATTTTGTTTTAATTCCATTAATATGACAAAAAATGAAAGTAGCGTTCATGCGTACGTACGGCCTACCGTCTCCATGAATGGTGCTTTTAATTTTTTTATCTCCAAATGCTATGGAATAGTATTAAATGAATATATACTGGACATATATGATATTTAAAACAGAAATACTATCTTGGAGATGATGTACCTATAACTACATGGAATATTCTTTTCCAACAAGTTCAATTTTTACTCATGTACTGAACATCGACAAAAACGTCTGATATGAAATCACTTTATTAACCAATTATTATAACATTATAATATGTGATATGATCTGAATAATAATATTTAAAGGAGGTACTTAATAAATTATAAATTGACCAAATTTTATTATTCATGAGATTAAAGAATGATAGAGTCATGTCGGGCACGAGGTAAGGGATCCGACCCCTCTCTTTCTTTTAAAGTACACTCTTTTATGTCATTCATTTTAATATCATATTTCTTATGATTGGGATGTTATTTTATATTAATCTTACTTTAATTTTTATGTTCATATGATGAGAGACCATATTTTCTCTCATCAATCCATTTTGGATTTTTTGATTGGCGCTGTTAGGCTGCCAAATTTTCGTAAGAGATCCAACCTCTCTCTTTCTTTTTAAGTACTCTCCTTTATGTCACTTCTTTTAAGCTCCTATTTGTTATGTTGGGAGATGTTATTTTATATTCCTATTTCTTTAAATTTTATGTTAATATGGTGAGAGATCCTATTTGATCTCATCAATCCATTTTTGGAAGTTTTAAGTGGCGCCGTTAGGCTGCTGAGTTTTCGTAAGGGATTTTTCATCTCACTTTTATTCCTGTGAGATTCATGCTACATTTTACAATATTTCCTTTTGAGTGGTGTATTTACTCTCAATTATTCTACTATTTGTGTAACATACTTTAGTTTATGAGTATTTACATCAATTTTTTATAGTCCTTCTTTCATGGGGTGTACGTTTCGAAAGTTACCCAAATCGGTAAGGGAACCTTTCACCCTCCTCTTTTTAAAAGAGTTTTTTGTTATGTATTTTAATTTTCATATTATTATGTGGGGATATGTTATTATATATACTTATTGTTGTAAATTGTTTGTCCAAGTGATGATATACCCTTTATCTCTCTCATCAACTCTTTTTCTAAAATTTGATGTGACGCCGTTAGGCTGTCAGGGGAACCTCTTAACCAAATTTCGATTTCTTTGGGTTCAACATGTAGTTATTGAATATTTCATCCTTTGAATATGTGTGAATGACCTTTGATTGTTTTACACTTAATATCCTATTATATTGGGTGTATTTATATTTTTCACACATAATTATGAGATTGATTTATCCTTAATTTAAGGATACCTTCTTTACAAGGGATCTCATCTCATTTTACATTTCTATTGAGACTTCATTGTTGTTATGCACCAATTCACTCTTATATGGTGTATATACTGTCCTTTGGAATATTATATCATGAGTTACTTTATTCTCATGATATTATAAAGTTCTGATTAAATGTTATTCCTCAATTATTGTATTCAACTGTCTCTCATTTTGTTAAAAACCCTTTAACTAAAATATGGTTTTAAATGTTTTAATGATTTATTCTTATAAATATTTCTTGTTAATATCCATGTTTTAAAAATGGTTTTAAGGATTTATTTATATGGATATTAATGGTTTAAAATGTTAAAACCTTCAATGTGGTATGGGACACTTTGATTCAAAGATCTCTTTATTAAATGTTTTAAATGGTTTCGAAAATGGTTTTTAGAATGGATTTATTATTTCAATATATTAAAATGTTATATTGTTATTTCAATATAGGAATGTTATATTTCCTTTATGCTTAAGTTATGTACTATGATTATGTTATGGTTCTTGGGCATTGTTTATGAAGACGGGTGGTTCCGTGAAAAACTAAGGACGGGTGAGCCCGATATAGCTCTCCAATGCATTGGGTAACGCGAAGGGGTTAAACATTAAGGTTTCTCCGAAGAGATTTAGGGAATATACCGTGATGGGTATTCCAAACATAACCAAGAGGGTTACTCCATACGTAAGAATGTTATGAATGCCTCAAGTTACCTTTATGTATTATGATTTCTATGATTTATTCATGATTTTATGAGGTATGTTAAAGTGCTTATGCTTTATGGGTAAAGTATGATTTCATTATTATGTATATATGTACTCATGTTTCCTTTCTATAATTTTTATAACCCTTAATGAGCTTTTTATGATCATCCCAAGTTTTTGAAATGTTCTCACAGGTCAAGGGATTGGTACATGATATAATGATAGTGACAAGGAAGTGTCAAGAAATAATCCATGTTTTATTTTAAATATGTTTCCATTGATGGGAAAATGAATACAATATTTTATATAACCACTTTGTTTAAATGTGGAATGTAATGTAAGTTTTATGATATAATTCTCTAAAACTCTAAACCTGAAAAGATCATCAATGTGTAATCTTGTAATAACTCAAGATTAAGTAAGGTTTATGGCTGGGGCCTTATAGTTGGTATCAGAGGTCGGTTTAGATAACTTTAGAGGTTAGGGTATTCTTTAAGCATAAGGGACATTACCATAATGGTTAGGATTTCAGAAAGAGTCATAGTTTCTAGATAAAGTGAATGAGTAAGTATATATCCCTCATTAGTACATGATAGTTTTGTTGATATACTCACACTGACATTTCTGTTTTTAGTGAATGGATGGATCTAGCAGGCACCAAAGTGACAATAGGTTTGAAGGAAACTGTGGTGGTTCTCTGATTAAGAGACTAGATGAAATGTGGAATTCAATGAGGAAACTCATGGTTGTTCTAAACCAACTATCAAGGAGTCATGATCAACTACTTGAACCTTGGTATGTTCTGTAATGCATCATGTACGAGATGACCAATCGATGTGGAAGTTCAGGTAATAATTATAAAGGTAACCATTAGGGTTTATATGTTCCTCACTTTTGAGGTAATTATGGGTTATTATTTGTTATGATGGAAAATGAAAGGCAAGAGATAAACTTGAGGTTAAAATATGTTATGATTATTTTTGAAGATTTTATCTCGTTTTGGGGAATGTTTTATGAATTATATAGTTTTGGAAAAAGGACAACACGCAGAACATGTGACAACCCGTCACGTCGGACAAAGCTGCGGGAATCGAACCCACAACCAAAGTGCGACTGGTATTTATCGCCTACCACTGGATTACGTGAAGTCCCTGGTTAGTTTGAATAATTATTTTTAGTTAGATTATTTTAGGAATCAATAGTAAGTTTATTTTGGGTTATCTATGGAAACGATTAACCTATCATGGAAGATATGTGATTAGGTTAATTACTTTTCAATATGAGAATTTAATAGTAATTGATGTTATTTGGAGATAAAAGTTAATTTGTACCTTGGAAGACTATGTGATTAAATCCTTCAAATATTTGGGTTTCAATCTTAGTTTGGTTTAATTTGAAGAATTTTATGGACAATTGTTTATCGAATGGTCTTCGTTGAACTGTGGGTTTTTTTGGACAAATTTTGGAGATTAAGAATAGATTTTCTTTTTACAAAGGATTATACTTTTGTGGATTCTCTGACCTCATACTAACAATTTTGGTTTTGTATTTTGTCTAAATACATGGGAAATATATAGTTCTCTTTTGTGGATTAGGTGATTCTCAAGAAGTTGATTATAGTACTCTTAATGCGAACAAGTTTTCCTAAATACTCATCTTTTGGAGAAAATATGAGTTTGATTAAGGAATCTAGTAAAAGTTGAAAGTCTACGTGACAAGTAAGTATGGTTCATTATGATTTAGTTAAGCTCAAAAATAAATTCCTCAATGAAGAGTATCTTAAAATAAAAACGTTGTCTGTTAACTTTTACTACTGGGGAATCGAATACCGTTTAACCCATCACAAGTTTGTGATTTTATTATGGTTAAATTTCTCCTAGACATGTTTACTATCACTCTCCATCAGAACATGACCCTTTTTTTCTCCTCCATATCCATATTTTCTTACATGGAATCCTAGTAGGGGTTAACTCGGGTGACCTTTGTACTTATATTTCTTTATTTTAAGGTGATTGTTTTACTAACTATTGTTTCGATGAGGGATTTTCAATGAAGTTTCCAAGCCCTATTTTAAAATTGTGAGGACGCAATTCCAAAAAGGGGGAAAGGATGTAACACCCCAGGTAAATAAAAAATATGACATTTTCACATTTATCCATATTTTTGAATAAAATATTAATATTATTTTAAAGGGGACGCTATGCGTGATGGCGTACCCAATACGCAACAACAAGTTTCTTGGGAATCTTACGTGGCACTCTAATAATAAAATAATATTATTTTAAATGGTAGTTAATGCCTAGACGTTGTAATGGCGGGAATGAACAGAACTAACTACAAAATTATTATATATGTTTGTCAAATATTTTAAATCTTTACAATAAATGTTAGAGGATTAAAAAAATGAATGAATCCAATTTTAAGTGTAAACATTCTAATATTCTTTAAAAGGTCGATTAACCACCTTTTTATGGAGGACATCTTTTAAATCCACGTTTTGAAAATTTTATGTGTTATATTTGACAAAATAAAATTCTTCTTTGGAATCGAGACATCAAAATTTACTTTTTCTAAATATTTGGTATTTTTCCGATAAAGTTCATTTTTTTAATGAATAGTGAAAAATGTTGTATTTTAATTGAAACCCACTTTT
Source organism: Viscum album (assembly GCA_963277665.1). Taxonomy (NCBI): domain Eukaryota; kingdom Viridiplantae; phylum Streptophyta; class Magnoliopsida; order Santalales; family Viscaceae; genus Viscum; species Viscum album. The sequence goes on along the minus strand of OY728125.1, from coordinate 609,532,540 downwards.
TAATCTAATTTATTTATATGATTAGATTATATTATGAATTGGTTTTAAAGTGAAATTAGAATATATTTTTACCATTTAATCCAATAGTGGTTGTTAGAATTAATTTCACTTTGAAATTGGACTTAAACTAGTGTCAATCTTTTGATATATATTGTTTCATAAAAACACGCTATTTGTCATGACAGCAGGAATTAATTATTAAATTAATTAATGTAACTTATATGATCTGAATTTTGTAAAATAGACATCATTTTTTAATTCAGAATATCAAATATAGATTAGGGTGATGTTTTGGTATTATTCTAAAAAACTTCAATTTTTGATGAATAGTGAAACCACTAAGTGGTACTTAAAAAACTGATTTTTCGTTTAAATGAAACTTTACCACTTCTGTGTTATGAATTTCAAAAATACAACATACATGGTTTTCATTATGATGTAAAATGTGGTTCAATGGGATTAAAATAATTTTTTGGTGAATAGTAACTTTTATGGTTTTAATCGCGATTAGAGGTAATTAGTGTAATTTAAGGTAAAAATAATGTTTTAATAATATGAAATGAACTTGACACATGTCCTACCCTCATTGGATGTCTCATGTACGACCAAGACAATCCATGAGTCAACTTGGGGACCCCATTGAGCCACTTTGGTTGGAAAATGACATAAATACCTTTTTATTTAAAGTTAAAATTAAAATGTCACAAACATGAGATGTTTTACTAAAAAAATTATTAAATGGGGTTATACAAGTCATATTTTTGACTATAAATATTAATTAGAAAGATAAAAATATTTCATACATCATGATATTTTTTTATAATTTTAAGACATTATATAAATTAAATTATTTATGACATTATGATGATGCAACAATTACCTCGTTAATAAGGGATTTAAATAAAATGAAACGATAATGTTAAAACTATAAATTACACTTGTCACAAACCTATTGGATGGGTGGATTTCGAACCCTTACCACCTTAACCTCGAAATACATCAATGTGGGACCTTTAAAATCCGAAACTCATTTGAAAATAAAGTAACATTTTGTAACTTTCCAAGAGTGCCCCTCCTCTCCTCTTTTAAAAGGCCCCCACCTCTACCACCTTAAACACACCTATCAAGCCTTTGGCTCGCCCAAACCCTACCCATTTAATCTCTCCATATTCATCTCTTCATCATTGAATCCTCACTTTTGGCAGAATCCTTTCCAAGGAAGCCTTTGAGCTCAAATCAAAGGAAGTTACCAGATTTAAAGGTAATGTCTTCCCTTGTGTTCTTTTGTTTTATTTTTCTTCTCCAACCCCCTAAACTCTTTTTATTATTTTCTTTTGTAACAAAACCAGTATATTAAATATACTAGGATGTTTTTATGTGAAGGATTCAAGATACACTTACACACACCTTCTTCTAATGGTTAAATAATATACTGTTTTTATGGATGGAGAATTACTGCCTCACGAAACGATGATTGTTCAATATTCTTTTAACACATTCAAAGATGGACATTAAGATGTCACTATATTTATATATGATATATAATATGTTTATGTTTTTCTTAAGCTTCTGTATTTTTCATTTATAGCATACCTTTATGGTTTCTATTATGGGTAAACGCGATATCTTCATTTTAGGAAGTGCGGACTACCGCCCCCTCAAAGTGATTTGATTCGTTAATGCCATATGTGGGACGTATAAAGGATTGAATTAATGGTATTACATATTTTATCCTACTATAATTATAATATACCTTTATATCATTATTATTTCATTCCATTAAATACAAAAAAAAAGAAATGAAAGTAGCGTTCATGTGTACGTACGACTTACCGTCTCCATGAACGGTACATTTCATTTCTTATCTCCAAATATTATGAACTATTATAAGTACATATATATAATGGATATATATGTAATATATTACATCTAAATTATGGATATAATTCTGGAATTATAATATATATATCTCTCATTTTTTTTAATTCCATTAATATGACAAAAAATGAAAGTTGCTTTCATGCGTACGTACGACCTACCGTCTCCATGAACGGTGCTTTTAATTTTTTATCTCAAAATGCTATGGAATAGTATTAAATGAATATATACTGGATATATATGATATTTAAAACATAAATACTATTATGGAGATGATGTACCTATAACTACATGGAAAATTCTTTTCCAACAAGTTCAATTTTTACTCATGTACTGAACATCGACAAAAACGTATGATATGAACTCACTTTATTAACCAATTATTATAACATTATAATATGTGATATGATCTGAATAATAATATTTAAATTAGGTCCTTAAGAAATTATAAATTGACCAAATTTTATTATTCATAAGATTAAAGAACGATCGAGTCATGTCGGGCACGAGGTAAGGGATCCAAACCCTCTCTTTTTTTTAAAGTACACTCTTTTATGTCATTCCTTTTAAGCTCATATTTCTTATGATTGGGATGTTATTTTATATTAATCTTACTGTACTTTTTATGTTCATATTATGAGAGACCCTATTTTCTCTCATCAATCCATTTTGGAAGTTTTGATTGGCGCCGTTAGACTGCCAAATTTTCGTAAGAGATCCAACCTCTCTCTTTATTTTTAAGTACTCTCCTTTATGACACGTATTTTAAGCTCCTCTTTGTTATGTTGGGAGATGTTATTTTATATTCATCTTGCTTTAAATTTTATTTTAATATGGTTAGAGACCCTATTTGATCTCATCAATCCATTTTTAGAAGTTTTAAGTGGCGCCGTTAGGCTGTCGAGTTTTCGTAAGGGATTTTTCATCTCACTTTTATTCCCATGAGATTCATGCTAAATTTTCCAATATTTTCTTTTGAGTGGTGTATTTACTCTCCATTATTCTACTATTTGAGTAACATACTTTCGTTTATGAGTATTAACATCAATGTTGTATAGTCCTTCTTTCATGGGGTGTACGTTTCGAAAGTTACCCAAATCGGTAAGGGAACCTTTCACCCTCCTCTTTTTAAAAGACTTATTTTGTTATGTCTTTTAATTTTCATATTATTATGTGGGGATATGTTATTATATATCCTTATTGCCATAAATTTTATGTCCAAGTGATGATATACCCTTTATCTCTCTCATCAACTCTTTTTCTAAAATTTGATGTGACGCCGTTAGGTTGTCAAGGGAACTTCTTAACCCAATTTCGATTTCATTGGGTTCAACATGTAGTTATTGAATATGTCATCCTTTGAATATTTGTGAATGACCTTTCATTAATATGGTAAGGTGTGTGCATATAGGCACATTAGGAAAAGTCATCCCATTTAGGTTATGCCTTTCGGAGCTTATCACCACCCTAGCTTATAGAGGTGGGCTTGGGGTAGTTTCATCTCAAAACCCATTGGGTCAGGTCATGGAAGATTGGTATTAGAGTAGTTTATTCCTTGGGATGGTGTTTGGTGTAGTCCCCTTATTAGGATTTGGTTGGGATTTAGGAAAACAGTGTCAAAGTATCTCATGTTTGGATCTCAGGCTAGGGAATCCATTACTGGTGTGGTGGTTGATGTGTCCATTAACTAGGACCTTGAATTGGAATACTGAGACATTGGTTGTAGGGATAAATGTTATATTCATCATATAAGATTGATTCTTTTACTGTTCTTCTTGAGTCAAGTTCCCATTGTGTGTGTGTGTATATATATATATGCTCATATGACTGTCATACATCTTGATTAATTTTTCAAGATGCATCCATGATGACATCCAGCTAGGTTATCAGTTTTGGATAATGATGATGATCTGATGAGTAATAAGGCCTTCGTTCAGGGTCCATCCTATGTTATTCTTCCTCAAGGTGGGTAGGCAACCTCACCCCCACCTTTTTAGCAACAGATCATACCAGAAGGAAAGGATGAGGATGCACACATGCTTAACATGCTCCATGAGTTCCATCATTAGAGGCCACTAAGGTTCCATGGAAATCCAAATCCCCAGGAAGAGTATGATTGTATAGATTCAGTGGTCAATGTCTTTAGGATCATCTAGACACTGATAGATCAAATGGATGTGCTGGAAGATATCCTTTTCCATGGATAAACTGGGTGCTGGTAGAGTATTGTTACCTAGATGCATGATGAATTTACATTCTCATGGCTTAACTTCCAACAGTTATTATATGGGGATTAATACTTTCCTATTTGTGGTCAATTCAGATTCAAGAGCTTCTAGATCTGTAGTAGGGAGGGATGACAGTGGCTGAGTACGCTGCAAGGTTCATAGATATAACACTCATGGTTTCAATTAAGTAACCCTTTTTTTATGTATTTTAAGTATGTAAAGTGTTTGGGTGAATTTTTTTAGGGTTTAGAGAACTTTTTTAATGTTTTGGGGGATTTTATGGAGGTACACGATTAATAGAAACCATGAAACACCTTCATGAAACCATGAAAAGGTAGATAATGGGATCAGGGTAGGCGTACATTTTTTCCTAAATGCGCGTCCACCCAAGAGTAACCATGAAAAGTGGAATAGAGGGAACACATGATTGGTGCATGATTTTTATAACTGTGTGATCCAAAAATGTAAAGGGTGTTTGGAGACAGTGGCTGACACATGGATGATGCACAATTTTCCTAACCATTCATGGTTAAAAAGTATATCCTTAGATTGTGGACCTCACATGGGATTACCCCTAAACCACCCATTTTACCTCTATTTCAACCCTAACTTGATTTTATATCCTCCCAATGGATTTGTAGATTCTCCCCTTCCATCTGATAATGATTCATTGGAAAATCATAGTGCGTTAAAGGCTAGATTTCTTGGTAAGTCTTCATTCTTAGTGGGTTTCCTTAGATATATTATTCTTACCACTCTTAGATTTATGGATCTAGACCATTGGGGATATATCTATGATATTTAATGGTAATAATGATGATATTTGGATATTTTAATGATAGGTAATGAGATCTAAGACGGGTTTTTGGAGATTCAACCCAGTTTTGTTGAAGAATTCATGTCATTCTTCATTTCTACAATAGTTTTTGAGGTAGGTGGATTAAATATTGATCAATATTAATATAACTTGAAGGATTAGTTTCATATTGTTTGAATTTCTTGAAATTGGTTGTGAAATTTGTGTGCAAATCATGGCAGAAACCCTCTTTAGTGATTGTTTATGGAATTGTGAAAACTGTTTGTGTGAATTTCTTTGTTTTATTGATTTTAAAATGTTGGTTTTAAAATATGTATTTATTGGATCTATGGAAAATGGTTTGATTGAACTGTTTTCCATAAAATAAGTGTTTTATTTAAATTTATTGAAATGGTTGGTTTGAAATGGTTTTGGAATACATGGGTTGGTTTGAGTTCATGCTTTCGGCATGACTCTGAATAAGGGTTGTGTACCATTGGGGTATAAGGGATGTGACCCTATATAAGAGGTGTGTCCCACTGTGGAACAAGAAGATTGGACACTTAGTGAAGACATGGAGGATGGAGGAGAAGCCACTCATGAGTATGGAACTGTCACCTATGCATGCATGTGTGGATGTGTGGATATGTGGAATAAAATGGGTTATACCAAAATAGAAATGTGATAAATGGTTTTAAAGAGTTTTTGGTTGCTTTCCTTAAATTTATTTTGGTTGGAAAAAGTTTTGGTGTGAACTACTTGGATTTAATATAAACTATTAAAATGTTTTAAAGTGTTTTATATAATTTTTTATATAAACATGTTAACATGTTCTATCCTAGTGGCATGAGTATGGAAGTCATTTGGGTAAAACATACTAAGTTTTATTACTCACCCCCTGGTTTTTCACTTTAGTGGTTTTGTAGATATTGTTTATTGAGACATAGGTAGAGGGAAAACATCACATTTTTTTAGTGGTGCTTCGTGATAATTTTGGCTATATTGTGGAGTTGGATCATAGGGAATGTTGGGAGCTATGAAGTTATGTATTTAGAGTCTTTAAGCTTTGTGGTTTAGTCTTTCACTTTGGTAATTTGATATTGGTTTTGGTTTCATCCTTGTACTTTGGTGTGGTATATTTTTTTCTTGGTTACTTGGGTGTTTTATACATTGTTATCATGCATCATTTCATGGTTTTTGGTTATGGTGTGCTTGGTTGGGTTATTGTAATTATCAAATGGAAAATCATCCCCCAATTTTATTGAAGCCCTTGGTATTTATTATGAGACTCTGGCTCCTTAGGGATGTCTCCTAAAGCCAAGTAACTATTTCACCTTGACTCAAGCCAATGAGGATGAGAGAGATGTTACAAGTGGTATCAGCTTGTTCAGTCCTTAAATTGAAAATGGTAAGATCTTGTTCAACCCTTGGGTATCAGTTGATTTAGTCTTGGAGTTGAATTTTATTCTAGTTTAGTTCTTGAGTTGGGATGGTATAAAAGAGTTGGATTGTTAGGACTTGAAATGTAGATCATAAAAATACACAGCTAACCTATTTATGCTAAACTTAAAGTTACCATAGAGTTGGGTACCTAAGTGTTTTAGAGACACTTATAGGAGTTATAATCTCATTATCACTAGTTTATCCAATGAGAAGAGAATGAAATTCATTGTTAGAAATGAATTACCACCAAGAGTGCATATTTCATTTTGAGTAATGATTTATGATTTAGTTCAAAAATTTTAATTTTTGAAAAGTATTTTCAATTATGAGATTTTGAAAAGGCATGATAATGGTATTTTTAAAATGGTTTGATTTTCAAAATCATGGTGAAATTATAAAAAATAGTTTAATGTTGAAAATGTTGAATTTTGGAAATCAATATTGTGATATATGAGGTGGTAGAATTTTAAATTACTAATACTTAAGTTTCTAGAGAGTGAGACTTATAATGTTTGCAGTGTTTATAGAAATTTAACCTCATAGGCATTGTAGAAACCAATCAGAAGAGGTTGCTGAGAATGTGGTTTCACCTAAGCCACATGTCAACCAACAGCTGGTTCAAAGTATTGTCCATGATTTTTAGGCCTTGGATAGAGGGAACCGAAATGATGAACCAAGTAAAATGAATCATTTTGTTCAGTTCCAAAAGTATAATCCACCCAACTTTCGGGGTGATTTGGAACCATAGAAGGCATAGGTGTGGCTGAATAGGATGAATCAAATCTTTGATTTCCTTGGTACACTACCAAAGATTAAAGTCAAGTTATAAATGTATATGATGAAATATCTTGCATGAAAGTGGTGGGATTTATCAGTTTAATATAAATTAGACCAAGGAATTTCATGAGAGGATTTTGAATAATTTTTCAAAAAAAATTCTATCCTCATATGTTCAAGATTTCAATAATGGTATAGTTTTTCATTATGAAGTAGGATAATCTCTTAGTGACAGAGTATGAAACTTAATTTATGAATTTATCCTAGTTTTCAAATGAATTTGTTGATAGTGAATCCTTCAAGGTACTCATTTTTGAATCAGGATTGTGGCAAGAGATTCGCTCAAAGATTTCCATGTTTTGTATAATGAATTATACTAAGATAGTCAATAATGTGATGGTAGTAGAAAGGGAAATATTAGGAACTATAGCTGGAGGAAGCATGATGATACCTATAGGAAATGGTGAAAACTATAACACTAGGAATAAGATAAAGAGGAAAACCTATTTATAAGTTAATGGGATGACTGAGAATCATATGGATGTATCGATGAATCTTCCTCCAAAACCCAAGAGTAAAGATATATGTTTCAAATGTGGATATTTTGAACACCTAAAGAGATATTTTATAACACCACCTAGAGAATGATACAATTGTAACTAGATAGGGCATCTTCAGTGCTATTGTCATAGTTCTCCAAGGTAGGGAGTTCATAAAACTTCTCATGTTTTGAAAACATCACATGATTCAACAGAATGGGGAAAGTAGAATAATTATCATTAAAAAAAAGATCTAGCCATGGTGATTCTAGGAATAACATGACTTCTCAGGTAGTGAAATCTTAACAAGAAAATAAGTTCAAAGTACAACGAGTAATCAGGTATATGGAGCTAAACAAGTTATTATGGATGATAAATCTATACCATCAACGGTGCGAGGTAAAATTCTTCTAAATTATACCCTTAAGAAATATTTGTTTGATATAGGTTCATCCCATTAATTTTTTTCTTCTCATGATGTTGATTTTATGGGTTTAAATGTTGAGATAATGCCTTATTTTTTGAAACTTCAAACTTCTCTTGGTAAAAGAGAATGTTGAGCCTTTATGAGTAGAGCATGTTCTATAACTATTAATGGATCTGAGTTAATATAGGATTTATCTATACTTGATATGGATGTCTATGAAATAATAATGGGTATGGATTGGTTGACAATTTTCAAGGCTCACATCGATAGTTATACCCGAAGGGTTAGTTTTAGGATTGACAATGGTGTCAAGCATCTCTTTAAAAGAGACCAGAATGTAAAGCTAGGAGAAAAGGTCTTGTTGGTACCATAAGTTGGAACAATATAACACTAGTTATAAATTTTGAATTTGAAATCTATGTAATAGATTGAGAATATTAGTTTTCTAGCAGTTTTTGATCAGTTTCTGGATGTTATTTTTTCAAAATTTCTCAAGGTTTCCACCCACAAGAAAAGTGGATTTTACGATTGATCTCCTTCCAGGGACCAGTCCAATTCCTATTATGTATTATCTAATTTCACCAATAAAATTAAGGGAATTGAAATTGTAGTTGGAGGAGCTAGAAATATAAGGGTTCATTCGGCCTAGTATGTCTCTGTGGGCAGCACCAATACTGTTTGTCAAAAAGGATGATGGAAATATTTGGTTGTTTTTGAACTATCAAAATATTAACCAGGTTATGATAAATAATTAGTATCCACTTCCACAAATTGATGACCTATTCAATCAACTTAGGGGAACCCAATGGTTCTCTAAAATTGACTTGTAATCTAGATATCACTAATTTTAGGTTTAGAATGTGGATATTCAAAAGATATCTTTCAGGAGTAGATATGGCCCTTACGAGTACATGGTTATGACTTTTGGTTTTATGAATGCATCAATAGTCTTTATAGAATTGATGAATCAGATATTTTAAAGGTATTTTGATTCTTTTTTGGTGGTGTTTTTGGATGACATACTTATACATTCAAGGATAAGGGATGAGCATGAGCAACACTTTGTGATTGTGTTAGGAATATTTTGGGATCATCATTTGTATGAAAAATTATCAAAGTGTGATTTTTTGATATAATAATTACATTTTATTGGACATGTAATCTTTGAAATGTGTGTTTCTATGGATAGAGAAATGATATAGGCTATTATCTCTTAGAAACTACCAAATAACATCTTCGAGATACATAGTTACCTTGGTATGGCTAATTATTACTGAGGTTTTGTTCATGATTTCTCATTACTATCCTCACCATTGAAAACTTTAACAAGGAAAAATATTCCATTTCAATGGAATGATGAATGTCATAAGTCTTTTCAAGAGATTAAAGTTCTCCTTACATCAGAACCAATTTTGATTTTTCCGGAATCATGTTAAGGGTATGTGGTGTATTGTGATGATTCAATATTGGTATTGGAATGTGTTCTCATGTAGGGAGATCATGTTATTACTTATGGATCATGATAGTTATACTTTCAAGAGAAGAAATACACAACACATGATTTTGAGTTATCTACTATAGTCCATGCTTTGAATAATTAGCATCATTACCTCTTTGGTGAGAAATTTATAGTTTTTACAGATCATAAGATTTTGAAACATATTTTCTCACAAAGATATTTAAAACTAAGATAAATAAGATGGATGGAGTATCTCCAAATGTTTGACTCTGACATGATGTATACATCGAGTAAGGTATATTCCGTGGTAGATTCATTAAGTATAAAGTTATATTCTCATTTGGAAAAAGAGGCTTCAGATCAGTGGCAGTTGATGTCAGTCACAACTGACATGCACTTGGAATGGGAAGACCAAGGTAATGTTGCAATTTTCTTTCCAATTTATTTTATTCTTGATTTGGTTGCCACAATTAAAGAGGCACTGGCATCTAATTTAGAATGTGTTGCGATGAGGTCCAAACACAATGGTATGGAGACCATTGAGGGATAAAAGCTGGATGGGATTTTATTTTTTTGGTTACAAAATTGGATGGTCGTACTTATGGATTTTTTGGAAAACATTATTCATGATTACCACCATTTAATAGGGGATATTCATCCTAGAATATATAATATGTATAAGGCACTGAAAGAAATTTTTTTATGGGTTGTTATGAAAATAAAGGTAACCTAGATTTTTTTTGAGATGCTTAAATTGTCACCAGGTTAAGGCAGAACACTAACAACCAATGATTATGTTATAGTATTTACCTATTTTTATTTGGAAATGGGAACAAATAGCTATGGATTTTGTAATAGGTCTCCCACGAATAGTTCAGAAATACAATAACACATGGGGTGATAGTGGATTGACTAAAAACATAGCCCATTTAATTCCTATTAATGAATCTCATACAGTGGAGGAATTGTATAAAATCTATATCTGAGAAGTGGTAGAGGCATGACATACCAGTTTCAATAGTATCCAACCAAGATTCGAGGTTTATGTCTCATTTATATAAATCCTTATAGTAAGACCTTGGGACTCAGTTTACTATGGGTAAGACGTATCATCCTCAGATATATGGACAATCTAAAAGGATTAATCAAACATCGGAGTACATAATTCTGGCTTCTGTAATTGATTTTGGTGGCTCATAGGAGGATCACATACTGTTTGTGGAGTTCTCATATAACAAAAATTCTTAGGCCTCAATACATATGGATTCTTTTGAAGCATTGTATGGTCATCCTTTTCATTATCCACTTTATTATGTATAAATAGGTGAGGCTTCACTAGTTGGGATGAGCCTTGTCTGAGAAACAATAGAGAAGAATCAGTTGATCAGGAAACATATAAATATACCTTATATTTTAAAAAAATAATATGCGAATCATCATCGACGACTGTTATCGTTTGAGGTGAGTCATTATGTGTTCTTGAGAATATCTCCAAGGCTTGGACATTGTTTTTTTGGGAAGTATGGAAAATTATATTTTCAATACATATTCCCTTTTGAGATACTTGAATTGGTTGGAGAGGTATAAAATGAGTTGGTATTTCCCCCACAGTTCAGTGTAGTGCATAATGCATTTCATGTATCTCAGTTGAAAAAGTATTATCTTGATCCTGACCATGTGATTTGATGGGATCATGTTGACCTATAGCTGGACAATTCATTTACAAATATAATAGTATGAATTATAGATAGAAAATAGAAAGTATTTCAAGGTAAAAGCTTCTGTCTAATGTAGGTTTTTTGGAAACGTGGTTATATTTAGTAATAAAATTGTGAATAGAAGAAGTAAATGGTCGACCAATGTCCTGAAATATTTTAGGACAACAATGGATTTCTAATTTTCAGAGTTGGAAAGACCAGTGGTGGGGAGAATTTATCATCTTCGGTTTTAAGTAAGTAACACTCTCTTTATGTATTATAAGTTTGTAAAGTGTTTGGGTGATGTTTGAAAGGGTTTGAAAGACTTTTGGAATTTTTTTAGGGATTTTTTAGAGGTGCATGATTTGATAATGGTTAGTAGAAACTATGAAACACCTTCAAAAAATTGTGAAAATGCAGAAAATGGGAATTGGATAGGTACACAATTAGGCGCACGATTTTTTCAAACCACATGGCCACCCAAGAGTAACCATGAAAAGTGGAACAGAGGAAAAAACATAGTTTGTGCATGGCTTGTCTAACTTTGTGAGCTAATCATGCGAAGTTTGTTGAGAGGCAGTGGCTGGCGCACAATTTGACTAACCATGAAACCTGATCATTCATGGTTAAAATTTAGATCCTTAAATTGTGGATCTTAATCAGGATTACCCCTAAACCACTAATTTTCCCTTTATTTTGACACTAACTCAATTTTCTATCCTCTCAAATGATGTGGAGACTCTATCCTTTTATTCAAGAGTGATCCTTTGGAAAATCTTGGTGTGTTGAAGGCTGGATTGCTTGGTAAGTCTATGTTATTAGTGATTTTCCTTAGATCTATTCTTCTTCATGCTCTTATATTCATAAATATAGTCTATTAGGGATATATCTATGATAGTCGATTCCAATCATGATAATATTTGGCTATTTGTATGATAGGGAACAAGATCTAAGGTGAGTTTTTGAAGATTCAACCCAATTTTGATGAAGAATTTGTGTCGTTCTTCATTTCCACCATAGTTTCAGAGGTAGGTGTCTTCACTATCAACTCCTATTAATATAAATTTAACTCTTAGTTTCAATTTTTATGAATTTATTGAAATTTATTGTGAAATTGGTGTGAAAATCATCGTATAAATCCTCTTTAGTGATGGTTTGTGGAATTATGGAAATTGGTTGTGAAAAGTGCTTTGTTTTCTTAATTTTAAAATGTTGATTTTAAAATATGGCTTTGTTGGATGTATGGAAAATGGGTTGATTGAAATGTTTTCTATAAAATAATAGTATTATTTAAATGGTTGGTTTGAAATGTTTTTGGCACACACAGGTTGGTGTGAGTTCATGTTTTTGATATAAACCTGAATAAGGGGCGTGTGACATTGGTGTACAAGGAATGTAAACCTGGATAAGGGGCATATTCCATTGGGGAATAAGAATATTGGACACTTAGTGATGATTTAGTGTATGGATGAGAAACTGCTCATGAGTATTGAACTATCACATAAGCATGCATGTGTGTATGTGTTGATATGTGGAATGAAACGGGTTATGCTAAAATAGAAATTTGAGAAATTGTTTAAAAGAGTTATTGGTTTCTTTCCTTGAACAATATTTTTGTTGGAAAACAATTTTGGTGTAAACTGCTTGTCTTTGATATAAAATTTTAAAATATTTTAAAGTATTTTATATAATGTTTCTTATATAAATGTGTTAACATGTTCTATCCTAGTGGTGTGAGTAGGGAAGTTATTTGGGAAAAACCTAATGAGTTTCACTACTCACCTTCTACTTTGGAACTTTGGTTCTTTTGAAAATATTGTTTACCGAGACATAAGTAAAGGGAAATTATCACATTTATTTATTGGTACTTCATGAAACTTTGGGATCTATTGTGGAGTTATAGTATGGAGCATGTTGGGAGTGGTGAAGTTATATCTTTAGAGAATTTGAGCTTTGTGGTTTAGTCTTCCGCTTTGGTACCCTGATAGGCTTATATTGGATTTGGTTTTTAATTTTTACTTTGGTATGGTATGTTTTTGGCTTGGTTAATTTGGAGTTTTATATATTGTTATCATGAATAATTTCATGTTTTTTTTGGTTATGGTGTTCTTATTTGGGTTATTTTAATTCTCAAATGGAAAATCATCCCATAGATATATTGAATACCTTGGCATTTATTTCTATCCTTTGGTGCTTTATAGATGTTTCTTAATGTCAAGTAGTTATTCTGCCTCAACTCAAGCCAATTAGGAGTGGTGATAAGTTACAAAAGTCCTTATGCGATACTCCCTTGATATGATCTGGGATGGATACTTATGATCACAAAAGTTTGAGTAGGGTCTTCCTAAAGATATTTATGCTAGTGTAGTTATCTTGTTCATTCCCACCCATGACAGGGTGTTGGATATGGCATCAATAAAAAATATTTTCCTATTATAGGGATTCTAGATAGTTGGATCTAGTTTTGGGCATCACAGAGATGAGTCATCTACAACAGCTAGCAGATGCCAGTCGATAGGATCTCGACGCAAGAGATCTTCTCATGATCAGACTTGAGAACATGTTCTGGGATATAAAATAGGATCGTGGAATACCATAGATAGGCAATTATATTCTTGTGATGTGTGAGGTCATATGGCATGTGACTGCCCGAACAGACCTGCTGAGGAGCATAGATAGATAGTTGACAGACTGCCAAGGGAAAGACAACACTGTGATTAGGGATCTCCCAAGCGAGGGTATGGTGTCCCCTAGGGAGGTGGATATGGAAGAGGAGTATGTGGAGATCCAGGAGGAGGATCTATGGGTGGTGGAAAACACTATGGGATCCTTAAAACACCACTACCAGGTGGCCCATATCAGTCTCAGGGAGCTAGCGGTCGGGGTTGTAGACATCTGTAGTCTATGAAGGCATATGACCCACAAATTCATGAGATGATTAGTGGTATGATTTTTATTTATTCTACTTCTACCTCAGTATTGTTAGAAACATAAACGAGTCATTACTTTGGATATTTACTCTAGGTGTGAGTGTTAAATATCCTATTTGAGGTGTTATCCCAACAACTTTATCTCAAGGTTTCTATAGCGAACACTTCTTATGTATCTTTTATCTGCCAGTAGTGCGGGCTATCACTTGGTGGAGATAGGTTCTTGTGGAAAATTTTGTTTTTTACTATATAACCCTATAATGTCATCATGGTTATGGATTGGTTATCCATAGTCCAAACCCATATTGACTATCATTACAAATGATTCAGATTCCTTTGCACTGATGGGGAAATATTCTTCTTTACAGGCGAGAGAGATCTCATGGAAGGGTGAGTGGGTTTTGTGAGTAGGAGGTTTCAAACCATTACACATCAAATTTTTGAGTGTATCCCTTAGTGTAGGAGGATCTTTAGGTATCTATATTCCTTCATTCATGGAAGATTTTATGGAAGTCTTCCCTGATGACATTCTAGGACTACCCCCAAGACGGGAGATGAAGTTTTGTATCAACTTGCTTCCTGAGACCACTCTGATATCTTCTATGAAATATCAGATGGTCCCTACCGATCTTATAGAGCTACAGTTTCTGTTGGAGGACCTTCAAGAGAAGGGTTTTATCCAGACCAGTGTGTCCCCCTAGGCAGCTCCAATGTTGTTTGTGAAAAAGGTGGATGAGAGCTTATAGATTTTTGTGAATTATCATTACTTGAACTAGGCCATGATAAAGAAAAAGTATCCCTTTATGAGGATTTATGACCTCTTTGACTAGTTTTGATGTGTGAGATGTTTCTTGAAGATAAATCTCTAGTCTGGCTACCACCAGTTGAGAGTTCTCAAGGCTTATATTCTGAATATGTCATTCAAATGTCACTATGGAAACTATGAGTTCATAGCGATGACCTTTGGTGTGAAGAATTCCCCCACCATGTTTATAGATTTGATGAAATGGATCTTCCATCCATAGTTGGACCATTTTGTGTCTATCTTCGTTGATGACATACTCATATATTTCATGACAGAGGTGGATCATGTAGATCACTTGAAGATGATATTATACTTTCTTTGGGAATACTATATTTATGTTAAGCTCTCGAAGTGTCAGTTATAGATTCAAAAGGTTCACTTCCTAGGGAATTTCATTTCTAATCAGGGATTAGATATGGGTCTGATAAAGATTGATGCACTGCTTTCTTGGGATCCACCCAAGTGCGTGTCAGAGGTGTAATGTTTTCTTGGTTTGGCGGGGTACTACATGAGGTTTATGGAAGACTTCTCCAAGATTACAACCCCTTTGACCACCCTGAAATAGAAAGGGGATCTATTTACCTAGAATAAGAAGTGCCAGAGGGCCTTTGAGGAGTTTAGTATGTGTCTGAATAGTTCTCCTATTTTGAGACTTCCAAAGGAGGGTGTGGAGTACATAGTGCATTGTTATTCCTCAAGAGCTAGGATCAACTTCATGTTGATGCAATGATAGGTTGTTATGTCATATGGGTCAAGGAATTTGAGACCCCTGAGTAGAACTACATGAATCATGACCTAGAGTTGGTAGCATTAGTCTTCGCTCTATCGATGTCGGGAACTTACTTTTGGGAGAACGCTTTATGGTTTACTCAGAACATTAGAGCCTCAAGTATGTCTTCACATAGATATACTTGAACCTGAGACATCAGTTATGGTTTAATTACTACAAGAATATGACTTAGAGATATTCTATACTTTAGAGAAGTAAAACATGGTAGTAGATACTCTTAGTAGGAAGTCCCAGGCTCATTTGGTGCAATAGGCTTCTGACTAGTTGACTTCCTTGTAGCTGACACCGATTGAAAAAGAGGGTGCACCTTTTATTCAGTTGATAGTGACGATTCCTCATCTCTTTTAGTGTGAGAGAGATTCCCAGTTGGGAGACATATACTATGAGGTATTGCATGACTAGATATCCTCAGGATATTCACCTAATGGATTTAATAAAGGATGTAATCATATTATAACACCCCAGGTAAATAAAGAATATGACATTTTTATATTTATCCATATTTGTGAATAAAATATTAATATTACTTTAAAGGGGACTCTATGCTCGATGGCGTACCCAATACGAAACAACGAGTATCTTGGGAATCTTACGTTGCACTCTAATAATAAAATAATATTATATTAAATGGTAGTTAACGCCTAGCCGTTGTAATGGCGTGAATGAACAAAACTAACTAAAAAATTATTATATATGTTTGTCAAATATTTTTACTCCTTACAATAAATGTTAGAGGATTAAAAATGCGAATGAATACAATTTTTAAGCATAAACATTCTAATATTCTTTAAAAGGTCGATTAACCGCCTTTCGATGGTGAACCTCTTTTAAATCCACTTTTTAACAATTTTATCTATTGTAATTGAAACAATAAAATTATTCTTTAGAATCGGGACATCAAAATTTACTTTGTGGAAATTTTTGGTATTTTTCCGCTAAAGTTCATTTTTTAATGAATAGTGAAAAATGTTGTATTTTAATTCAAAACATCTTTTTAATCTAATTTATTTATATGATTATATTATCTTTTTAATTGGTTTTAAAGTTCAATTAGAATATATTTTTACCATTTAATCCAATAGTGGTCGTTGGAATTAATTTCATCTTGAAATTGGACTTAAACTAGAGTCAATCTTTTGATACTAATTGTTTCTTAAAAACAAGCTATTTGTTTTGACAGAGGGAATTAATTATTAAATTAATTAATGAAACTTATTTGTTTGGAATTTTGTAAAATAGACTTCATTTTGGAATTCATAATATCAAATATAGCTTAGGGTGAATTTTTGGTATTTTTCTAAAAAACTTCAATTTTTGATGAATAGGGAAACCACTAAGTGGTAGTTAAAGAAACTGATTTTTTGTTTAAATGAAACTTTTCCACCTCTATGTTTTGAATTTCAAAAATCTGATATACATGGTTTTCATTAATAAGTAAAATTTGGTTCAATGGAATTAAAATAATTTTTTTGGTGAATAGTAACTTTTAAGTTTTTAATCGCGATTAGAGGTAATTAGTGTAGTTTAAGGTAAAAATAATGTTTTAATAATATGAGATGAGCTTGAAACATGTACTAACCTTATTTTATGTGTCATTTCCGACCAAGAAAATCCATGGGTCAACTTGGGGACCCCATGGAGCCACTTAGGTTGGGAAATGACACAAATAACTTTTTATTTAATGTAAATGTAAAAATGAAACAAACATGAGTTGTTTTACTAAAACAATTTTTACATGGGGTTATACAAGTCATATTTTTGAATATAAATAGTCATTGGAAAGATAAAATTATTTCCTACATCATGATAGTTTTTTTATAATTTTTAGACATTAAATAAATAAAATTATTTATGACATCATAATGATGCAACAATTACCTCATTAATAAAGGATTTAAATAAAATTAAAAGATAATGTAAAATATATGACCTAAACATGTCCAAAACCTATTGTATTGGTGGATTTATAAACCTTATCACCTTATCCTCTAATTATATAAATTTGGGACTTTTTCAATCTGAAACTCATTTTCAAATAAAGTAACATTTCTTTACTTTCCAAAAGTGCCCCTCCTCTCCTCTTATAAAAGGCCCCCACCTGTACCTCCTTAACCACACTTCCAAAGCCTTTGGCTTGGCCAACCCCTGCCCATTTTGTCTCTCCACTTCCCTCTCTTACTCCTTGAAGCCTCAATTTGGGCATAAGTCTTCCCAAGGAAGCCTTTGAGCTCAAATCAAAAAGAGTTACCCGATTTTAAGGTAATGTCTTCACTTGTGTTCTTTTGTTTTATTTTGCTTCTCCAACCCACCTAAACTCTTTTTATTCATTTATTTTGTAACAAATCCAGTATATTCAATATACTAGGATGTTTTTATAAGAATCATTCGAGCTACACTTGCACATACCTACATCAAATGGTTAAAGAACATACTGTTTCTGTGGATGGCGAATTTCTGCCCCACGAAACGATGATTGTTCAACACTCATATAACACCTTAAAAGGTGGCCATTAAGATGTCACTATATTTGTATATGATATATAATATGTTTATGTTTTACTTAATCTTCTGTATTTTTCTTTTTTGGCATACCTTTATGGTTTCCATTGTGGGTAAACATGATAATTTCATTTTAGGAAGTGCGGACTAAAGCCCCCTCAAAGTGATTTGATTCGTTAATGCCATATGTGGGATGTATAAAGGATGTATTTAAAGTTATTATATATGATTTATGTTACATATAAATGATGAATATAATTCTGGAATTAAAATATACATACCTCTCATTTAGTTTTAATTCCATTAATATGACATAGAAATGAAAGTAGCGTTCATGCGTACGTACGGCTTACCGTCTCCATGAACGGTGCATTTCATTTATTACCTCTAAATGATTATGTAATATTATAAATACATGTATATTCTGGATATATATGATATATATGATATCCAAATCATGAATATAATTCTGTATATAATGAACCTTTGACCACACAAATAACATGTAATTGTAAGAAGTCCACTTTCGACTTAAGAACCAAATATCGACAAAACAAACATTATTAACTTAAATGATTACATAATGTTTATAACATGGAAATAAGTGATATAAAAGGAATAATGAACTTGAAAAAGGTTCTTAATCATGTAGAAATTAACTCAATTTTATTATTCAGGACGTTAAAGAATGATAGAGTCAAGTCGGACCCGAGGTAAGGGATCCTACTCCTCTTTTTATTTTTAAGTACACTCTTTTATGTCATTACTTTTAAGATCATATTTATTATGATTGGGATGTTATTTTATATTACTCTTACTTTAATTTTTATGTTCATATGATGAGAGACCCTATTCTCTCTCATCAATCCATTTTGTAAGTTTTGAGTGGCGCCGTTAGCCTGCCGAATTTTCGTAAGAGATCTAACCTCTCTCTTTCTCTTTAAGTACCCTCCTTTATGTCACTTCTTTTAAGATCATGTTTGTAATGATGGGGGATGTTATTTTATATTAATATTTCTGTACATTTTATTGTAATATGATGAGATAACCTATTTTATCTCATCAATCCATTTTTGGAAGTTTTAAGAGGCGTCGTTAGGCTGCAGAGTTTTCGTAAAGGATTTTTCATCTCACTTTTATTCCTGTGAGATTTATGCTACATTTGCCACAATTTCCTTTGAGTGGTGTATGTACTGACCATTATTTTACTCATTGTGTAATATAATTTCATTTATGAGTATTTACATTAATGTTTTATTGTCCTTCTTTAACGGGGTGTATGTTTCGAAAGATACCCATGTTGGTAAGGGAACCTTTCACCCTCCTCTTTTTAAAAGACTTCTTTTGTTATGTCTTTCAATTAACATAACATTATGTTGGGATATGTTATTCTATATCCTTATTGATTTAAATTTTATGTCCAAGTGATGAGATACCCTTTTTATCTCTCATCAACTCATTTTCTGAATTTTGTAGTGACGCCGTTAGGCTATCAAATTTTTGCAAGGGAACTTCTTAACCCAATTTTTATTCTTTGGGATAAGCTTGTAATCCTTGAATATGTCGTTCTATGAATATGTGTGAATAAACTCTGATTGTTTTACACTTAATATCCACTTATATTTGGTGTATTAGTTTTTCACACATAATTATGTAATTGATTTATCCTTAATCCAAGGATACCATCTTTGTATGGGACTTTATCTCAATCTCATTTCATTGAGGCATATTTTGTTTTATACACAACCTTCTTTTATACGGTGTATAAACCCCTTTGACTTTTACGTTTATCTGAAAGGAATCTTTATTATACAAAGTGTTTTACTAAATGACAAAAGGGAATGTTTTTGTAGTATGTATGCGGCGACAACGACTTCTCCGCTGCCGTGTCCATTATTTGAGTTTCAGCTTCCTCT
Source organism: Viscum album (assembly GCA_963277665.1). Classification (NCBI taxonomy): domain Eukaryota; kingdom Viridiplantae; phylum Streptophyta; class Magnoliopsida; order Santalales; family Viscaceae; genus Viscum; species Viscum album. The sequence goes on along the minus strand of OY728125.1, from coordinate 609,512,356 downwards.
ATAAGCCATACCTCTTTTTTTTAAAAGAAAAATAAATACCATGTTTTACATTTCTTTTATTTTGGTATGTAAAATGTATTTCATAATGTTTTTATATCAATGTGTTGTATTGATATCTTGTGATTGAAAAGTGGAAATGTTATGTTTCCTTTATGCATGTTTTATGTGATACGATTATGTTATGGTTCTTGGGCATTATTATGAAGATGGGTGGTTTCATGATAAACTAAGGGTGGGTGAGCCCGATATATCTCTCCAATGCATTGGGTAACATAAAGGGGTTAAACGTTAAGGTTTCTCCGAAGAGATTTAGGGAATATACTGTGATGGGTATTCCAAACGTAACCAAGAGGGTTACTCCCTACATAAGAATGTTATGAATGCCTGAAGTTACCTTTATGTCTTATGATTTCGATGATTTATTCATGATTTTTTGAGGTATGTTAATGTGCTTATGCTTTATGGGTAAAGTATGATTTCATTCTTATTTATATATGTACTCATGTTTCCTTTCCATACTTTTTATAACCCTTACTGAGCTTTTTATGCTCATCCCAAGTTTTTGAAATGTTTTTCATAGGTCAAGGGAAAGGTACATGATGTGATGATAGTGTCAAGGAAGTGTCAAGAAAGAATCCATGTTTTATTTTAAATATGTTTTCGTTTATGGGAAAAAAATGAATACTGTCTTTTATGTAACCACTTTGTTTAAATGTGGAATATAATGCAAGTTTCATGATCTAATTCTCTAAAACTCTAAACCTGAAAGGATCCTCAATGTGTAATCTTGTAATAAATCAAGATTAAGTAAGGTTTAAGGTTGGGGCCTTATATTTGGTATCAGAGTTCGGTTTAGATAAATTTAGAGGTTAGGGTATTCTCTAAGCACAAGTGACATTACCATAATGGTTAGGATTTCAGAAAGAGTCATAGTTTTAGATAAAGTGAATGAGTAAGTATATCTTAGTGTTTACCTTCCTCATTAGTACATGATGGTTTTGTTGATATACTCACACTGAAATTTCTGTTTTTAGTGAATGGATGGATCTAGCAGGCACCAAAGAAACAACATGTTTGACGGAAACTGTGGTGGTTCTCTGATTAAGATACTAGATAAAATGGGGGATTCAGTGAGGAAACTCGTGGTTGTTCTAAACCAACTATCAAGGAGTCATGATCATCCACTTGAACCTTGGTATGATCTGTAATGAATTATATACGAGATGACCAATCGATGTGGAAGTTTAGGTAATAATTATAAAGGTAACCATTAGAGTTTATATGATCCTTACTTTTGAGGTAATTATGGGTTATTATATGTTATGATGGAATATGAAAGTCATGAGATAAACTTGAGTTTAAAATATGTTATGATCATCTTTGAAGATTTTATATCGTTTTGGGGAATGTTTTATGAATTATATAGTTTTGGAAAAAGGACAACATGCAGACCGTGTGACAACCCGTCACGTCGGACAAAGCTGCGGGAATCGAACCCACAACCAAAGTGCGACTGGTATTTATCGCCTACCACTGGACTACGTGAAGTCCCTGGTTAGTTTGACTAATTATTTTTAGTTAGATGATTTTAGGAATCAAGAGTATGTTTATTTTGGGTTATCTATGGAAATGATTAACCTATCATCGAGGATATGTGATTAGGTTAATTACTTTTCAATATGAGAATTTAAGAGCAACTGCTGTTATTTAGAGATAAAAGTTAATTTGTACCTTGGAAGACTATGTGACTAAATCTTTCAAATATTTGGGTTTCAATATTATTTTGGTTTAATTTGAATAATTTTATAGACAAGTTGTTTATCAAATGGTCCTCGTTGAACTTTGGGTTTTGTTGGACAAATTTTGGAGATTAAGAATAGATTTTATTTTTATAAAGGGTTATCCTTTCTGGATTATCTGATCTTGTAATAACCTTTTTTGTTTTGGTTTGGGTTAAAGTCTAAACACATGGGAAGTATATAGTCCTCTTTTTTGGGTTAGGTGATTCTATTGAAGTTGATTATAGCTCTCTTAATGTAAACAAGTCATCCTAAATACTCATCTTTTGGAGAAAATATGAGTTCGTGTAAGAAATCTAGTAAAATTTGAAAGTAAACATGACAAGTAAGTATGTTTCCTTATGTTTTAGTTAAGTTAAAAAATAAATTCCTCAATGAAAATTAACTGAAAAAAAATGTTGTCCATTAACTTTTCCTACTGGGGAATCCAATACCGTTTAACCCATCACAAGTTTGCGATTTTCTTATGGTTAACTTTCTCCTAGACATGTTTTCTATCACTCTCCATCAGAACATGACCCTATGTTTTCTCCTCCATGTCCATGTTTTCCTACATGTAATCCTAGTATGGGTTAACTTGGGTGGCCTCTGTACTTCTATTTCTTTATTTTAATGTGATTGTTTTACCGACTCTTGTTCCGATGTGGGGCTTTCAAGGATGTTTTCGAGCCCAATTTTAAAATTGCGAGGACGCAATTCCCAAAAGGGGGAAGGATGTAACACCCCGGGAAAATAAAGAATACGTAATTTTTATATTTATCCATATTTGTGAATAAAATATTAATATTACCTTAAAGGGGACGCTATGATCGATGGCGTACCCAATACGCAACAACGAGTTTCTTGGGAATCTTACGTTACACTCTAATAATAAAATAATATTATTTTAAATGGTAGTTAATGCCTAGCCGTTGTAATGGAGGGAATGAATAGAACTAACTAAAAAATGATTATATATGTTTTTCAAATATTTTTACTCCTTACAATAAATGTTAGAGGATTAAAAATGCGAATGAATCAAATTTTTAAGCATAAACATTCTAATATTCTTTAAAAGGTCGATTAACCACCTTTCGATGGAGAACCTCTTTTAAATCCACTTTTTAACAATTTTATGTGATGTATTTGACAAAATAAAATTCTTCTTTAGAATCGGGACATCAAAATTTACTTTGTGTAAATTTTTGGTATTTTTCCGATAAAGTTCATTTTTTTAATGAATAGTGAAAAATGTTGTATTTTAATTCAAAACCACTTTTTAATATAGTTTATTTATATGATTATATTATCTTTTGAATTGGTTTTAAAGTTCAATTAGAATATATTTTTACCATTTAATCCAATAGTGGTCGTTGGAATTAATTTCATCTTGAAATTGGACTTAAACTAGAGTCAATCTTTTGATACTTATTGTTTCTTAAAAACACGCTATTTGTTTTGACAGAGGGAATTAAATATTAAATTAATTAATGCAACTTATATGTTTTGAATTTTGTAAAATAGACTTTATTTTTGAATTTGTAATATCAAATATAGCTTAGGGTGAATTTGTGGTATTTTTCTGAAAAACTTCAATTTTTGATGAATAGGGAAACCACTAAGTGGTCGTTAAAGAAACTGATTTTTTGTTTAAATAAAACCTTGACACCTCTGTGTTTTGAATTTCAAAAATCCAACATACATGGTTTTCATTAAGAAGTAAAATGTGGTTCAATGGAATTAAAATAATTTTTTTGGTGAATAGTAACTTTTAAGTTTTTAATCGCGATTAGAGGTAATTAGTGTAGTTTAAGGTAAAAATAATGTTTTAATAATATGAGATGAGATTGAAACATGTCCTACCCTTATTTTATGTGTCATGGCCGACCAAGAAAATCCATGGGTCAACTTGGGGATCCTATGGAGCCACTTTGGTTGGGAATGACATAAATAACTTTTTATTTAATGTAAAAGTAAAAATGACACAAACATGAGTTGTTTTACTAAAACAATTTTTACACGGGGTTATACAAGTCAGATTTTTGACTATAAATAGTAATTGGAAATCTAAAAAGCTTTCCTACATCATGATAGTTTTTTTATAATTTTTAGACATTAAATAAATAAAATTATTTATGACATCATAATGATGCAGCGATTACCTCATTAATAAAGGATTTAAATAAAATTAAAAGATAATGTAAAATTTATGACCTAAAAATGTCCAAAACCTATTGGATTTGTGGATTTTGAAACCTTATCACCTTATCCTCGAATTATACCAATTTGAGACTTTTTAAATCTGAAGATCATTTTCAAATAAAGTAACATTTCTTTATGTTCCAAAAGTGCCCCTCCTCTCCTCTTATAAAAGGCCCCCACCTCTACCTCCTTAACCACACATCCAAAGACTTTGGCTCGGCCAACCCCTGCCCATTTTGTCTCTACACTTACCTATATTACTCCTCAAAGCCTAAATTTGGGCATAAGTCTTCCCAAGGAATCCTTTGAGCTCAAATCAAAAAAAGTTACCCGAATTTAAGGTAATGTCTTCACTTGTGTTCTTTTATTTTATTTTGCTTCTCCAACCCCCTAAACTCTTTTTATTCATTTATTTTGTAACAAATCCAGTATATTAAATATACTAGGATGTTTTTATAAGAAGAATTAGAGCTTCACTTACACACACCTACATAAAATGGTTAAAGAACATACTATTTCTGTGGATGGTGAATTTCTGCCTCACGAAACGATGATTGTTCAACACTCATGTAACACCTTAAAAGGTGGCCATTAAGATGTCACAATATTTGTATATGATATATAATATGTTTATGTTTTACTTAAGCTTCTGTATTTTTCTTTTTTGGCATAAATTTATGGTTTCCATTGTGGGTAAACATGATAATTTCATTTTAGGAAGTGCGGACTACCGCCCCCTCAAAGTGATTTGATTCGTTAATTCCATATGTGGGATGTATAAAGGATGCATTTAAAGTTATTATATATTATGTATGTTAAATCTAAATGATTAATATAATTCTGGAATTAAAATATACATACCTCTCATTTAGTTTTAATTCCATTAATATGACATAGAAATGAAAGTAGCGTTAATGCGTACGTACGGCTTACCGTCTCCATGAACGGTGCATTTCATTTATTACCCCTAAATGATTATGTAATATTATAAATACATGTATATTCTGGATATATATGATATATATGATATCCAAATCATGAATATAATTCTGTATATAATGAACCTTTGACCACACGAACAACATGTAATTGTAAGAAGTCCACTTTCGACTTAAGAACCAAATATCGACAAAACAAACATTATTAACTTAAATGATTAAATAATGTTTATAACAAGGAAATAAGTGATATAAAAGGAATAATGAACTTGAAAAAGGTTCTTAATCAAGTATAAATTAACTCAAGTTTATTATTCAGGACGTTAAAGAATGATCGAGTCAAGTTGGACCCGAGGTAAGAGATCCCACTCCTCTCTTTCTTTTTAAGTACAATCTTTTATGTCATTCCTTTTAGGCTCATATTTCTTATGATTGGGATGTTATTTTATATTACTCTTACTTTAATTTTTATTTTCATATGATGAGAGACCCTATTCTCTCTCATCAATCCATTTTGGAAGTTTTGAGTGGCGCCGTTAGGCTGCCGAATTTTCGTAAGAGATCTAACCTCTCTCTTTCTCTTTAAGTACTCTCCTTTATGTCACTTCTTTTAAGATCCTCTTTGTTATGATGGGGGATGTTATTTTATATTAATATTTCTGTACATTTTATTGTAATATGATGAGAGACCCTATTTTATATCATCAATCCATTTTTGGAAGTTTTAAGTGGCACCGTTAGGCTGCCGAGTTTTCGTAAGGGATTTTTCATCTCACTTTTATTCCCGTGAGATTTATTATACATTTTGCACAATTTCCTTTGAGTGGTGTATGTACTGACCATTATTTTACTCATTGTGTAATATACTTTCATTTATGAGTATTTACATCAATGTTGTATTGTCCTTCTTTCACGGGGTGTATGTTTCGAAAGATACCCATGTTGGTAAGGGAACCTTTCACCCTCCTCTTTTTAAAAGACTTATTTTGTTATATATTTTAATTCACATAACATTATGTTGGGATATGTTATTATATATCCTTAGTGATTTAAATTTTATGTCCAAGTGATGAGATACCCTTTTTATCTCTCATCAACTCATTTTCTGAATTTTGTTGTGACGCCGTTAGGCTGTCAAATTTTTGCAAGGGAACTTCTTAACCCAATTTTAATTCTTTGGGATAAGCTTTACTCCTTGAATATGTCGTTCTATGAATATGTTTGAATAACCTCTGATTGTTTTACACTTAATATCCACTTATATTTGGTGTATTAGTTTGTCACACATAATTATGTAATTGATTTATCCTTAATCCAAGGATACCGTCTTTGTATGGGACTTCGTCTCAATCTCTTTTCATTGAGGCATATTTTGTTTTATACACAACCTTCTTTTATACGGTGTATAAACCCCTTTGTCTTTTACGTTTATCCGAAAGGAATATTTATTATACAAAGTGTTTTACTAAACAACAAAAGGTAATGTTTTTGTTGTACGTATGCGGCGACAACGACTTCTCCGCCGCCGTGTCCATTATTTGAGTTTCAGCTTCCTCTACAAGCCATTCCTCTTTTTTTAAAAGAAAAACAAATACCATGTTTTACTTTTCTTTTATTTTGGTATTGAAAATGGTTTTCATAATGTTTTTATATCAATGTGTTGTATTGATATCTTGTGATTGAAAAGTGGAAATGTTATGTTTCCTTTATGCATGTTTTATGTGATACGATTATGTTATGGTTCTTGGGCATTATTATGAAGACGAGTGGTTCCGTGATAAACTAAGGGCGAGTGAGCCCGATATAGCTCTCCAATTCATTGGGTAACGCAAAGGGGTTAAACGTTAAGGTTTCTCTGAAGAGATTTAGGGAATATACTGTGATGGGTATTCCAAACGTAACCAAGAGGGTTACTCCCTACATAAGAATGTTATGAATGCCTAAAGTTACCTTTATGTCTTATGATTTTGATTATTTATTCTTGATTTTTTGAGGTATGTTAAAGTTCTTATGCTTTATGGGTAAAGTATGATTTCATTCTTATGTATATATGTACTCATGTTTCCTTTCCATACTTTTTATAACCCCTACTGAGCTTTTTATGCTCATCCCATGTTTTTGAAATGTTTTTCACAGGTCAAGGGAAAGGTACATGATGTGATGATAGTGTCAAGGAAGTGTCAATAAAGAATCCATGTTTTATTTTAAATATGTTTTCGTTGATGGGAAAAAGTGAATACTGTCTTTTATGTAACAACTTTTTTTAAATGTGGAATGTAATGTAAGTTTCATGATCTAATTATCTAAAACTCTAAACCTGAAAGGATCCTCAATGTGTAATCTTGTAATAACTCAAGATTAAGTAAGGTTTAAGGCTGGTACCTTATACATATCATCCATTTTTAGGGATGGATGATGGTCCCAATCATGATACTAGAAAAGGTGATGTGAGAGTTACCCACATCTCCCCTAGCTGTATATCCCAGTGTGGGGAATATTTATAGAGACATTAAAAGGTAGTTTTGGTGGGATGACATGAGATAGGGCATAGTTGAGTTTGTATCATGGTGCCTCACCTTTCAGCAAATGAGGCCTAAGAACCATGTTCTGATAGGTTTATTATAGCCACTTGAGATCCCAAAGTAAAAATAGGATATCATAAATATGGAATTTATTGTAAGTATTATGTATAAAACAAAGGGACACAATTACATATAGGTGATAGTTGACTGACTCATGAAGTCAACACACTTCCTTACTATTAGGGAGAAAAGTTCGGTGGAGGGTTAGGAGAAGATGTATATATGGGATATTATTCACCTTCACGGCTCTCCCTTAACTATTATCTTTAACCGTGATGCACGATTTACATCATAGTTGTGGAGAGGCCTATAGGATGAATTTAGGACCTAGATGAGGATGATTACAACCTCCCACTCCCAAAAAGATGGGCAGAACAAGTGAAATATCCAGGTGTTGGAGGATATGATATGGGATTTATTTTTTGGACTTTATCTAGATCTAGGAGGATCACTTTACACTAGTAGAGTTTGCGTAAAACAATCGATACCACTCTACTATCGGTATGGAACCTTTTGAGGCCCTATATGGGAGACCCTGTAGGCCATCCTTGTATTGAAAATAGATCGACAAGGCATCTTTTTTGGGTCCATATATAGTGTAGGTGATGAATAAGAGGGTCTAGGTCATCTGTGATAGGGTGATGATAGTACAGACTAGGCATAAATATTATGCATATAGATATCGTAGGCCTTTAGAGTTTGAGCAGGGAGACAACACTTTACTGAGAGTCTCCCTACAATGAGGATTGAGGAGGTTCACATGGAGAGGAAATATATCCTCAAGGTTAATTACACCATTCGAGATATTTCATATTATTAGAGATGTTTCTTACCAACTCAGCTTACCCCCCATTTGGAGCAGGTGCATGACATATTCCATGTGTCACAACTGAGGAGATACATGCATGAACCTTAACATGTTATTGAATGAGGTGAGATAGAAATTGAGGATATAGACACCTTTTAAAAGAACCTGGTGGTGATTGAGGATCATTAGAAGAGGACCCTGTGTGGATGCAATATCCACTTGGTTCATGTTCTTTAGCAGCACAAATGCGTGTAGGAGAGATCATGAGAGTAGGAGAGCTAGGTGTGGGCTTAGTATCTTGAGTTTTTTGTCTAGTTTTTTATTTTTTGGGAAAAAATATTAAATAAGGGAATGATTTAGAGACATTGTTTTGACATGTAATACTTTGGAATATATATATATATATATATATATATATTCATATCCAAGCGTTGAGACGACATGCGATTCTGAGGTCCGATGTGCCCAAAATTAATTTTATAAAAATATTAAATATATTTTATATTACGCATATGAAGTTTATTAAATAAAATGGGATAACAAAAAATCTTAGATAAAAAATACAAGACCACAGTTGAGTCTGGAATGCAATGTTTACCCTAGGTGCGACCTAAAATAGATAGGTTTGGGGCGTTCATACAAAAGAGGCCGTGGGTGGGTGCATTTAGTTAAATAAATAATTAAATTTATTTATTTTAATTAAATAAACTAATAAAATTTCCATATATTAATAAATCATTATGGAAGGATCACTAAAGTTAGCCTCATAACCATGAGATCACTATGTAATGACTTCTTCCTCATCTCATTGGAAAATTAGATTTAGACTTGACTAACCTCTACATCCAAGCAGATTAATGCGCAATAAATACAATGAATCCTCTCATTCGTTAGCAAGTTAGTTCTTCAATGATGAATGATCCAAAACTAGGTATGAATCATAAATTCATGGTTTATTCCCCTATTGATTAAATTTATTAATAAAGATCATATTTATTTTTTGATCTGTGTTTTAATTGAGCCATTTCAAGCACCCATATACATATTTAATTATTTATTTATTAGTTCTCTCACCTAGGGCATACCTATTTATGTTCATTGGACAAGAACTCTTGTCCAATGCTGGTTAAACATTTTTTTGGTTCTTTTCTTCCACCCGTTCTTCTCATTCTTTTCCATTGGACTATGAGGTATTGGGTCAATGTTTTAGGGTGGTACTGAGCCTGATCAAACCCATGGATTCATGGAATAATCATGTGAAACAAATAGATTGGCCAAAAAAAGTATGTATTGAGATGATTTTTGGGTTTTGGGTGATTGATTTGTTGAAAATGGGTTCTAAATCAACAATGGAAATGATGGGTTTGGTGTAGTATAGGGCATGCGGGTTTGTGAGTGAAGAATCCAGATCAGATTTCCATCCACTAAATAGCCGGAATCACTAGATGAAGGAAGATCCACCTTTTTTTGGTGGATCAGAGGAAATATATAAAGAAATAACTATAAATCTAGGGCTACACAATATGTAGTCTATTGAACACATGATGTGTAGCCCCTAAAACTATAGCGCTATGGTTTCCACATAATTATAAGTATCACAAGTTGTGTGGGACCCCTGAATTCTGTGTGAAACATGTGATGGAATCCGAGCATGTAATCTGAGAGTACAAGGATATAGACATGGCTAGGAACATGTTGTGTGCCAAAGTAAATGGACATGGGTAGAATACATGGACATGGTCGGGGAGAACGTGAGTGAACCCAAGTGGATGAGGCATTCCATGTAGTCCATCTACACACCATGTATGGCAACATGGATAGTGAGAAATATACCTATAGAGACATGCCTAGGTGATGGAGTAGGACCACACACCATGTGGGTCCCCTTACATTCTATGTACCCCTTCTTATCTTATGAGAAAACTTTAACTTCTCACATCTCCTTCATTTGAACTCTAATTTTGACTCTTCAGTAACCTATCCTGAGTGTTTTTCTACATAGAATGAGATAGTGGTCTCTGTAGTTGATTTTGAGATATGATGCAAGAGGTTATGGTAATGGGGATTATTTAGGTAGAACTCGATGATGGTAGTGATCATGGAGGACCATAAGGGGATTTAGAGTGGAACCCTCTAATAGGGGTGGGCTTGGGTCCTCTACCTATCTATAGAGTGTAAACCTCCTATGAGGTAGGTCATGAAACCTCTATCTATTCTTAGAGTGGAACCCTCCTACTGGGATATGGAATGAGTCCTCTACCTATCCACTTAGTGGAACCCTCCTGCGAAGTTAGAGAATGGGTCCTAGACTATGAGAGCGACACCCTTCTACTGGGCAGGTCATGTGTCCTCTATATGATATCATAGTGGAACCCTCCTATTGTATTAGGGAATGGGGCCTCAACTACCAGAGTGGTACCCTCTATCTTGGTTGGGCATGGGTCCTCTATCGATTAATACAATGACACATTCCTGATATGATAAGGAATGAGTCCTCTATTGACTATTGAGTGTCACCCAATTATAGAGTCATTTAATAGGTCCTCTATCTTTCTACTGAGTGATACCCACCTATTGTACCAGGGCATGGGTACTATACTTTGATCGACTATGCGATATAGTGGAGAGGTGTGGCTTGAATTGGATGTTTTCTTCTAGAAATACACATGATTTGTTGTGAATTATTGATGGACTTCCTATTGTGTCTCTTACTACACCCCATTTAGATTTCAGGGCATCATAATGGGTATGCATATACTCACCCAACATGGGATTTTTTCACATGTGTCGTGTCTTATGCAGACAGTAGATAAGTCAGCAGTGACTACAAAAGAGCATAGGGATACCTGGTGCATTAGAACGCATATGGTGGTTATAGCTTGGAGATCAAAATCTAGTCTCTCTCAACACATTTACTTTCTAGTTTTTTCAAGTTGGGACATCTTTATGATTAGGAAGGCATTTTTCCCCTTTACTTTTCAGTTTACACTATCATAATATTATACACCCTATAGGTTTTGTATGCATGGTTTATATTCAAGATATTGCATATTTTTATTATTACTCCTCTTTACTTTTTCATTGAGATGGTCAGGCCCCATTTAGGTTATGCCTTTCTGCACTTGTTGCCACCCCTTGGACTATAGAGGTGGGATTAGGGTATTTGTTGCTCGATCCCCATTGGGCTGAGTCATGAAATACTAGGGTTGGGGTATTTACATTTGGTATCATATCAGGTTTAGTAGATATATTGGGTACTATATTTATGAAAAATTATATTAGGGAACTTAACCCTATGATGTACCTTGATAATATTCCCAAGGAAAATATACTTATGATTTTGAGATTATCTATACATAAATTTTCAATATATGTTAAGTATTTCACTTGTTTTGAAATTATACACCATGAATCAAAATTTTATGATTTAATCTAGTGTGTGTCATTGTTTAGAAATGGTGCATAGAATAAGGAATGAAAACCATATCAATGCTTGTAATCCATGTAGGGATTGCACTCCCAAGAAAGATAATAAAGCTAGAGATGGAGTTGCAGCTAGAGTAGAATAAATTATAGCTATATTGGGGAAGCTAACTCAAGTTATGACCAATAACCTTTACTATATAGAGAAACCTACTGATCCATAATACAATGTACCAATTTTAGAACGCTTTATGTGTCATCAAATTCCACCATTCAATAGGAATAACAATCCATTTGTTTCTGAGAAATGGATATGTTTGTAAGAGAAGATATTTCTCACTTTGGGAAGTAATGAATGGAAGACGTTTTTCATGATATTCTATCATCTCTCAAGTGATGTGGATAAATGGTGGTCATTGATCCAAAACAATAAGAATGAAGAGGAAATATCAAGATGGAGTGGAAGGATTTTAATAAAATTTTCATGGAAAAATATTTTACTTGAGAACAATGATGAATATGGAGAGACAATTCTTGAGTTGAAGACAAAAGGAAGAGGAAAATATTACTAGGTATGAAGCTAACATTCAAGGTTATAAAGGCATGCTGGAGACTATATATATAATCCAAAGAGTAATATTTATCATTTCATTAATGGGTTAAAGGCAATCCATTGAAGGTAATTAGTATCTCAAACATTTTCATCATATGAGGATATAATATCATGTGCTATTAAGATAGAGAAATAATTATCTAAGTATTATTTATTTGATGGAATTTATGAGAAGAATAATAATTAAGAGAAATAAAATGTATAAGGGGAAGAAGAGAACTAATAAATTTTCAACATGTGATACTTGTGGCAGGAAACACCTTGGTACATTCCTAAAAGGAAAATGATTTTTATTCAAGTGTGAAGAAAAATGCCATCATGCTCATAAATTAAAGGGTAAGGGATAATTCATCAAAGTGTAGTGATTTAATTTTAAGGAGATGAAGCACTATTCCAACCAATTTCGCAAATGTTAAGGGAACTTACCACAAAATAATCCAAGGGGAGAAGGTCAAGCTTATGAAATTTCTACAGTTGATGTGGAGGTTCCTAACAATGTGTTGAAATGTGCACTTATCATCCACTTTAGGATTAAAAATGTTTTATTTGATTATGGTTCTACCCACTATTTTATATCTGAATAATTTTATAAGGGTATAATATCACCAACTCAATGATTAGATATTAATTTGGTGGCGAGGACACCTAATGGTAGGATGAATACATCTCAAGTCTATAACTCCTCTCTGATAGAATTTTGTGGGATGGTTATTCCTGGAAATATTGTTATTCTTACTTTAATTGAATTCAATAAAATTTTGGGTCTAAATAACATTTGATATTTTTACTTAAGACCACGAGGATGGAAAATTTTTATGATAAATTTACCAAGTGTGAATTTTATCTTTATAAAGTTTCATTCTTAGGATATATAATCTCAAGTGAGTGTATATCAGTGGATCCTTCAAAGAAAAAAATTATTGAAAAATGGACTAGACCAACTAAAATAACCAAAATATATAGTTTTCTTAGGTTGTATGGATAATAACAATTATTTTTGATATATTTATCATGACTATCTAATATACTCACCAAGTTGAATTAGAAGGGGGTTAAATTCTTATAGACAGATAAATGTGAAGAAAGTTTTAATAAACTGAAGAGAAGGTTGGTAAGCATGCCTATACTTACACTAATCTATAGTGGAGAAGGGTTTTTGACCTATAGTGATGTATCAAATAAGTGTTTGAGATGTTTCCTCATGTATAATGATATGGTGATAGATTATGCCTTACTTCAATTGAAGGTTCATGAGAAAAATTACTCTAATAATGATTTGGAGTTGGTAGCTGTAATTTTTCCATTGAAAATATAGAGGCATAATATGTATATTGAAAGGTGTGATATATATATTTATCATAAAATATTGAATTATATATTTAAATAGAATGAATTTAATACGTTTGATTGTACCATAATTCACTATTTTATTTCACCCTTACACCACTATATTAAACTGATTTTTTATTGTAAATTCAAATTATTATAAAAAATTGAACTTCATGATTGATTCAATTATTTTGTTTTTATCACATTTAAAAAGGGTAATTTTATTTTTTATTATTATTTAATTATAGTTGAAGGTGATTTGGAGGATCCAAAATGAAGTTCAAGCAAAGCGGCCTAAACTGCACAGGAGCCCAAGAACCTATATAGACTCAAATGGACATTGAAAATAATACATGCATCCAATTGGGATGAAAATTTGTGTACCAATACAAAATTCATTAGGATAAAACTATTATAAATACACCAAATTCAAATTATTCAATTAAGTGTCCCATATAAACCAATATTCATAAGAAAATGAGTTCTCTTGAAGTCAAAAGTAGTGTTCTATATTTCAACAATATCTAGAGATTTTAGATTCCAAATGATGCCATGTTTTTGGTAGAGATATTAAATAGGTGTGGAAATAAGCTTTTAGTTTTTTAAAAAGTTATATAAGACTTTTTGAATGCTTAAAACCATGGTCCAAGTGGTTTTATAAAATCTGGGTGCCGAAAACCACCGTCTACTTTGCCTATAAATTGGCACCATGGGAACCCCATTTAAATGTTCAACCATGACGCAAGGTGCTGATATTTTGGAGTCCTATAAGAGTACTCTCCTCATCCTAGAAGTTATATATACCCCTATACTCATAGGAGGATAAAGGATGAAGGTGGAGTTCCACCCGAGCCTCCTCCTCATCTAATAGTGAGCTAAATGGGGGATGATCATTTCGAGGGAGATACACACACTTGAAAGGAATTTAAAAAACTTATTATGTTACTAGTTTTTTTAATTTATGTGTGAAACATTTAATTTAAGTGTTATCTTAACATGATTCTTCTTTGAATTCATTTTTTGGTTTAATCAAGTGAAACACTTTTTATCTTAACACCAGTTGAGATTTCAAGTAGAAATATTGGGTTGATCTGATTAAAAAAAACATGCAACCTTTTTCATATTCACATGCATGATATTTCATTATTATTTGGTATCCCTTGTTTAATTATTGAGGTAAAAACCTTGACAACATGATTGTTGTGCCAAGGGTTGGTTCTTTGTGCATCGTTTTAAGAGGCAAGAGGGGAATCAAGATCTTGACAATCCTCAACCAAAGAATTCCATTAAACCATGTGAATTTTTTAGAACAATGAACAATAAAATATTTGTAGTGAAATTGAAATGACCTAATTCTCTCATAATTTTAAAAACACCACCTTCCTTTTTCAACTGTTAAACTCTTTAAGTAAGTCATTTTATTTTTAATCCTGTTTTCAAAACCACCCCCCATTTTAGTCATTTTTATTAAAAATACACACTTTAAACCCCAAAAATAGCCTTGAGAGATGACCCAGGGTCTTCCCTAGACTATAAATCAACTTAAAAAACACAATGAATTCTACATTTCATGATAACACGATTAAATTTTGGCACCATTTCGAGGGAGTGCTTTTTTTTAATTTGTATTTTTTATAAAAACATTGTGTATTTTGTAAAGATTTGTGTGATTATTTTATTCCTTCATATTTTTATGTTGGTTTCTAAAATATTCCTTTTTAGGACTTTTTTATGACATGATCTTAATAAGAGAAAATAATTCCTTTCAAACACGAAGCAGAGAGGATCTTGCATCATCAACAACAAGAAGAACTGAACAACCCCTTGAAAGAGGACACACAAAACATCAAAAAATTTTCTTTATCCTTATTCTTATTATGAAAAAAACATAATGTAACATCCACAACTCTAAGGACACTGAATTGACGCCCTGATCCGGGTCACCACATGACCTTAAGCACACCTCCCCATACACCAGAGGTTACCAACTAGTAGTGAGGGTCTAATAGTTCACATGGGGGGACTATACCCTCTTTACCAGTATAAGCCACAACAGAAAACAATATAAATAGAAGAAAAAATAGGAAACAACCAATAAAATGCATACATATCCAACTCCCAAACCTGGTACAACCATATACAACAGTAAATATATTATTCCATTCCATAGTGCAAAGTGAAAAAAACCTAAAAAGAAAGAAGAATATCAGAATCCCCAAAATGGCCTAGAAACCAAGTCTGGAACCTCATCCATGTATGTCCCATGTCCAATCACAACTCCATAGAATAGGGCCCTTTCCCTTGTCCTGACCTGCAACTATGAAATCTACTCGAGTATCCAATGGCATCCCGAGCAGGGTGTGAGTATAACTCAGTAGGGCACCACCAATGGTGTCTACAAAGAAATATCAAGTCAATTAGATAGTGCATTCAAGTGATAAGTAATGGAAATTAAAGGAAAAAATTTCAATAAGCCATTCCAGTATGTATTCCCTTAAGCTGTGATACAATTTAAACCAGGTTCACTACTTAAGTATATCATGGTCTAGTTCACCCTATTTCATGTGGTCAATAGATTAGGCATGTTCAATGTTCTTAAAGCATATAGGGACAAATCTAGTCCTATCTCACTAGGCATCACATCACAATAACCACATTATCCTCACCTCGAAGCCTCAGTCTTGGTGGAATGAAACCATTAAGGGAATATAACTCCGTCCCCTTCCCTAAACCATGAATTTAGAGGGTGGATATTAGATCCTCAGTCAAACTAGACCCATGGGTGTAGAACCTCATGTATTTACCCCACTCTACCAAGCCATGTGCACATGCTTATTTACCAATCTCCACAAACAACCACATTACAACCAATCATAGAGAATATCATTGGCAACATCACAATAATACCAATAAATGGGAAATTAACATTATGCCACAATCCATTAACACATTCATCATTTATAACCCATAATCATTTAGCCCTATTTCCCATTTCCCATGCCTATCTCACTAAGAATATTCAAGTATTAATATAATCCCTTAACATATTCTCATTAACCCCATTTAACCCATTTACATTCCAACCAAGAAATACCTTAGCCCATAACCACATTATACACAACTATCCACAACCCTTATAACTCATTACATAAACCAATTAACACATCATCTAAGGATCTATAACATCATGGGTCAAATTCATACCTTACATTTCTGTTATCCACTAAGGAGGGTCGGTACACCCCATGGGTGGCCCTAAAAATAGTCACGACATCCTCCATGCATCCCATGAGGATCATGATGGGTTCATTTGGTTATTTAGACACTTAATATACCACATATTACCAAAATAACCAAGAACACATCAGTATGAGAATAAAAATAAAACCCTACACGCACAAATCCAGATACAAACTATGAGATATAACTTATAGAACACCTACCTCAAATCCATTGGTGAACCCACTCTTAATCGAAGCCTTAGATCCCGATATAAATCCACTTCGAAGATTCACCCTAAAACTCACCAAAAATAAGTGTTTTAGAGATTTGGATGGATATAGAGAAGAAATGGAAACCCTAAACCCAAAAAGAAGAAAGGAAGAGATTAGTCTTACTCGGATCTTCAATCCACAATTGAAGGCACTCCAAATGGCCTAGGATTTAAGGAGATAAACCCTTGGGAGTTATTGGAAACCATGGATCAACACTAGGGTTGAGGGAGGAAGAAGGGAGAGAAATATTGAGTTGGTATAGGAATTCCTGTAATGGATTTTTTGTAATTTTCTTAAAAATACTGGGCCACACGATTTACCCGCATGATTTACCAAACCGTACGGATGCTACTATCTGAAAACTACCCCCTCACATGGTTACCCGTGATTGATATATATTTATATTAATCATGAAATAACTATGCGCAATCCTCTATCCATGAATACATGGTTACCTTGGATAATCCACATGGTTTTCCCTAACTGTGCACAAACTGTGAAACATGCCATAAAATTCTTTTTCTTCCTCTTTTTCATCATGAACCCCCAAAACACCCCCAAAACTTCACATGAACTTGGGGAAACACTTATGTAACCAAAAATAAGGGAATTAAACTGAAACTTAAACAAAAACATAGCTTAAGGAAAATCTAGGATCTTACAACCTCCCCACCATATGACAACTCATCCTTGACCCACTCTTCCCAAGAATCATTGAGCTTACAAAGAAAAGAGATCGGTCCAATGAACCTGTATATTTGATTATCACTCCCAAGTTTTATCTTAAAAATTTGCATGCTACCATAGAACATGAACCAAAGGCACAACCTTGCCCTGCAAGACCTTCTCACTATGATAAAAAATACAGACCAAATTCTCCTCAAAGGATGCTTTAGGATCAAGATCAACATCATCAATGTTTAACACATGAGATGGATCAGGTTGATACTACTGAATTTGTGAAACATGAAAAACATCATGCATACCACTATACCATTGTGGAACAGCTAATAGGTAAGCCACTGGTCTAATCCTCTCCGCAATCTCAAATGGCCCCACATATCTAGGTGCCAACTTTCCCTATTTCTAGATTTGATGGTACCCCAACCTTGGAGACACCCAAAGAAACACACTATCACCCACCTCAAACTCAAGAGGTCTACGACGCCGATTTTCACATGAATTTTTCCTCCTTTGGAAGTTTCCATATGATTTTGAATCAATTGAACCCTTTTCAATGTCTCTTGTATGAGACTCGGACCTAATAGCTCAGGACCCTGACCTCTAACCAAAATAGTAGAGATCTACATGGTCTCCTGTAGAGAGACTCAAAAGGATCCATATGAATTGTGGCCTAAAAACTATTTTTGTAATCAATGTCAACGAGTGATAAGTTCCTTTCCCACAAACCACCAAAATCCAGCACACAGTCTCTCAACATATCCTCTAATACCTGAATCATACATTTTGACTACCTGTCAGTCTAAGGGTGATAATCCATACTCAAAAACACCTGGGTACCAAGTGCCTTCTACAATACCTACCAGAAAAATGAGGTGAAACTTGGATTATGATCTGAAAATATAGTTCTTGGAACACCATGAAACCACACTATCTATAGAATATATAAATGATCTAATTGGTCCACTGTATAAGTCTCCTATATTAGAAATAAATGAGTTACTTTTTTTAGTTGGTCCACAAACACCCAGATTGCATCATTCTTATGAGGTTTCCTCAAAAGACCAACTACGAAGTCCATCGTTATGTCATTCCACTTCCACTTAGGAATAGGTAATGACTGAAACAACCCACCTTTACGCTAATGTTTGTACTTCACCTACAGATAGGTAACCCATCACGCCACAAAAACCACAAATTCTTTCTTAATTCCTGGCCACCAATACTGCCTATGAAGGTCTTATTACATCTTCATCAAGCTAGGATAAACTACCCACTTTGATGCATGGAACTCGCAAATAAACTCTTCACGCATGCCCGTAAGTACCACAATATGACCTTGAACATAAGAAACTCCATCAGCATCAAAAACCCAACTAGAAGGTGACTACCCACATTTAAGACTTTCATTCGTAGCCAAACACTCCAGATCCATCAACTTAATCTCATTGACCTGGATGAAAAGTGTCGATTCAACTTCTATAGATGCAAGAGTCATCTATTCGTGACCATCCTATACCTTTAGTTGCATCTTAGAAAATAATTCCCTCATCTTCCACTCTGAATTGGACTCTTGAACCGCCTAATTCTAAGTCTTCCAACTCATAGCATCAAAAACACTATTCCATTTCCATGGTGTATAGGCCAACTCAAAATCTAAGGATTTTAGGTACTCAACCCACCTTTTTTGTCGAAGATTTAAATCCCACTGAGAGAATATGTACTTAAGACTTTTATGTTTGATAAAAACCATGAAGGGTTATCCCAATAAGTAATGCCTCTAACACTTAAAGGCATGAACCACAACAGCTAGTTCAAGGTCATGAGTAGGATAATTTCTTTCATGTGGTATCAACTATCTTGATCCATAAGCTACAAAATGATCTTCCTGGATCAACACTGCACCATGTCTAACATCGAACGCATCAAAAAACAAGGTGTACCTATTACCTAGTTCGGGTAAGATCAAAATTAGTGTGGTAGTAATCCACTTCTTCAGCTATTGAAAATCATTCTCACAAGACTCTGACCATTCAAACTTAATACCCTTCTTGTTTAAGCTTGTGAGTAGCACTGCCAATTGAGATAAATCTTTAATAAACCTTCAATAATAACTAGAAAAACCCAAAAAACTCCAAACATCAGAAATTTTTTTAGGCTAATACCAAGACACCACAACCTGTACCTTCTCTAGATCCACTGACATATATGACTCAGAAATGATGTGTCCTAAGAAGTGAACATCACCAATCTGAAACTGACATTTTGATAGCTTGATGTAAAGCCTATGATCTCTTAGTGTACTCATGACGATATCAAGATGTTGGGCATGATCATCATGATTTTTGGAGTACACCAAGATGTCATAAAAAAAAACTACTAAAAACTGATCCAGATATGGGTGGAATATACAGTTCATCAAAGCTATAAACATAGCCGGTGCATTGGTCAACCCGAATGGCATTACCACAAACTCGTACAACCCATACCTTCTCTGAAAAGATGTCTGTGGTATGTCAGAATGTCTCACCCTCAACTGATGGTATCCTGATCTCAAATCGATCTTAGAAAACACCGAGGCACCTCTGAGCTGGTCAAATAGGTCATTGATTTAGGAAGTGGATATCGGTTCTTAACAGTCATCTGGTTTAGCTTCCTATAGTCTACACATAATATTAACGCTCTATAAACCTTTTTATAAAAAACATGAGAGATCCCCAAGATGAAACACTAGGGAGAATAAACCCATTATTCTCCAACTCCCCTAACTAAAACTTAAGTTCTTGGAGCTTAGCTGGAACTATTTAGTATGGCGTAATGGATACTGGCTCCACTACCGATAGAAACTCAATTGTAAACTCAACCTCTCTATTGGGTGGTATCCCCAAGAAGTCCTCATGAAACATGTCCTAAAACCGGTTCACAACAGGAGGGAAAACCAGCTACTCCTTCTCCCCATCATCTAACATAAGGAAATCCACATGAGTCGTGAGTTCTCCCAACTACTAGCATTACATCCCTGCGCAGCCCGATCGAGCATCCCACTCACCACAGAGGACATAAGCGTCTCCATCCAGAGATGTGAACATTACCCAATGTCAGTAACAATCAATATGTACTTGATACAACACCAACCAATCCATCCCTAAGATTCGGTCAAATCCTGGCATCTCTAGAACAAATAGATCCCACAAAAAAAGATATCCACCAACCTCTAAAGCATAACCCTTACACTCAAATCGTACGCCTAATAAAGTATCAAGTGACATTACTCCACAATCTCTCTCCAAGGTTAAGCCCAACACAACTATGAACTGAGAAAAAAAATAAAATAATGAATTGTACCTGTATCAAATAAAGCACTAGCGAGCATGGAAGATATAAGAACCGTACCTTGAATAGTAGATGATCTTACCTCACTGCATTTGGTCATAGTATGAACCACATAGAGATGACCTGCCCCTCTACCCTGGGATCTAGTCTGAATGCCCTATACTGTACTGCCCTATTAGTGTGGGTAGTCTCACCCTAGAGTTCCACGTCCACTACCTATACCAGTAGGACCCATGGAACTCCAATTTCCTGCCTGATACGGGGTAACTGACCCCTACCTACACTCGATATCTGCCTTTTACTTCCATCATTTCCCAACTACTTTGTGTTCCTTCATAACCTATGAACATGGCCTATCCTTACGAATGCTCGGTACTGGACTGGTGGTAGGGGACACTGGCCACACATGTACCTCAACCGTCCATACTAATAACAGAATATCTGGTCACTGATATGAGAGGTTCGTCCCCTCTTCTATCTGCTTTATGGACTTATGAATTGATGAAAGTTTCCAAAAAAATGCTTTCTACTCTCAGTAGTCATACCACATGCTCTCGCAGATGGAACCACAAGTTCACTATCCAAATATCTCTTTAAGTTCCCTTCTAAAATGAGAGCTTGATCTACAAATTCTGTGAACATTTTCAGATGGAAAATATTCATCTGAGATTTGATCTCATGTCTTAGCCCATCCTGGTAACGTTTCTCCAGAGCTGCCTCGTCTCTTGTCAATGTTGGAACAAAGCATCACAAATCAGTGAAATGTCTATCATAATCTATTACCGACATTTTCCCTTGGGTCAAGCTCATAAAGTCTTCATCCTTCTTCTACCTCAACATTTCTGGGTAAAAGTGTTCAAGAAACCTCTCCTAAAAATCCTTCCATATAACTCCTTCAGTATAATCTGTTTAAACTATGATGTCCCACCAATTACTTGCTTGTACTCTCAATATATATTCCACTAACTTGAATTTCTTATCAAGAAGAGTCTCCATATGCTCAAGGATAGTTTGTATAGACTCTATCTAGAACTCTGTTGCCTCTGGCCCACCTTATCTGGTAAAGGTAGGAGGGTGCTACAGTTGAAACTCCCTGGTCAGCTCAAACATACTCGGTGCAACCCACACTAGGTATCGTTCCATCATCTTCATAAAATGAGTGAAGTTATGGCAGAACTG
This sequence comes from Viscum album, assembly GCA_963277665.1. Classification (NCBI taxonomy): domain Eukaryota; kingdom Viridiplantae; phylum Streptophyta; class Magnoliopsida; order Santalales; family Viscaceae; genus Viscum; species Viscum album. Next base: position 609,489,996 of record OY728125.1, on the reverse strand, counting down.
ATCTTCCCTACCATCTTAAACCACCGAGTCCCCTTTCTCCATTACTAGGGGATCATTCTAAGAAACATCCTCCTGTCACCCAACCAACACACGTATTCATGGTGGAATCACTCTACAATGACAAACACGAACTTTAGAATACAGAACATAAATATTTCCAAAAAATATAAGGGAAGGTTCATCACTAGACATAAACAAATCATTTCTCATACACTACCTGAATGAGCCTGATTACAAATGGGACACTACCCTTGGCCACCCCAACAATGTAATGGAGAACATGGGTAACTAACTCACATGATTTTAAACCTCACACTTTACACCATTTAAAAACTATCCCAATATCACTACTCACTTGGACACTTTAATCCACTTACTAACCTTATCAAACACAATTATTTATTTCTTATCCAATATTTTATTTCCCTTTTTCACATTTGTACCATTTCATTAGTACAAATTTTCATTATTTTCAAGAAATCAAAAGCATCATACTCTTTATGTCCCACAAACCTGTCCTATGTCTGTGTGCCTACTATAATGCATGTCACTTATATAAATAGGTTCCTAGGATGATGCATGAATGAAAAAACTCGTGTCAGTCCAATTACAAGCAAAATATCATAAAACTGTCACATCAAACCACATGTGCATCACCCAATGGTGAAATATCATCAAATGAAACAAAACAAAACAAGTAAAACAATTCCCGCCTTGGGAGACTTGGGTTTCCCCCCATAATTGGGTTAGATACTCCCAGGCAAAAGCTCATTACGAAGACCCGATATTGTTATAATATCATGTCTACCATCCCCAAATAGTAATAAAGAGAAAATAACTCCTCTGATACCACTTTATAATGTCCCTGACCTGGAGGACACTGAACCGGTGTCCTGAGCCAGGTCACCACATGACCTCGAGCGCACCTCCCCATACGCCAGAGGTTTCTGACTAGCAACAAGGGTCTAATAGGTCACATGGGGAGACTATATTCTCTTTTACTAGAGTAATCAATATAAAAAACAATATAAATAGTAGAAAAAATAGGAAAAAACCCAATAACATGCATAAATATCCATCTCTGAAACTGGGTACAACCATATCCGATAGTAAATATGTTATGCCATGCCACAGTGCGAAGTGAACAAAACCCAAAAAGAAAGACAAATAGTGGAATCCACAAAACGGTCTAGACACTAAGTCTGTAACCTCATCCATGTATGTCCCATGTCCAATATCAACTCTCTAGCATAGGCCCCTTACCCTTATCCTAGCCCACAACCATGAAATCTACTCAGGTACCCAACAGCGGCCCAAGCAGGATGTGAGTATAACTCAGTAGGCCACTACCAACGGTGTCTACAAATAAATATCTAGTCAGTTTGATAGTGCATGCAAGTGATAAGTAATGGAAAGTAAAGGAAAATAGTTCATTAAACCATTTCATTATGTATTCCCTTAAGTAATGTTTCTATTTAAACCAGGTTCACTACTTCAGTATCTCATGGTATAGTTCACCCTATTTCATGTGTTTAATGTATTAGGCCTAATCAATGTTCTTAAGGAATATAGGAATAAATCCAGTCCTATTTCACTAGTCATCAAATCACAATAACCACATTATCCTCACCTCAAAGACTTAGTCTGGGTGGAATGCAACCATTAGGGAAAGATAACACCATCCCCTTCCCTAACCTATGCATTTAGAGGGTGGATCTTAGATCCTCAGTCAAACTTGACCTATGAGTGTAGAACCTCATGTTTATACCCCACTCTACCAAACCATGTGAACATGCTTATTTATCAATCTCTAAAAACAACCATATTATAACCAAGAATAGCCAATACCATTGGAAACATTACAACAATACCAATAAATAGAAAATTAACATTATGGTACAATCAATTAACACATTCATAATTTATAACCCATAATCATTTAGCCCCATTTCCCATTTTCCCATTCCTATCTCACTAAGCATATTCAAGTATTAATACAATCCCTTAAAATATTCTCATTAACCCTATTTAACCCATTTCCATGCCAACCAAACAATCCCTTAGCCCTTAACCACATTAGACACAACTATTCACAACCCTTATAACTCATTTCATAACCCAATTAACACATCCACTAAGGCTCTACAACATCATGGGTCAAATTCGTACCTCACATTTTTGTTATCCACTAGGGAGGGTCGGCACACCCCATGGGTGGACCTAAAAATAGTAGTGGCATCATCCATGCATCCCATGAGGATCCTGAGGGATTCATTTGGTTATTTAGACACTCAATATACCACATCTTACCAAAGACACCAAGAACACATCAATATGAGAACAAAAATAAAACCCTACATGCACAAATCCAAATTCAAACTATGGGATATAACTTACAGACCACCTACATCAAATCTGTTGGTGAACGCACTCTTAATCGAGGACTTAGATCCCGATATAAACCCCCTTAACAGCTTCACCCTAAAACTCACTAAAGAAGAAGGGTTTTAGAGCTTTGGATGGAGATGGATAATAAATGGAAACCCTAAAACAAAAAGAGAAGCAAGGGGGAGATTAGTCTTACCCTGATCTTTAATTAATAACTGACGACACTCCAAATAGCCTACTATTGAAGGAGAGACACCCTTGGGAGTTATTGGAAACCTTGTCTCATCACTAAGGTTGAAGGAGTAAAAAGGGGGGAGAAATACCAAGATGGTATAGGAATTCCTGTAATGGATTTTTTTGTAATTTTCTAACAAATAATGGGCCACACAGATTGCGAAATCGTATGCAAACAGTGTGAATGATACTATCCAAAATCAACCACCTCACACAGTTACATGGGATTTCGACACAGTTAGATTAACAGTGTGATAACCGTGCACAAGCCTCTATCCAAGGATGCACAATTACCTTGGATGATCCACATGGTTTTCCCTAACTATGAGCAAACTGTGAAACATGCCCAAAAACTCCTTTTTCTTTCTCTTTTGCATCCTAAACCCTCAGAACACCCCTGAAACTTCACATGAACTTGGGGGAAACACTTACTTAACCAAAAATAAGAGACTTAAACTAAAAGTTAAACAGAAATATACCTTAAAGGTAATAAGGGATCTTATACATCAAGGTTAAAATAAATGTGCATAATATGGATGAAAATAACTGGAAATTAAAAGAACTAATATCACTTTATGTAGATAATCATCCCATATACATTAAAATACAAGGAAAAACACCCAATTTTAAACTTAAATCCAATTTAATTCACTTATTACCAAGATTCCATGGACTTTCAGGAGGATATCCACATAAGCACTTAAAATAATTTCATACTATATTATACATTAAAAACTACTAATGTGGATGAAGAATAAGTAAAGCTTAGGGTATTCCCATTTTTCATTAGAAGAAACTGAAAAAGCTTGGTTGTATTATTTTTATTCCCCTATTAGAGGATGGGTGGACATGAAACACATTTTTCTTGAAAAATAATTTCTAGCCTCTTGAAGTACAACTATAAGGAAAGAAATATGTTTTATAAGAAAATCACAAGGGAAAACATTATATAAATATTGGGAACACTTTAAAAGGTTACATTTAAGCTTTACACACCAGAAAATAAGTGATCAACTTTTAATATAGTATTTTTATGAAGGTTTAATTCTTATTGATCAAAACATGATTGATGCTACTATAGGTGGTGCACTAGTTGATAAAACCCCAATCACTACAAGGAACCTCATTTAGAACATGGTTCAAAACACACAACAATTTGTTTCAAGGTCCAATATACTAATTCGAGGTGTCTATGAGGTGAATATCTCTGAGTTTGATAAGAAGGTGGACATGATGTTTTAAGTGGTAAGTACCCTTTTCTGAAAACATGATATTTCCTAAGGGAAATCCCAATATCCCCCTCTAATCAATTATGGTATTTGTTCTACTGAAACCCATTATTCTAAGGAATATAATCTACTGAGATAAACTTATGAGAGTTGTGAGGAAATATTTCTAGGCCACCTCTATAAACAACCCATTAGGCAAGAACTGTACTATATATCCAACCTTAGATGGAAATAAAACCAATCCTATAAGTAAGGGTATATTCAAAGGAACCACAAAAACTATAGATCCAACCAATCTAGAGTATCCATCCATAACCACCACCTAGAAATAATAAACCACCATAAAGGCCTTTCTAACAACCCCTGCCAAAACCCGAGCCTAGCCCAGAAGAAATGATGAAATAAATGGCTGAAAATAATCTCCAATTCCAAAAAACCACCCAAGAAGCCATACGAGACCTAAAAACCCAATTAGGCCAACTAACCAACTCGGTGGAAAAAAATCCAAATTCACAGGTTGGGTAAACCAACCTCTCAACCACTAGTAAACCCTAGGGATAAGGTAAATATCAGTGCCATCACCCTTAGGGGTGGAACACAACTTAAAATCCAAATAAACCATATATTAGATTCATCCCATCTTTAGGAAACATCCATTACAACTATCTTAAATGATCTAGATAAGAAAAATCTTTATCTTGAGAAAAATTACACTAAAAGAAAGAGTGTATCTTTTGATAATCCACCTAAACTAAAAATTCTTCTTATATTTCCCCAAAGGTCCACCCAACCAAAGGAACAAAAAGAAACTGAACTTGAAAAATAAATCTTTGAAACTATAAAATGGTGTAGGTTATCACCCCCTTGATTGATGTCGTGAAGCAAGTTCCATGATACACAAAGTTTCTGAAGGAGATGTGTAAAAAACAAAGGTCACTTAGAGATGATCTTGGGGAGTAAAATCTTAGCATTTATAGACCCATCACTTCCCACTAAATTCAATGATCTTTTAACATTCTCAATTCTATACACCATTGGGGAGTATTTCTTTTCTAATAATATAGTTTATTTGGGTGCTTCTATAAATGTGATGCCTCACTCCATTTTCACTTCATTGTAGGTTGAGTAATTGAAGACTATATGAATTTTTGATCAATAGGAAAACCAGAGTACCACACACCTCATTGGTGTATTAGATGATATTCTTGTGAGGGTGAAAAATTTAATTTTTCCTACTAATTTTTATGCGCTTTAAATGGAAGATTATAGGATGAATGGACATGCCCCAATTATATTTGGTAGGAACTTCTTGAAATATACCAAAACTATAATTTATGTCTACAATGGTACATTATCTATAGAGTTTAGTTGTGAAATATTCCACTTTAACATCCATGAGTCCATGATGTACCCATCATAAGAACATTCTTCACTTTCAATCAATTCAATTGATATACTCCCTTCCCCTAAAAAACATCATTTTCCCATGATCCCCTTTTTGAGTCTTCATCATTGATATACATTCTAGGTAAAGATTCATGTATTGAATGTTGTAGTGGTTTTGAAAACTATCATTCATGTTTGTTAAAAGATGATTTCTTGAGCACTGAGGATCCTGTGACCATCGATGATACTTCTAAGCTTATAAAAGATCATTCCTCATCTGAGGATGTTATCATTGAGCAGTTAGATGAGATCATTGACCTTATAATTTCACATTCACTCTCATCAATCCAAAATACACCCAAATTGAAACATAAACAATTGCCTCAAGATTTAAAATATTATTATCTTTAGAATGGAAACAAGATTCCTATCATAATTTCTAGTTCACTCCCTCGAAATCATGAATTGCAACTACTTGAACTTTTGAGGGATTATAAAAAATCACTAGGATGGACACTTACTTACATTCATGGTATTAACACATCAATTTTCATTCATCATTTATTGTTAAATTATGAGGTTAAACCTATGGGGAAGACAAAATTTTTATTGAACCCAGACCTTCTAGATATTGTTAAAAAGGAGGTAAAAAAATTATTGGTCACTTGAATCATTTACCCAATATTTGATAGCCAATGGGTCATTCCAGTGCAAGTTATTTCTAAAAATCTAGTCTAACAGTAATAAAAAAATTAAAAAAATTATTTGGTTCTAAACCATGAGAAGAATAGTTTTTGTTTCTATATTTATTATCATTGACTAAACCAATACACTAGAATGACCATTTACCATTACCATTCATTGACCAGATGCTATAGAGGCTAGTGGGGAAGTCCCATTACTTTTTTCATGATGTGTATTCTTGATACTTTCAGATCCATATTTCCCCTAAGGATCAGAAAAATACAACCTTCAATTTCCCCTTTGGTACATTTGTATATAGTAGGATTCCATTTGGTCTATGTAATTCTTTAGTACTTTCATGTAATGCATGTTTAGTATTTTTTCGGATTACCTATAGAATTTTATGGAAGTATTCATGGATGATTTCATTGTGTATGTTTTCACTTTTGATGATTGTTTTAGTAGTCTTGGGTTTGTCCTATGTTGATATATTGAAAATAGTATTATATTAAAATATGAGAAACTCTACTTAATGGTGTGACAAGGTATAGTACTTGGGCATATCATTTCTAGGGATGGTATCCAAGTAGATAAATAAAAAGTGGATGTCATTTATTCCCCACCATTACCCAAAAAATGAACAGGATGTGCGGTCTTTCTTAGGTCATGTTGTATTTTATCATCATTTCATTCATGAATTTAGTAATATTTCACTCTCCTCCCTCACATACTCCAAAAAGAAAAAGAATTTTATTTTGATAAAGAATGTGAGGAAGCTTTTAAAAAATATAAATGGAGTCTAACATCACCCCTGGTAATCCAACCACCTCAGTGGGATTTCCCATTTGAGATCATGTGTAATTCCTCTAACTATGCAGTTGGTATAGTCTTATCATAATGGGTTGATCGAGTTCTACATTTCATAGCCCATGCCTTATGCACACTGATCCCTGCCCAAGAAAACTACACCACAATGAAAAAATAATTCCTTACCCTTATGTTTTACTTGGATAAATTTAGTTCATACTTTTTAGGGTCTAAAGTTATTATGTTCTCAGATCATGCATCCCTCTGGTATCTCTTTATGAAACTGGAATCGAAAACACATCTCATTCGTTGGATTCTCCTAATTAAATAATTTAATCTATAAATTAGGGATAAAAAGGAGTATATAATGTGGTGGATTAAAGTATTAGTAGTATCCTCACATCCCTAAACATTGAATCATCCCCATGTATTCCCATAAATGAAATGCTTCCTGATGATAAATTGTACCATGTACAAGGTGTTATTCCTTGGTATACTAAAATTGTAAATTATTTGGTATCATATTTCATTCCTACTGATTTCAAAAAACACCAAGCCAGTCATTGAAAACATGAGTCCCATTGGTACATTTGGGATGGCCCCTACCTTTGGCGCACATGTAGTGATCAAGTCCTCAGGTGTTGTGTTCCTGATAGTGATTTTTAGTCTGGCCTTAGGTTCTGCCACACTCTTGCTTGTGGGGGCCACTTTGGTCCCCAACGGACTACTCGCAAGGTCCTTGATTCTAGTACCTTTTGAACAACACTATTTTGGGATTCCCATGATTTCTATAAATCTTTTCCTCACTTTCAAATAATTGGGAATGTATCTAAAAGAAATGAAATTCCACAAAAAACATGATTTTCCATGAAATTTTTGATGTTTGGGGCATTGAATTTATGGGTCCATTTTCCAATACATTTGGAAACTTGTATATTCTTTTCAAAGTTGATTACATGTCAAAATGGGTTGAGGTATGAGCCATGAGAACAAATGATTCTATGAAAATTATGCAATTATTGAGAACCCAATTTTTTTGCAGGATTGGATTACATAGGTTCATCATCAGTGACTAGGGTTCTCATTTTTGAAACCGAACAATGCTATAACTTTTGCATCTGTATGAGGTTGAGCATCGAGTGTATAATGTATATCACTCATAGGATAATGTTCAAGTTGAGGTGTCAAATATAGAGCTAAAACAAATTCTTGAAAAAATGGTTTAAACCAATAGAAAATATTGAAGTGTTAGACTCGATGATTCATTATGGGATTACCATACTGTCTTTAAGACTCCCATTGGAATTTCACCTTATTATATTGTTTTCAGAAAGGGTTTTCACCTCCTTAATGAGATATATCACTGAGCATATTGGTCCATTAAACAATGTAATTTTAATCTTTCTGGTGAAGGTGATTAGAGGGATTTATAGATCCAAGATCTGGAGGAAATTAGAAGAGACTCATATGAGAACTCCCAGATTTATAAGAAGAGAAACAAGGTTTCCCATGACCACCTCATCCTTCATCATCAACTCCACATTGGGCAGAAGGTCCCCCTTTTCAATGCAAGGCTAAAGTTACATCCAGGTAAGCTTCTTTCTTGTTGGTTTGTCCCATAAACTGTTACTTATGTTTATCCATTTGGTGCTTTCTAAGTCCAAATGAAAAAAACAAACCTTTATTGTTAATGGGAACCATCTGAAGCACTTTCATGAAGCTATTCTGGAGTCTCTGATGGAGGAAATCTAAGTTCAAGAAGAAGCCCATGAATTGCACCCACTAGGTTTTATACTTACTTCCCACATTATCTTTTACTATAGTGAGGAAACTATATACTCTAGGTGGGAGGGGGTGGGTACATTCCTGGGTTAGTTTGGAATTTTTATCATCTTTCTTCATTTTCTCTTTTTTCACTTATTGTATAGTATTGTTACATACCCCTCTTCCCCCTCACTTTTGTGCTAGAATATTCATTTTTATGCCCACTTATTCATGGAAAATGATTCTCACTTAATCATGGAAAATTATTCTCACTTATTCATGGAAATTATTGAAAATGTATGAGTAATTTCCCTATTTCAGGTTATTTTAATTTTTTTTCACTGATGGAATGTGAGTTTTAGCATGAATTTAACATTAAGGTGTGAATTTTTCTATAAAATTGTTTTTTTTCTATGATATAAATGGTTGTATCACTTTGAAATCTTTTTGAATAATGGTACCCTTTGTGTGAGTATTTTATGGGAAACTTATGCCACTTAATTTCTCCACACATTTTTACATACAACCATGAAGTGTGATTTTTTATTACTAAATATAAGGTATATATAAGTTAGGTTAATATTTATCAGCTTACCAAAATTATTTTTCCATACATTCGTTCCTTATCAGATCTTTTTCAGTACTATACCTGACTGACCTATGAATGTGTACATATTATCCCACTATTGTATGCCCTAAAAAAACAAAAACACCAAAATATGGGTTGTAACTTGGGGAAGTAAAAAACAACTATTTATAGACCTTTTATCTTGTTATAACTATTACAATTAGTGTCATGATGAGATCAAACAAGGGATGAGTGTTGAGTGTGTAATTTATTCCAAGTTCAACTTTTGAAAAAAACCCACAATAATAATAAATGAGGGGAGTGATGAAATGTACAACATATGAGGATATCTAGGTTAAAATATTATTGTTTTAATTTCATAAATGATTAAGTGATTGGATCTTGAAATTTGATTGCAAAGGATGTATATAAGGTTCGGTGGACAAAACCATTTAAGCAATTTTTTAAAATAACCTATATTTACTGGATAGAAAGTGGAAAGAATAGCATGAAATTGTTGTCACACACAAATATAGAGAATTAGTGACATGGTTAACTTATTAATTTCTTTATCATATTAGTAACATGTATCTCTTAAAATCTCATTCTGATACAATTTATGAGACATATTTTTCCATGATAACTAAGAATAACTCCTCGGTGTGATTTTTTTGATCACATTTCTATTAAGAATTAAATTTTCAATGAATGTTAAATATTCATGAAGTTGGTAATATCTCCATGCATAATTTTTGGAAATGTAACTTTTCCCAAGAGTGAATATTTTTAGGTGTGGGGGTGTGATCGCAGCACAATTCACTGTTTTATTTCACCCTTACAACACTATATTAAACTGATTTTTTATTGTAAATTCCAATTACTATAAAAAAATTTACTTCATTATTGATTGAAATATTTTGTTTTTATCACTATTAAGAAGGTCAATTTTACTTTTTTTGATGATTTAATTATAGGTAGAGGTGATTTGAAGGATCTAGAATGAAGTTCAAGCCAAGCGGCCCAAACTGCATAGGAGGCCAAGAAATCATATGGATTCAAACAAATAATTCAACTAATTAATTCATACAATTAGGATGAAATTTTGTGAGATGATATAAAATTAAGTTTTACACTACTCTTAAAAAGACAATGAATCCAAATTAGTCTATTAATTGGCCCATCCAAACTAATCTATACAATAAAATGAGTTTTCTTGAAGTCAAAAGTGGCATTCTGTATTTCAGACATATCTAAATATATTGGCTTATAAATGATTCCAAATTTTCGGTGGAAATATTCAACAGTTAAGGAAACAAGTTTTTTATTTTTTCAAAAGCAATATAAGACTATATGGATGTCAAAAACCATGATCCAATTGGTTTTAAGAAATATTGGTGCCCAAAACCACCTTCCACTTTCTCTATAAATTTTCACCTTGGGAAACCCATTTGAATGTTTGACCAAGAGAAAATATGATACTATTTTAGATTCATGGAGGAGTAATATATTCATACTATAAGTTCTGAAGGCCCCTATCCTCATAGGAGTATCAAGGATGAATTCGATGTTATACCCATTCTTCCTCATCCTCTTGATGGTGAGATAAATGGTTGACGGTCTTTTCGAGGGACTAACACACACTTGGGAGGGAGTTATGAAACTTTTTATGCTACTCATTTTGTGTAATTTTTGTCTAAAACATTTTATTTAAGTTTTATATTAACATGTTTCTTCTTTGAAGGATTTTTTTGGTATAATCAAGTGAAACACTTTTTATTTCAACACCAATTGGGTTGGGATTTAATGTGGGAATCTTGGGTTGATCTGATTAGACAACACAAGAATACTTTTTCACATCCACATACATTATATTTAATTATGATTTGGTATACCTTGTTATATTGTTGAGGTCCAAACCTTAACAACATGAATTTTGTGTCAAAGGTTGGTTATTTGTGCATCGTTTTAAGAGGCAAGAGGGGAATCAAGATCTTGACAACCCTAAACCAAATAATCCAATTAAACAATGTGAGATTTCCATAACATTAAACCATCTAAGATGTGTAGTGAACTTGAAATTACCTCATTATATCACAATTATAAAACACCACCTTCCTTTACAAACTATTAAACTCTTTAATTAAGTTATTTTATTTTTAATTTTTTTTTTCAAAAGCATCCCCTATTTTATTTCATTTTATTAAAAATACACACTTTATACCCCAAAAACTCATTGATAGATTAACTAGTGTCTTAAATAGAATATAAATAAACTTTAAAAACATAATAAATTTTACGTTTCATGGAAACACGATAAAAGTTCTAGAGAATATGGTTGTATTTAATCAAAGATTATGATTTCTCAACACATTACCACCCTAGGAAGGTGAACAATATGGATGATTCTCTGAGTTAGAAAGACCATGTAAGTTTATTCATAACAAGGATTAGAAGATATCCAAAATTTATGGATTTTTAGAATATGGATATTGAAATCATGAGTAATGGGGAAGATCTTATCTTTCTCATATGAATGTTCAACCATCGATCCATGATAGGATTAAGAAGGCATAGAAAGAAGATGTGGAATTATAGAAGGAGGAATGCTATTGATTTAAATTATGACCATGTTGGAATGATAAATTTTAGTAATTTAGTTTCTTTCCCATCAATACCATAATTAAAGAAAGATATATTGGATGAGGCACATAGTTCATCATTATCTATTTATCCTAGAAGTATGAAGATGTATAGAGATATAAAGGAGTATTTTTGGTGGGAAAATATGAAGAGATATATTATAGAGTATGTATCTCGGTGGCTAGTAAGTTAGTAAGTTAAGGCTAAGATACTGGAGTCTATGGGGGTGTTACAACAATTAATCATACCTAAATTGAAATGGGAAAAAATCACCATGGATTTTCTTATAAGACTCCCCAAAAAGTTAAAAGTCTATAATTCTATTTGGGTTGTATTCAATTACCTTAAAAGTTAGTAAACTTCATTACTATCAGAAAATATTTCTCACATGATAAAATTTACAAAATATACATTAAGGAGGTTGTAAGGTTACATAGAGTACTACTATCTATTGTATATAATTGAGATCAGAGGATTACCTTGAATTTATGGAAAAGTATTTAGTGAGGTCTAGACACAGAACTAATTTTCAGTACTTATTATCATCCATATAAAGGTGGTTAGTCTGAGAGGACCATTCATACTCTAGAAGACATACCGAGAGCTTATTCTATGGATTTCAATGGTGGTTCGGATCACCACCATACTTTAATGGATATTTCTTTCAATAATATCTTTCACTAAAGTATTTAGATGGATAATTATGAATCCTTATATAGAAAGAAGTGTAGTACTCAAAAATGCTAGAATGAAGTTGGTTAAATGTAGTTATTGAGACCTAATCTAGATGAAGAAATTATATAGAAGGTTATTGCCATTAAAAAACACATAAGCGTGGCTCAGAATCAAAAAAGGAGTTATGTTGATAGTTTTTTATGAGATCTAGAGTTTGAAGTTGGTGAAAAGGTATTTTTGTGATTTTTTACATGGAATAAGGTTATAATTTTTGTAAATAAGGGAAATCTAATCCCTAGATTTATCGATCCCTTTGGAATTCTTGATCACATAAAGACAATAACTTAGCACATAATGCTTCCACTGAATCTATCTCAAGATCACGATTAATTCCATGTATCTTTCTTGAGGAAGTACATACCTAATCCTTCATATGTTCTTAACTTATAGGTTATACCATTGGATAATGTTATTTTTTATGAGGAACTGCTAGTATAAATCTTGGATTGCAGAGATAAAGTACAATGGAATAAGACTACTCACCTGGTTAAAGTACTCTAGAAAAATAAAAAAGTTGAAGAAGTTTCATGGGAACTTGAGGATTTTATGAAATTGAGATATTTTCATTTTTTATAATAGAGTGATGGAATTTAGAGGTATAAATTCATTTTAAGTGGGTTATAATGTAACACCCTAATATTTTATGAAATATTTCTCTTCAAATAATTTTTTGGTAGCTTGCGATATACATAACCTCAAGTATAAATTAACCGTAATATAGTATAACATAATAAACTAGACAATAAATTATAAGGTTTTAATAGGATTAAATAATTTATAAATTTTTTTTTGGTTTAAACATGTGTAAAATAAATTATTTGGTTATCAATTTATTAGAAAAATTTGAAATCATTTGAAAGTAAAAGAAATGTTTTTTAAACTTTTTTATGCACGCCATGTATTTTTATCTGAATAAATTAAATTAATCACTATCAGGGAATTATTATATTGAAATTTATATATTATATATTTAATTAAATATTTTAACATTCAATAAATATTTTTACGCATGAGATGATAATAAATTCAATTTTATGCTTAAAAACTACATTTTTTCTAAAATAGGTTTTCATCATGTTTTACACACTTATTTTAAAATTAATTTATTCAAATTATAGTTTTTGAATTTGATAAAATGGATTAATTATTTTTAATTATGTGGTATTTTTTTTTTAAATAGGTCCCTTTTATTTTTAGGCATTATGAATATTAACCGTGGTAAAATTCATCACCTCAATAAAGGGTAAATCAGATTAATCTAGCTTAAAACTAAGTGATAAGGTCACCATTTTACATGCAAATTCATATTAGATGAATTTAATTACAACCTTATCACCTTATTCTATAAATTTAATTGTTCAAGGTATAATTTTCCATGAACATTTTATATATAATATTTAAATCAAGGAAAATTAGAAAATTCTACTCTCTTATTTTAAATATCTCTTATTTGTTCACATAGGGAAACAAGAAATTGGTAAATGAATATACATTTTTATTTTTATAATAATAAAATTATTTTATTGTTGGTAATTTATTTATAATTTTTAGGTGTTATATAATTACCTTAAATGCTTACATAATACCGACACGATATTTATTCAATTAATGAAAAAATAAAATAAATGATTTAAAAAATATTAAATGTAATTCAATTTGGGTGAGTTATTATGATATATGATTTTTTAGATAAATTGAAAATATTACGAAAATATGAAAGGTTTGTATTTAAATTACGACTTTGTATTGATGTATTTGAATTCAAATTAAATGAATGGTGTCAAAAAAATAATGATATTTTATAAAAATAGTATTTCGTTAAATTATTTAAAAATAATTAAAATTTTGAAATAGGATAAGGGGGATAATATATGGTCTAAAATTTCATAAAATTTCCATTCCTAATCCAATTTTTATCTTATAGGTAAAATTATAACCCCTTAAGAGTGAAAAAAACATTACCACGGTTAAGGTTGAAATAGGTTAACAAAGGGGTTAAACCAAAATATAAGGTTTAAAATACCACTTAAACCTCTAGTTTTTTTAAGAAATTTAAACCATAAAATTCATTATATTCTAATATATGGTCATTTGGAATCATATTATTTTATAGTGGATTTGTTATTTTATAATAAGTTTAGTAATTACAAGTGTGTCCTTTCCTTCCCTTATAAAAGGATACCCCTCTCTTCTCTTATTTATACCACTTTGAGAATCCTATATCAACCAATATCTTATAATTTATATTATAAACATAATTATACATGTTATATAGGTTCTATTATCCTCAAAATACTAGCCCTAGGTTCCATAAGAAAGGATCTAAAGGAGATCTCTCGAAGAAGAGGAAATCGTCTTACCCGACCTCTTAATTTATTTCTTATTTCATATCCTCTAAATTTGTGGTATTTATAATAAAGTAATAAATTAAGTATAATCAATATAATTAAATTTTTTTATGATTAAAAGACCACAATTATCCACCCTATTTTCCATCAAATGGAAAGTGAAAGCATCGCTTATACATATGCACGTCTTACCATCTCCACATAGCGATACAATTAATTTTTCTTCACTATATTTTATGGATGAGTATTATGATGGATTTAATTTTTATATATATTTAATAATTATAAATTTTTAATTATAATATCACATCTACTTTATTACCTTTTAATCCATTGGAAAATAATAACATCGCTCATGTGTAAATGTACACTACCACCTCCATAATATAATGTGATTAGTTTTTCATTTCCATTTTAATTGGATGATAATAAGGATAGAATTAATTTATATAAAATATGTATATGATATAATAAAGATTCTATAAAGTTTAATTATTATTTACATTTCTTTCTATCTATCTACTGAAAAGTGAAAACAATATTCACGCGTACATACGACCTACCATCTCCATGAACAATGTAATTCATTTTTATATCTCTATATTTTATGGATTACTATAAATACATATATAATGAATATATATGATATTTATATAATTTTTTAAATTTTATATATTATTTAACCATTATAAAATTAAAATTATTGAAACTACCAAACCAAAATATAGATGAAAAATGTAGTATTTTTTATTCAGAATAATAAATTTTACAAAGAATTGCTAATAAATGGGTGATAAAAGATTATAATTAAATAATATATGGTATGATATATATGAGTATAGTTTTGGAATATATTTATAATAAATCTATATTTATTATAAATTAGTTTCAGA
This sequence comes from Viscum album, assembly GCA_963277665.1. Taxonomy (NCBI): domain Eukaryota; kingdom Viridiplantae; phylum Streptophyta; class Magnoliopsida; order Santalales; family Viscaceae; genus Viscum; species Viscum album. The sequence goes on along the minus strand of OY728125.1, from coordinate 609,474,320 downwards.
CACACATGAAGAAATTCAAACATGATGCAATGATTTATTTCACAATCTCAGCATTATTCCGGATTGTTTATGTTTAAGTATCATTAGGAGGATTATTTGATATTTTTATCTTAACCCTAATATATTTTATTATCATAATTTTATTTATATAAATTAAATGTTTTTATTTAATTTTACCATATTTATGTGCTCAAGATATTTAAATTATGTTTTTTAGAAAAATTGACCTTGTTTTTATACTCGGTCGAGAATATTTATTTTCCATGCCCATATTTTACTTAACATGTATAAAATTATGTTTTTAAAATTATTTTATGATTTATTAAATAAATTTTTAAAGTTTTTTTAATTTTTTTAAAAATGGTTTGAAATGAACCTTCTTATCGTTTTCTGAACGAGGTACTTTTTGACCTTTTTACAAAAGAGTGAAAGGCATTTTTCTTAACTTATACAACATGAACATAATTTACCACCATCATGATCCCTCATTACTTTTAATATTCATTTAAAAGTTTAAAAGGTTTGCTTAAAATATTTTTTATTAATATTTGGTAAATTTTATATATTTTTAAATAAATGTTTTCAAAATTAAAAGAGTATTTTCCTCAAGAAATTTTCCAGTGATCTTTTGAAAGTATTTTCATCTATATCAACATACTCTGTTGAATCTTATGTATTATTGAGAATATAATCCTATGATACCATCCACCATATTTATATGGATAGTTTATGATTAACTTGACAAAGGAAGGTATTGATATCTTATATTCTAGTTATTTCAATATGGATTGTTATTGATTTTTAAGGAATATTGATTAAGTTATATTGTTTTTTCATTTGATGAATGCATTAGACATATTTATTGATGGGTGGGTTAGAAATTACTTATCCCCTAGATGAATCGGAAGGTATCATGAGACAAAATATATTGGGTAATTGGATGAGGCCTTATCCATTTA